>CM025786.1:12800123-12812800 GCA_014636745.2 Centella asiatica
TATATATATATATATATATATATATATATATATATATATATATATATGTATATGTATATATGCATGTATAAATAACTCGTGGATAGAAAATAAAAAATTAACTATAATTCAATTATGTTAATCTCTATACGTGTGTGTATATAGTGATAGATCCAATAGGACTTTTTGTAAATGTTAACCCCAATGGAAACGTATTTTATCAACTTGATAACTAAACCGAGTATATACTAGTTCAAAAATTCGTGTATAGGATGAGTTTTATTAAAAAAGACTATTTATCTCAAAAAAATTTACATAAAATTTTAGGAAAATGTCAACGGCTGCTAACTTATTTGGCAAAAAAAAATAATAGAGTATATATGTTATAAAAAATTAAAAAGTGTTTTTATTTTATTTTAAATTTGTAATTTAAAAAAAATGTTGTTATAATTAAAAATTACTTATAATATTTTTTAATTAGTTATATGATAAAGTACTTTATTATCTATTTCTTCAATTTGAATTTCAGTTAAATTCTTAAATATAGTGATTGTATATATAATTTTTTAAATAATTATCTAGAGTAATTCTTATTTTATTTTTTTATTTTATTTTGGTATATGTAATTTTTTTATTAGCTGCTAATATTATTACATCTTTTTTTAATATATTGTCAGGCACATAGTATTTTTTATTTTTATAAATGTATATATTATTAAGTGTTTTTTTCTTATTTTTATTTTTGATTGAAAATTAATTAAATGATTTTTTAATAACAAATTCAAATATAACTTTTCTTTTTTGTTTTTCTAACTAATAAAGAATACACCATTCATACTTATATATTTGTGACATAACAATTGATCGGTGCCTTTGTTCATGTATATGCGTTTTGTTTAATAATATGTGGTGCGGTCTATCGTTGTTGGTTTCTGATGTTTGTATTTAATGGTGAAGTATTTGATTTGCTTCTCCAGGAAATAACAGCACTTGTGTTGTAGACGGTTTTTTTTTTTTTTTTGCCACTTTGTTTAGGTGCTTTTTTTTTCTAAAATTTTATGTACATACGTATCATATATTTTATTCTTTATTTTATATATATATATATATATATATATATATATATATTAAAGGTTTAGATTTTTACTGAGTACCTGGTTTCCCCGACTATACTTTTCGCCTATACATCTTTGTTTTAAAAACTACTCCGTAAATAACTAGGATCATTTGGTTTAACCGAGTAACTTTATATATAGAATATCTTCAAATTCACATGACACGGGGGTTTAAATTTGTATATCACTTCCTCTTTTTCTAATCTTCAACATATCTTTCCTTAATTAGTTCCCAATATCAAATTGAACTGATTACTAAACGTAACTTACATTATATATATATATATATATATATATATATATATATATATATATATATTTTTATTTATTTATTTATTTATTTATTTATTTAAATTTAAATTTTTAACAAATATTAATTTTATATGTCTGACTAAAAATTACATGTACAAATAATAAATTTTTCTCATGAAATTTATTATGAATACTCAGTTAAATGTAAGATGTGAAGATTATGATGACAAATTTTATAAAATATTGCATTATAATAAATAAAAAATTATACAAATGTTACTATTTTTTTGAAATAATTTTATTTTCAAATGTCTTTTTTTTTTTTTAACGGAAAGAGTATTGAATAGTGGTACCGATATTAAATGTTTTAACGTAGGTATTTGTTTTTATTACTTGTGATTCATATTTCTTTTTTGATATTAAGAAATATTAATCACAAGTAATAAAAATAAATACCTACGTGAAAACAATGTAGATTACAATACTGGCAATGCAGTACATATTTCTAATGCACAATATGATATGATTCATATTTCTAATGCACTACATATTTATATTATACGTGTTAAATATTACTGTATAAACTAATGTACAAAACTACTTATAGAAATTACAATACTGTTAATGCACCAGTTCTTCACAATGTGCAACAATTGGGCTTGCCCAACTAAAATCCATTAATTTTGGGCAAACATAAAAATCGGGCCTCCGGATAAATGGCTATAGGCTGGGCTTTATAGTTGAAATTGTACAGATTTCCTTAGAATGTTTTTTTTTTTTTTCCATTTTTTGGGTTACTATTGCAGTTGCGCATTTCCACCTAGTCCATATTAATTGTAACAATGAATGTTGTCATAATATTGAGAGGATGAAAAGTCAAATTAAATTTGTTAATGAATTAACTATTATTTACGCTTTAAAACTAGATATACAAATGTTAATTTATAAAAATAAATTTAAAATTATATGCATATTTGTATATATATTATATACATTATACATATAAATGGGAAAGTTTTCTATGCCAAGTTTGACATTAAAATTTATGTGCCAAGGTTTTTAAACTCATATCTCCTACATCTATTAATAAATGTAATCATATATATAAAAATTACATTGGAAAAAAGTGTGTGAGTGAATCAAATTTCACAAATTTTTATGACATCTAACATCATTATTATAAGCATGTAAATTATGAAAAAATAGAGCCGTCAAATATATTTATACTTTTTACGATTATAAAAATTGTGTTACACATTATCAAAATCATAAAAATTTGTACATTCTCATTTTTTTTTTTTAATATTCCTTTTATCTGTGCGGTTGAATTTAATCAAATCGATACGAAATACAATATATTGAAAACCTTAGTATGGTGGTTCCTAATTCCCTTAATCCTTTATATATTATAAAGAATACAAGAAATTTATATTGTTTGGTTGAATTTCCAATTGTCTTTAATGTAATTTCATCATACAAAAAAAATCTCCATTAGCGTAAAAGGAAAAAACAATTCTTAAATTATATTAAGAAAATATCAATGAATCATAGAAGCTCTAAGAACTTGCATACTTACTAAGTTGTCGTTACACGTAATGTCCTAAAAAATAAAAATCAACGTTATACGCATTATTCTTTAAAAAAATAACAAATCAGTTAAATTATGATATTAAAATAATTTATAAGTCAATTATTTTTTGAAAGTTTCTATAGTGCGACTTTCTAGCGTGACAGGTTTCTTTGAGTTTTGACAAAAAAAACTGCAAACAACTCTTTGTCGTTTTGCTTCAAAGCTAGAAAGAAGTGTGGAGAACCAACATTTGGAGTACGATATAATCACCTACTGCATTTGCAATCATATATTGTGAAAATTAAGTTTAAAAATCACAACTTTTGTGCGGATACGATTACACGCGGATAGATACGGTTGATATGCATATGCAATTAATAAATCAAACTTAAAAATATCAAAAAAATATTTATCCAAGTCATATTAAATTCTTGGAAAAATTAATTGTTTAGTCATTAAACTAAACACAGTTTATTCTTTAATCTCTCAATAATTTTTTATTAATATTTAGTTCTTAAACTAATTTGTTTAATATTTTCATGGACTTTTTCAATTTTGATACATTATATCTTATGTGTTTGTTAAATATTTTATCGTCTATAAATTTTGTTAAAAAGTATTTGTCATGTAAATATTTATATGTCATAATTGCTTATCAAAATCTACTATATAAGTTACATGTGATATTAACTCCAAAATAAAATAATTACGCAACTCACACATGGGATTTCATGTGTAATCGTGGCACGTAAATATTTATATGATCAATATGTTCAAACAAAATTAACCGATTATAAAGTAGTTAACAATCAAGTAAGATATAATGACAAAAGTTCATAAAAATCTTAAAAGCATTAAGAAAATTAGTCTAAAGACTAAATATGAACAAAAAAATAATTAAATGACTAAATGATAAATTGAAATTAGTTTAAGTATTAAATAATTATTTTTCCCTAAATTATTTATTTAAAAAACTAGGATTATTAAAAAGAAAGTCATAATCATAATCCCTTATTAATTTTACATCACAAATAAATACTCAATGAATATAATTATTTTAATAAACGTAGTCTTATCATTTAAAATTATAATTTTATAACTCAAAATTAAGCATTGGTCATTTAAATGAATATTAAGACTCATCAATAATCTCTTTTAGACTTTGTTTATCGCAAAATAACAAAGTAAGAGTGTATATTTAACACTTTATGTAATTAGTAAAAACTAATGAATATAATGACTTTCAAACTTGTATTACAAATAATAGAAGTTCAAATCTTAAGTTTCACCTTCAAACATGTAATTGAGCTAATTAGCATATTATTATTTTTCTAAATATATGTAAGCTTGTACTACAAATAATTATACACTAAATAATTGTGAAAATGTACAATATATATATATATATATATATATATATATATATATATATATATGTCGTGCGGTTTGGTACGGTGAGGATACTAAGTATATCTGCAATCGCATCCACAATAGTGTAAATATTAAAAGTAAAAACCATGGTTATCAGATGTAGACTGGACATCGAGTCGATTGAGACGCTGGTTTCATGTCTTAGTGGTTTAACCGATTAAGCCAATGATTGAATCGTTTGAGTCGAATTTTTATTATTATCTATATATAAATAATTTTATATACTTAAATTTTAGTTTTTCTCTACCAAAATTAAATCATAACTATGTTGTAAATATATAAATGAATATAATAACTAATTTTTGTAATTATTTACTTACAAAATTAATTAGTACAAAAAGTAATAAGATAAGATGAACTAATTTTAACTATTATTATTTACTTATTCTCAAAATTTTATGTTTTAAACCCTTAATTTTTATTTTTAATGAATATATAGAGATCTTAATAAATGAGATATGTGTACTTTTGTTATAGAGTAAAAAATTAAAAATCAAAAAAGTCATTTTAAAAAATTAAAAAATTCAGTCTGATTTTTTAAAAACTTGTCAGGTTCATCGATTTTTTAAAAAATCGTCCGGTTTATCCAATTCGTTATGATATTTTTACTTATCCGATATTCTCTATAAACCATATTGGTTTAGGCCTGGTTCAATCGGCTAGTGTTGTTCCTTATCCGATTTTTATAACTATGTTAAAAATTGTACCTCGTAACTACACTGCATCCATGTACTAATTTTGCGGATAAAGTTTAGATTCGATGACATCTACGAATTCTTGCTCAGCCCTATAGGGAACTCTTTTTTTGAACCGCTACCTATAACTCTGCTAGTCTTGTTGATTAATTCTCTCATGAGGTGATCGACAAGTGTTGTTTACAAGTGAAACATATTTACCGATGTCTGCCTCTAGATCTTAGTAGACTGATTTATATTTAAAAATATTGACAGATCATTTAGTAATATTAACAAATCAATTAGTAACATTCACATATTATTTATTAATATTAATATAATATTTATAAATACTGTCAACAAATATACTAAATTATTGAAAAATCAACTAAAATTATTTAATAATAAAATTTTAATAACACTTGAAGATTATGATTTGAAAACATCAGTATTGGAATGAATTTTTTTTCATTTAAATAACTTTAATGTCATTTTTTGTTTTGCACAATTTGTTTTTCATTTTGAGAAAATTATACCTCAATTTTGTCCTTTTAAGCCTTTAGCCTCTTTTTCCTTATTATATATAACTAGTAAAGCTAGGCCATTTCTTCTTGATTTCATATGCACAGACAAAAAATTAAATTAGTATACTTTTAATTGTAAAAACAATCAATTTACCCAAAAAATAATATTAAGTCAATTTTTTTGGCTAATAATTCCTTAATTTGTGGAATATTTTATTAATCCGTTAATGTATTCAAATACAAAATTTAATAACATCATAAATATTGCAGGAATTATTGTGCCTCTCTATAATATCATTTTCCAGAAATTTTAAAAATATAAATATTTTGTTCACGGTCCATTTATCTTTTTGAACAAGTTAGTTCTTTCTTTCGGAGAAAGAATATGCACATAGCAATTTATTTCTCTTTCTTCTTTTCCAAATTCTAAATATATCAAAACGAGTAAATCCCAAAAATGCCCTTAGGTCATGGCAACACATTGACACGTGTAGCCTTATAACTGACGAAGCTGCAGAGAGCTCGTACACACTAGAAAACACAGCAACACCACCGTTTCCTCTAAAATTATTAAAAATACGATTCTTCCGTCCAATATCTTCATCTCCGATCGGAATATCAAATTGATAGGCATTTTCGACAAATAAACAGGTGTCTTTCTCTTTTTTTCACTTCGATTTGTACTAAATTCAGTTATTTTCAGAAAATTAATGTTATTTTACACGTTTAGGAATTTTGTATGGGTTGATTTATGTACGAATTCATTGGTAATCTGCCCTTTGTTTGTTAATTTTTTAGCGTTTACTTACTGGTGATTGATTTTTATTTAGATTTCTGACATAACGATTTTAGATTTTGCATTTCTTTTCGATTTCTTGACTTTTGGTGTTTATATGTATATTTATGAATGTGAGATATTCGTAAAATTCTGGATTTTTTAATTGATTTTATTTACCAATGGTTTTGATAGAATCTTTCTTACCCTATTTTTAGGTTCATTTCACCCTATCATTTTCATCAATTTGTATATAAATTGAACATATTGCAGTTTTGCATATTTATCTTTTAACTTAGCTGTGTTTTTTTATGTTTCATCTGTGATATTTGGGTTGTACCCTTTTCATTTCTGAAATTCCAAATGATCAATGAGAGTTTATGTAGTTTGAATTAGCGCAAATGTCAGTACTGCAAATCACTTAACAAGTACTGCAAATCACAAGCTTTCTCATATATGTACAAGTGTTGATACATAACGTTGAAGAATTTTCTTGAGGGTAAGAAAAACTATTGGAATCTATATTTGATAACATAACATTTATCAAAATTTTGGTTCATTGCTACATAACACTGAACTTGAAATTGCATCTTCGCATTGTCAATGACCATTGTTGTGTCACCAAAGAATACTAAGAAACCTTACATGTATTAGCAAATTGAAGAAATGTCTGTAGATAGACGACAATAACAGTGAGACTGCTAGCAATTGTTATTGTTTGGTTGTGTAATCTTCTATTTGAACTTGTGCAGTGTGTGAAGGGCTTAAGGCTATGATCCTGTTCTGGGATATTTTAGTTACATTAGTTGTTGGTTAGGTAATATATAAATGTGATATTCCTTCTTTTCTTTTCAGCAACATTGAAGTACACAACAAGTAATTGAACTGGAATTTGACTTACTAGAGAGGTTACAGTTATGCGTATGGTATAAAGGTATTGTCTTTGACAACTAAATGTAACAATTTTCAGAAGGCAATCAGTGCATGCTGACAATACCTTTATACAACTTTATATTCTCCTTTGTCACTTGTGGAATGGAATCCTATATTTCGCAATAGAGTTGACGAAAAACAATTGACAGCAGTTGAAGTTTATATAGGATTGTAGTTTGAATTAAATACAAAGCATCCCTGGTTTGACTTTTTGTCACAGCTCATAATCAGTAATGCAGTCAGCAGAATTGCATATATATTGCTTGTTTTCACAAGTTTTTGTCAGCGTATTAAGGAAATGAAAATAGATGAATAAATAAGTTTTTTCCGACTCTGTAGCATTGGCGGAGTGAAGGTAGGGCGAGGAATTGCAACCAACCCACTGAATCATTTCTAATTGTTATACATATAAAACATATAAATTTAGGTATTTTATTGGGGTCTTGAATTGAGTCTTTATTATACTAGGTTAGAAATTCACAGACGCAACTCGCAGTCACACAACAATTTTCCCCCTTTTCCCTCTTTGCAGCGAGGAATCACTTTTTTTGTTTCTTTCTGCTGCTCTGTGGCTCTCTGTCGCTGATTGCCGGCTTTCGTTACTTCATCTTTCTCAAGCTTTCAGTTTCAACTTTAAAGTTAGTTGACTTAGTTCTCAAATATGATTTGATTTTGATGTTGTACTCATCTCTTTCTCGATCTCCGAAATTTAATCTTACCTTGATTTCAGCTAAAAAAGGAATTTGTTTCCTCTCCCTCCCTCCCTTTTCCTCCCTTCCTCCCTCCCTTTGTGTGTGTGTGTGTGTGTGTGAGTGTGTGTGAATGGGCTTTAGATAACATTATAATTCCCATGGTTGATTTTATTTGCTTAGAAGTTAGAAATATAGATGCTATCTTTGCTTGATTTCATGATTTTTCCCCTCTTCGGAAATTGGGAACCCCAGTTGACACGAAGACAATAATTCCCAAAGTTCATGTTCTCTCTTCTCAATGCTCTGTCACATTTATTTTTCCAAATTCTCTAAGTGTTGATAATGTATTAAGTGTAATATAAGATGGTACTTATTTCTCCCTCCACCTGAATATTAGAGATACTTTGGCTTCTGAAGTCAATTGGGGTAATCCTGAAATCAAAAAATTATATGGATCTCTTTTGGTTTTGATTCAACAAACATAACTAACCTACTACTTTAGAGTTCTTGTGGATTGTTCTAATGACTCTAAATTAAATCATCAGTATTAAATTTTGAATTAAATTCTTTTGCAAATTGACCTCAAAAAGACAAAAAGGAAAATTTTATCTCTAGTTTGAAACGGAGGGAGTACTTATATGCACTAAGGTGCCTATCTTTACTTTGATGCACTTGTTTTTATTCAATAAACTTATTTCTGTATAGTTTTTAAATTTAAATTTTTTTGACTTAGTAAATCATCTTGCCTCTGCCTCTCATAGTCTGCTCTGTAGTGAGAGTTATTTTTTTGTGCATTTCGGCATAACTTTCTTCATCTCCTTGTGTGGGTGCAGTATAAGAAAAGGACATCATGGTTAAAGCATATTCACAAGAACACACTTACAAGCACCCATGGGAACGAGTAACAGCTGCATCTTGGCGTAAGTTTACTGACCCTGAGAACAAGCGCATACTCTCCCACATCCTTGAAGTCGACACCTTGAATCGCAAGCTTGACACTGAGTCAGGGAAGCTTTACACAACTCGTGCAATCACTATTCATGCTCCAGGACCTTGGTTTATCCGCAAAATTGTTGGTCAAGACATCTGCCACTGTGTGGAATCAACTGTCGTGGATGCACAATCTCGGTCAATGCAACTCACTAGCAGGAACATCAGCCTTCAGAAGTTCATTGAAGTGGAAGAGAGGATCCAGTATGATCCCCATCCCGAAAATCCGAAGGGGTGGACCATTTGCAAGCAGCAAACAAGCATACAGATAAAGCCGATCTCTGCACTTGCATCCATGGCAGAGAAGATAGAGCAGAAATGCGTTGAAAGGTTTCTGCAAAACAGTGCCAAAGGTAGAGATGTTATGGAGAGGATCTGCAAGTATCTGGAAGCTGAATCCCATGGGATCGCAATCTGACTTTAACATACAATTCAAGCGATGAAGTTCCATCTTATCAAATTTAGAATTAGTTCCGGCAATAGATCAGTTTAAGTGTCAAGTGACTGCTGACTTTGTATTTGTGCTGCTGTTTAAAATTTAGAGGCATAAGTCTAGAAATGAAGGTTACCAATGTATTTGTAGTTCCTTCCAAGTTGTGGTATTTAATCCTGTTTATGACTTGGTAGGAGTCTAATGCAATAAAACAGCTAGACCTTAGATTCTGTTGGTTGTGTTGCCAAAAGATAATGGTGCTTCTGTCTTACTTTTCATGGTTTGGTGGTTTGGATTAGATGGAAGTTTATATGTTTCAGTTATGCCATACAAGTGACGTCTGTAAAATCTTCTGTAAAAATTTCCTACACCAAGTTCGTATTACAGACTCTTCTTCACCAGCTTTTGTGAAACAAATGCTCTGTTTATTTCGGTTCAAGTTTTAGGCTTTGTTTGTTTCAAAAAAATTATTTTTTGAAAAACGTTTTCCGAGAAAAATATTTTTCAATGTTTGGTTGATAATAAGAGACGGTAAAAGACGGAAATGCTAAAAAAATTTCAGATTTATATGGGCCGAAAAGCTGAGTTCATGGCCCAAGGCAGGGGAATCAGCTTGACTCGTGAGCTTTTTTTAATTTAAATATTATATATATATATATATATATATATATATATATATAATTTTAAGTGATATTTTAAAAAATAATAAAATATAATATTTCAAATTTAAGTGACTTGAATTACTATTTAACACAATCTCATAACCTAAAATACATATTTTGCATAAATATGTGCATTATTTTTGTAATTTTAATTATAATGTAGAAATATATATATATATATATATATATATATATATATATATATATATATATATTTCTCAATATTATATGTGTGCAATTCATATTTATATTGTGCATACGATAATATGTATACACAAATATATGTAAATAGAGTATTTTTATTAGTATTTTAAGTTAGTGTACAGGTAGTAACAAGGAGTCCATATTTATATATACAAATATGGATATAATAAGTATTAAAATTAAATTAAAAAAAATGTAAATAGACAGGCCGGGCCAAAATAGGCGGACCAAAAATGGATCGGGACGAAAATGACCCACGTCTATCTAGGCTATAATTTTTAAGCCCGAGACTCTTATTATTTGGACGGCTTGGGTTAGATTTTACTAGGTCTTTACTGTAAAACTATTGGGGCATAATAATAAGATTCGTTTCAAGATTTTAAAAGTACATATATAATATACACTGCTAATTTTGAAGTAAAATATTGTGTTAATCATAAATCAACATAAAATAACTCTATAAAATTTAAAATGTGGCAAACAACTTTGATGGAAGAAGATCTTCCAAGTAGAAACAAACTTCTGAATTTGATTTTTTGACATTTCTATACGAGAATTAACATTTTGCACAATTTTTTTTTACACATATATAACTGTTCTATGAATAATGAATAGATCGTACATGTGAAAATATGAAAAAAAGGATTATGTGAAAATTGTGTTTCTCTTAAGTTTTTTTTTTTTTTGATCGCCAAAGACAAATATATTAATCAACTCACCAAAAGAATACAAAAACATGTCCAAAAGACTTTGAACATGCTAATCAACCATCTTAACAAAACATCAACTCTACCCAAAACTAACATAACGGACAATCAAAATGAACAAAAACAAGCAGTTAAAGAATGCGATCAGCCAAAATGAAACCTATACTAACATCAACCCTTAAGTTAATTTTATTTTCTGTTGTTTCTCTTTCAACTTAATTAGAACTAATTTTATGTCATTTTCACAAGTTCCTAAGTTATTATTAAAGAGTTTTCAATACCCTTTTGAATTTTAAGTTTATTAGATATTTAGATGGACCTAGCTGTTTGCCAACATGGATGACTATGTCTCACACCTTATGATAACTAGTTGTGTAGGTACACGCGTAAGCGTGTTTTAATTAATAAATAATTTAATAATTGGAAAATTTTTGTTGAGCAAAAAAGTCCATAAAAATTTCTTTAGTCATAGAAACTTATACAAAATTTAATTTAAAGCTTTGTTTCGAGTAATATATTTCTTTTAAAGTTTCAATTAATGTATCTTTTAGACATCCTTTTGTTAAATTTGGTGAATAAGAAGAGTGAAAAAAAGGAAAACAAACATGGTTAAATAGGTGACATAGATACTTGGGGCGGTAAAACCTATTTATCAGAGGTACTATATTATTTTAGAGTTGTGGTAAGTATATTAATTTGTACACAAATAAATATATATAAATTGATGTGATTAAATCCTACAGAGAATTAGTGAAATCCGATGAATCTATTATTAAAATTTTGATAATTAATAATTTATCACATATATTTGTGTATATTAATTTGCGCAAATTAATAGTATCTATAACATTTTCCATTATTTTAACGTAAGTACCGCTCATTACGCGTGAAATACTCTACAGCTTCACGAATTCGAATTTTTTTACATGACAGTTGTTAGGGGGACGGGCGTTAAATAATATAGATAAGTAGGTTATTACGAGTGTACGAAATATACTCAATCTATTCGGTTGAAAAGCACATTTTATTTTTTGGATGAATAAATTATTCACATTTTTAAGAATGGAGTTAATGCATTTAATCTTAAATTACCTTTAAGAAATAATAAAGAGTTGATGCAGACATTGCAGGAAAATTATATATAATATTTTCAAATTTATTGGTAGGATCTTTTTTATATTAATTTTTAATTTTACATACTTTTTATGTTTTAGAATTAGAAATACATTCTAGTATTTCTAAATCTTATAATTTATTTGTGATATACATCTATAAACATATGAAAATATAAAAGTAATCGAGATGAATGTTGTTCATAATATTTCACATCAAAATTATTAAAAATAAAAATTATGAGATTCCACAAATCTATCTAATGTAAAATAAAATATGTCTCTAATTTTAATAGAAATTATTAATTTATAATTTTCTTTTTGGTTACATAGGAGGCCACTACGGGTTCGAAATCCTAACCTACTCGATCATTTTTCAAAGAAGGTAGGCAATAATCAATGAGGACAACTGTCAAGTTTATTAATTTTATAATTTTCTAATATATCTGTAAAACTCTAAACAATAATACTAAAGACACTAGACCTGACAATTGGGTGGTAATTTTACTCAATCCGTTCAATCCCACGACATATTTACCCATGAATAAATTTACTCGTTTATTTTTAGATACCAATTGTTGTACTCATTACCTATGACCAATTGTTGTACTCATTACCTATGAC
>CM025786.1:12812810-12914601 GCA_014636745.2 Centella asiatica
GTTGTACTCATTACCTATGACCAATTGTTGTACTCATTACCTATGACTGTGAGTATTGGATAATCTGTGTGTACCCAAATTATACACAATAGAAAATATTCAATTTTATGTCATTTAAAAAAAAATTCTTATAAAAATTATAATTCGTGCATTTAACCAACATTTATGTAGGAAATTCGAAAAAAATATAATTATTTACTATTAATAAAGGAAACCAACACAATGTTCATTATAAAATTTAGTATATACAAAACTTTAAAAAAAGAACAACATAACTTAAATAATTTATAAGTTTGGTTTGGTGATCACAATAGCAAAAATTAATAAATTATCTAACAATTTGAATACCAACAATAAACATAGAAAAATATATTCATATGTCTCTACATCATAAAAAAGAAAAAAAACATAAATTAATAAAAGAAGTCTAAAACCCACTTAAAAGAATGCATCACGCGAACATATGTTTAAAGACCTTTTCTATTAATCAAAAGTGTTTCATGTGTATTAAATATTTAAACTTTTTATTGAAATTCCATACATAAAACACTAAAAAGATAAATAAATAAAAGAAAATGGGTAACTCATGGGGTACCCGTGGGTTGAGCCAAAATGTGGCGGGTAAATAAGGTAATATTACCCATTTATTTTTGGGTTCAATATTTAACACCCATTATCTTTTATTATTTTGGATAACGGGTACCATGAATTTGAGTCCAAATTTGTCAGGTTTAAAAAATACCAATAAATTATACAAACAAAAATACATAAATACATGTGATTGTGGACCATTATGTACAAGTTGATATTCTTTGATTTGGTTTTATAGTCTCTATTGCACTTTTACGGAGTATGTTGTTGTCAATTCGTGTCATGGTTTGCTTGCTTGAGTAGCCGTAATTTATGTTTTCTTCAATCTGATAAGTGGTGAATATTTGAATCTACTATCCGTACTCACTTCCAAGTATAATCATGTGTCTTATGGATTTGGTTTCTGTTTGAGTAGTATTCAGTTTAAGGTGCTGAGAATTTCAGGAATGATTTATCTCGAGATACATTTATTATTGTTTATTTTAATTTAAAATTATAAGATTCTAAATTCTATCAATGTAAGCGGAAAAATCTATCTCATGATTTTAGACCGAAAAATCCGCTCCAATTCCCGAAGAAAAATTGGGAATTCCCCTTTTTGTCCATTATCACTTGCAGTCTTTCTAAATGGAGTTGCCCCTTGGAGTAATGAAGGATGGTCTTTGGAATGCTTAGTTACTTTTGATTCCGAGCGCGAAATGTTGTGAAATTACTGCCTATTGTAGACCAGTAAAGGTGATATGAGAGTTGGAGTCCTCGGAGATTGTTTAAGAGTGTGATTCTGTCAAAATGGGGAAATTTGATATATGTGTATTGAAGGAATATGGTGTTCCAGAATCTTGGAGTTTAGAGATTGTGGTTGATACAACTGGTGTGGGTTATTGCCATATGCTAATTACTGATCACCCAAATACCTCAGTAATGGAGAGATTCTAATGCATACAGTATACGACAATTCTTTCGTAAGCTATAATCTGATGAGAAAAAGTTGACAAAATTTTTAAAGCATTTGTTCATACTCCAAGCTTGATCTCACTGAAGGATGCTATTGTTGGAGAAAATGTGGAAGTTTTGAATGTCAGGTCAAGGTACTTGGTCTTAGGTCCTTTATGATTTTTTTTTTTCTATTTTAACAACTTCCAATTTACTCCTTAGTTATTAGGGTGATAGAGTTTCATCAAAGGAACCCAAATCCTGAAAAGGTTTATAACAAAAATTTTATCTTTAAATGATCAGATGCATTCCTCTTTGATACAGTTTTCATTTAAGAACTTATTTTTTGAAACACTAATTAGAGAGTTACCATTATGTGCTACATAGTTGACTATTGTGTTCGAGGAGAGAGAAAGAAAAAACAAGGGAGAAAACATGTCTCTCAGCGGTCGAAAACTTTAAAGAGAGAGTATTTAATTTATAGACTTGCCTCAAGGAGAAAACAGATGCATGTCTCTCTTGGTCAAGGTATTGCTAGAACAGAACGTTCGAAAAGTGGATCAAACATTGTCTTGTGGATATTGAAATATTTCTAATGTTTTGTGGATTATGAAAATTACAGTGTCTGTTGTAGTTCGCAAAAGCTTCTAAAGATGATTATTTGGACGTCCGTGCATCTTCGGTGCTGTCCACATTGTATGGGTTAAAATCTTTTTGGGAAGCTGTGCTCAAGTTTATTCGCAATATTTATCATCGAGACATTGGAGGAATACCCTCTTGATGCTTAAAAACATTGTATGGATCAATAAGTGTCTTAGCTTAACCAGTCTATCATAGTTCTTCAAAAAATACTTATGTCCCCAACGTCTACGCATTTCGACTGCATCTCTAGAGCTGTTGTGCATTTCCATAACTCCAAGATCAAGATCCAAGTAGTTTACATATGCAGCTCTTGGTTTCAACCACACGTAGGGCGTCATCGAATCATAAAACCCTCGTATCCGTTTGATGTACTCTCTGCTTTTACTGTTCTCCATTTCATTCCATCCGTTCGACAACACATTGAATGCTGTAAAGGTTAGCTCTTCTATGTGGAAAAGCAATGGCATCACTTCTAGTCTTTTCTATGGTTCCACCATAAGGGGGGTCTAAAATGACACATCCGTTTGGTTCTTTCTCAAGCTCATCGAAAGCATTCTTTAGTCCGATCGTTGATATTGGAGTTTGGACGTAGTCCGACTTGGCATTGAAGTAAGTCTTTCTGTTCACGTATTTTGCAAGTCGAGGACAGAGCTTCTGTTGTCCAAACCAGCAAAGTAGAAGTACCGAATCAATCCAACTCGTTTCCTTGCAATCACCAATCACAATGCCCAACTCCGGAAAGTGAGTGTTTATAATTGACAAGGCTTTCAATTTTGGACCTACCAAAAATCCATTAAATGCTGCTGATATTCCATTATTCTGTTTGCCAATTACACATGATAAATAAAAGTCACCTACTAGTTTTGGCGGTACATGTTGCCATGAGCGTTATTGGGCTCAATAATAATAATTATTATATCGAGCCGAATATCAAGAGAAATTGGATAAATTAATTAACAAGGAAAACGTACGAATGCAATTAAATTGCAATTGAAGCTGCAACATGAAATTAAAATCATAAGTGGATAAGAGATGTGAGATTATATATATATACACATATATGGGGGCCGATCATGTCTAACGTTAGCTCTGGAGTTTTTCGTAGTTAATACATTTATAACCGTCGATCGGATGATCCAACGCTTGAGATCAAATTCAAAAAAAAAAAAATGTCTTCCGTCAGTGTTAGTAGCGGAAGAAAATTTTTTTTTTTAAAAAAATTACCATTCCGCTACTAACACTGGCGGAAGGAATTTTTTTTTCCCTTCCGCCAATGTTAGTAGCAAAAGGGTAGTTTTTTTTTTCTCCTTCCGACATATATGATTATTAGTTATTGTTTTAATTAATTAAATATAATATTATGATTATAATCAAATACTATAACACTTTGAGTTATAATAAAATACTATGATTATAATATAAGACTGAAAAAAAATTGGCCCTTTCCGCTAGTGAAATTGGCGGAAGAGGCCAAAAATTTTTTTTTCCCCTTCCGTCAGTCTAACTGGCAGAAGGAGAAAAAAAAAATTTCAAAAAAATTTTCCGTTCCGCCAGTAAGACTAGCGGAAGGGGAAATTTTTTTTTTTTTTACTTTCCGCTAGTCTTACTGGTGGAAGAAATTTTTTCATGGATCGACTCCCTCTATATATATATATATACACACATATATGTCGCACTAACAAAATACGCATTATGTGCACAGGTTGTAGGATACATGACATTTAATTTTTGTAGTTATATAATGATCAAGGCAAGTTTTCTATGTGTTAATCTATATAACCGAGTTTTCTTATCGTGAGAATCAGTTTTTTATGTGTATATATAATATTGCAATATTTTCCTTTCGTTGCAAGCTTGTTTGAATTCACACTTTCGTCAGCATTATTATCACTAGACATTTTACTTTGCTTTATAAGCCTGTCCATCTAAACAATTTGTCAGTCTTGTTGCCTCAATAATATTTCTTCCTAGTCTATTGTATTGTTGTTACTTGAACATTTTGAAGCTGCGAGCCTTCTATTTTTTAGCTATTGATGTCGTTCTTGAAAGGAGATGTATGACTGAGCAAAAAACTCTCGAGACACGAAAGGTTTACACATAATCATAAAAAAATAAAATCAAGTAGATGATTATTTGTAACACATAATATAATATACATCTGATTATTCCTAACACAATCTTACAATTGTTGTCAAAACAATGACGAACAGTAGAGTTAACTCAACGCATAATTGAGTGTTTAATGAAATTTTATGTGTATGAGATATCACTGTCACTTAGACATTCGCCTAAGCTGATTTTTAGAACACTATACTAAGTAGAGTGACTTATTTCAAAAGAGGTGACAATGTTAGTAGTTTGAAACATATTTCTGCCTATAAAGAATTAAAGAAATTATTAAAACTTAAAAAATAAATTCAATTACTTAATTTTATTTTATTAATTTGTAAATCAAAAGTTTTGATTTTTTTTTTCTTCTTCTCTTTCTAGTGAAAATGTACAAACGTGTACAATTAGCTTTGCTTGTAAGTTTGTGATAAAAAAACAAAGAATATAAAAGTTAATTTTAAAAGAAAAGAAAAAATGATTTAAAATTAGCTTTCCTTTTGTTTGTGAGTTTTTAAAAGGAAAGAAAGAAAATTTTAATTTTAATAATGTTTTATCATTTTATTTAATTTTATAGTATTTGTGATTATGAAAAAGTACTTTAAAAAAATTGATCTTATTTAATTTAATTTAATTTTCTTTTCCCACCTGTTTAAAACTCTCAAACCACACACGAGCGGAGTGTTAAAAGTGCGGAATATATTTCGACCAGAGATCTGACAATTCAGGTTTTTCGAGATTTCAGGGGTTTTGAGGGGTTTTGCCTTTTAATGGACAAGGACATTGTTCGATGGATTTTGGAATTTCTTCTTCGGCAATCTCTTGACGATCGGACTTTGAATGCTTTGATTAGGGTTTTGCCAATTTCGGACAACGATTCGAATCTGAAGAAGCTCCTTCTTCTGAAAAAGATCGAGTCTGAAATTTCCAAGGGCTCGATTTCGGAGAATCTACTCGAATTGTTGGAACAAATTGAACAATTAGATTATGGAGATGGAAATGAATCAGAAGCTATGAAGAAAGCCTATTGTGCTGTGGCTGTTCGTTGTACGGTTAAATTAATGGAGGAGAATGGAATTGGGAAGTGTTTTGAGGCGGTAAAGAGTATCTGGGGGTTGAGGGTTTCTCAAATGGGTAAGTGTTCAGAGACTGTGGAGTTGGTTTCGGATGAATTGATGAGTTGGAGAAATCAGATTGAGGGGTTAGTTTGTGGTTGCAGGAGTTTGTTGTTAAAGAGCGAAGAGATTGATGTTTTCAAGATTGTTCGAGCTTATGTTGAGGATGCTAAGGAAAACATTGGTCCCTGTTTTCTTGAAATGGTGGCTGACACATTGGGTGAGGATAAATTAAAATTGCTTGGAATGGGAAATGAAGGTACATATATTTGTTTTTAGTATATGGTGATTGATTGGTGCTCTGAAATGTGGTTCTTTTTCTTTTCTTTTTATCTGTCTTTTAAGAATTATTTCAATACTCTACTTGCAAGTACATATTTGATGACTCAAGAAAAACTAATTAATTAGAGAACCTGCTATTGATGTTCAAAGGGTCCTCATTTTCGAATTCCTTTATTGGTTTTCAACGGGTTTTTTTCCTTGAACCCTCCGAGGTGTTCATGATTGTTGAGGACTTGTCTTTTGTGTATGGTATGTTTTTGTATCTTTGTTGTATGCTTGGTGTTTACTAGGATAGCACTCCCTCGACGGTCTTTGGGCTCAGTTATGTAGTATATGTCTAAATCATCAAATTAATTAGAAATGGGAAAAGAGTAATGATTCTATGGCACAAACAATTTGCAAGAGCATAATATGTAAGAAGTTTAAGTTTTTAATGTTTCATGTGTATGTGTCCTGTTGTTTATGACAACTGTAAAATGATCAGAAATTCTTAACGTTTTACATAGGGAATTGTTCAAAAGCATAATTTAAAACAGGGCGTGCCTGTAATCCCCCCAGTCCCCCGTAACTCCCCCCACCATGACTAAAATCCTACCTTAAGGCACTCCTTTAGATATGATCATATGATTCTGCCATTGAGCAAATATTTTGTCTGTGACTCAGTATTGACAGAAATAACAATAACTTATTAGGTTTATGATGGCGTCTAAACGTTCCTAACCATTCCTTGACTGTCTTGAACTTGTACATGTCTTTGCATTTGATGTTTTACAAAGTTAATAGTGCTTCCTTTTTTTCTCTTTTCCTTTCTTCCCCAGATGTGGTCAGAGGGCCAAGACGCAAGCATGTTGCTGTAAAACCATTTAAAAAACTAAAATCTAAGACAACAAGAGGAGCCAAGATTGTTGATACTGATGACATGGGTGTCGGGACATCAGATGACAAATATGATTGTTTATCTCCCTGTAACGTTACTAAACTAGAGGGATTTCTGAGATCAAGTTCTACAGAGCCACAACCATTGGTTAAGGACCCTCCTCCTGACACGCCACAAATGGCCAATAATGTTACGTCTAACTTGGAAACTGTTGATGAGCGCGCTGATGTTTTTCAGGCAGATGAAAGTAACATTGGAAATAAGAGACATAGTCAACAAACTAACAAACCTAAACCCAGTTTAATGGCACAGAACAATACTGCCCGTACTTATGAATGGGAGGAATCAATTGACGGATCAGCTGATCGGTCTAGTGGATCTCACATACCTAGCCCAAGGGTGAGAGTTGTCTCTGTGAAGAAAGAAAATTCAAAACCTTCAAGGAGAAAACGCAAGTTTTGGAGTGAGCTGGAGGTAGACACTTTAAGGGCTGGTGTGCAGAAGTATGGGGTAGGAAACTGGAAATTCATATTAAATATGTACAAAGACATATTTAATGAAAGAACAGAGGTTGATTTGAAGGACAAGTGGAGAAACTTGATATCTTGATTATGGTCCTCGACTGCAAAATATTGCTTACGAACCAAATAGTTAGCTTACAACGCGCGTGCAGTCTGTAGGTGTTTTATCAAAAGTTAATTACTAAAGTTATTTTGGTTACTGTTGTGATCAAGGACTTCAATTGGGATCCGAATCAAGTTAGAGACTAGGTTTGTACTTTATCTCCTTTCCAGTTATGTCTTGCAATATGCTGCTTGTTTTGGTTATTTACAGGGGTTGATCCTTCTGATATGGTCGTAGTCATCCTTTTGGGTATTCAGTTCTGCTTTTTTAGTTTAGAGTATCAGTTTAGGCTTTGTTGGTGCCTTTAAAGCTGAGGGTACTCTGTAATTTCTGTTTATTTGTACCCTGTGACTACTGTATGACCCCTAAACTTGTTTATTCTGCCCGTATCTATACAATGGCAATTGTGTATAAAGCTTTATGTATGAGAACATGTGGACATGTTATGATGGAATTCGTTGTGTTTATTGGTACTTATTCTCTTGTGAGTGATTGGATTTTAGAATATTAAATGGAAAATGTGATCAACCATTGATAGGTTTACACTGATAAAATTGATCTCACAAGCTTCAAACGATGTAATTTGGTGCGAGATCATATAATCTAAGAACTGAAATATGAAGTTCTTGCAAATTTGTCAAAAAAAAAGTCTTGCAAATAGACCAGGTACCGTATGCTACTAGAGTGTATAAAAGTCTTGCAAATAGACCAGTCTTGTAAAAAGAAAGTCTTGCTACGCTGGTGGTACTATATGCTACTAGAGTACATGTATGCAAGATCTGTAGTTAATTAACTGGATTATTATCATATCATAGTCCATAAACATTTAAATTAATAACGTTAACATTAAAAGAGAAATGTTTCATAGAGATGAGCGAGCAGGTGCTTCAGCCCCGCTTCAAGCTTTGAGCCACCAGCAACAATCTCAAATGACAAAGCAAATCATTAATAATGAAATTGGTGTCTGATCCGATTTCCTTTTGCAGAACTTGTTTGTAGTCCTCAAATGAACCAGGGAAAGTCTCAGCAGTTTCCCATATTTCACTCTTTTCTTGAGTTTCACAAACTCGAGATATATTATTAATCTCAAATCATTACTAACGAGGACAACTGCACCGGTGAACTTACCCAGCGCAAAAGCGAATGCATCAACCACTCCACATCCAAAAGTTGCGAAGGGGTGTGTTTGTTTGCTCCATCGGCAGCGTTCTGGCAGTATCTGCCGATCCTCAACTTTGTACCCTCAGTTGGAATCAAATCACCAGAAAGAAGGTTGAGCAATGTATATTTACCAGGTCCAAAAATGTTGCGGAAATTATAGTTCCAAGGAGAAGTTAAAATAAATTTTTTTGTTGACAAATTGAGATGATAAGTAATTAAATAGCACTAAAATTTAAAAATGAAAGTTTTATAGTAGTATAATTTATTAATAAATTTTGAATTTATGTTATAATATGTTTCTAAGATTTTGTTGATTTTTAAAATTTAGATGATATTTTTAAATTTGGAAGGGAAATAAAAAAAAAAAGACAAAAAAAAAGCTGCATACGAAATCAAAAAAACATACGAAAAACGTATGATGTAATTCTTGAGATCCAACTTATTAGAATAATTCAATTAATATAAATGAATTATAACTAAGTTAAAAATAACTTAGTAGTAAAACTATAAATGAATCAAATTATTTATAACTCTTGTTCATGCCTAAAAATAAACTCTATTCGACTCGTTTAAACGGAATTATAACACGCTTTTTGTCCGTACCAGTTTTGCAAAGGACCCACACTGGTTTCCTTGCTCCGCACCAAAAACAATTTTACATCCTTTCGTATGTACCAGGGGATTTCGTTGACTAAAACCCTCCTAAAACCCCAAGGCTATGAAGCAAGCTCTGCAAAGATTTGTATTCCCTTGTACCACCGGCCCGAATCCCAAGTATAGCACCACATCTCTGTCCTCAATTTCTTTGTTGCAACCCAGATTCTTCGGAACCAATAGCGAAAATCCAGATCAATCTCATCCTGATTCGGGTTCGGATCCAGCCCCGAATAAAGAATATATCAGTACGCAGGTTGAAGATGTCAGCACCCAAGGTGATTAATTTAATGATATTCGTGATTAATTTTGTTTTGAATCTACCCTTTTGTTTGTTAACTCAGAAAATGCCCTGATTTATTGAATTTACTGGGTATGTTTTTGTTATAACCAAGGCAATTTATATGTATATGGTGATAAACTTAGGTTTTGATTACACAGAAAAATTAATTGCATTGTTGTTCCACAATAAGAATTTCATTTGAAATATCCTGCAGACATCACGGTATAGTTTTCTCCCATTTTATTCCTAAAACAATCTAGTATCAAGTAGTAGTGGCATCTTAAAGTAGTTTTCGTGTTATATGCATGAGGTTTTGCCTTTTTTATACTGTCATTAATATAAATGAAGATGCTATCTGTGGAACAATTGTTTTTTTCGATTATTTCGGACATAATTTTTGACAGATGGACTTTTTGTGGAAACAAGTGAGTACTACAGCAAGAGCAGCTCTTAAATCTATAAAATTGTCACACCCCCTTAGAAGACTTAGACCCATGAGGTTCAAAATGAAGGAAGACAGTGTTGTTATCCTGCACTAAATCCAAAAATTGTTAGCTATCTCCGAAAGATGAACATTATGCTTGTTACGAATTCCCCAAAGAATATAAAAGGGTCTTACTGTCTAAATAACTTTTTTGGCTTCCAAAGCCTCTAAAATGGGTAATTGGCAAATCTTGTACAAATGTGGGTAAAGATTTGATGCATGCCTCTGTATGTGAAAAATAAACAAGAGCACATCAGAAACATCTTTACGCATAATACAAAAGTCTGGAGATAAACCCTTCCTTCCCTCTGATAAGGATCATCAAACAAATAATAATCTCTTCAGGAAACATGCATTGAACCTTTACTTTCAATAGATTAGCATGTTGAAAAAGCAGGAGCACGAGAATGAGAAACAAAAGATAAATTCTACAAGAATATAGCTTCCTGAGTCTAGAATCCAAACTTTAAATTGCTTGCATAGAATTTTAGCAAAAAAATTTGTTCTGTTTGTGACTGTCTTAAAATTTGCAAAGCTACACAATTTATTTGGTCAAAACAGTTGGTACTACCTTTAGGCCATGGATACAACAGATCCTATTAGAGGGGAATCGAGCGATCAAGTATTTAACAGGGAAGCTCGGATACGATCTCCAGTTGGCTCCAAGAAGTGTATAATTCCAGAGACTGAGTTCGTCCTTGTTATTGATTGTAGTTCTATAGACAATTTCTGTTTAGATCATTTGGAGTGCCAATATCATCATAAGAATCTGTTTTGATGGGCTACTGCATGTTAGAGATGAGAAATGAATACAATTTTCAAGTTTTTGAAAATTCAAAATCATTTACAACCGGCTTATTGCTTGTAAACATTTCTCTTTATTGATTTTCTTGGTTTGAAGAACCTTTTTAAATGATTATGTGTATTCGAAGTTGCTTATGAAAGTCTTGAACTTTGTATTCCTTGATAGTTTGTTGAGTTTCCATTTTTATTCTGTATCAGTAAATATGTCACTATGTCTACAGATGCGATGTTTTCTTTTAATATTATAAAATATTATTTCTTAAAATGCATTCATAATTGTAAATGGTAGCAACCAATGGCTTTATATTGTTACTGATTGTATTAGTGCAATTATTATCTTGCAGAGCTGAAGTCACAAATACAGAAATATATGGAGGGTGATGCAGAAGCAATACCGTCAATATTCGAAGCGATTTTGAAAAGGAAGTTGGCCGGAAAGCATGATGAGTCCGATGATGAGCTAATTAAAGAATTAGGTCATGGTCGAGCTGACTACGTTAGTGAAGATCTTAGCGAGGATGATTTTAGTGACGACGATATAAGCAATGATGAAGTTCATGACAAAGATATCAAATCGGATTTTGATGATTTTTGAAGAGGGTGGCAGACAATTTTATGCTAAAAAGCTCGTTGATTAATAGATGCGTATTGATTGTAACGATGTTATAGTGCTTTATCTCTTTTGCCATTGACATTCATAAATTAAGAACTACACATCACTTCATGGTTTCATTTTTAAGTTGACAAAGCTAAGCCTGAGTCTGCTTGAATCTCATCAGATTGTGGAATGGGGTGGGGAGGGGGTCGGGGTTGAGAGGGATGAGAGAGGGTGAGAGTGCAAATATTGCTATGATGAAATACTGTAAATTTGAGTGCCATAAATTTGGACTCTGTCTAATTTAATTGCAGTGGGAGTGCTGTGAAATTTTCCTTGTACATTGTGTATTATGTAATGAAAGAAAATGACACTTGAAACTGTAGTTGAAGAATATTGTATGTAGGTAATTAAAGAACCAAAAGAGTTTGTACCATTCTGCAAAGGAGCATTGTATTTGTATATATCCTAATTCAAATTCACAGAAACATACAGCATAAGTGGAAAAAAGCAAGCAAATAACATAAATAAATATGACATAAAATAAAAACAAATTGTTACTCTGGTACTATATGCTACTAGAGTACTTGTATGCTAGATTTGTACAATATTGATAATGTAATTTGTAGAATTTGTAGTATTCATTAGTGAATGCCATATGTTAATGTAAATGTGAAAGTAGGTGTCCTCCGTCTGTGTGCACCATATATATGGAAAGTACAATATTGAGATACTAGTAAATTTAATATTTCATTCTTTTTTATTTATTTAATGTTTGTCTGCATATAGAATGCCCCTTTCTCAATTAGCTAACTCATCCCTATTATTGAACTTATAGTTTACAAAGTTACTGCCAATTAACACCAAGTAAGCAATATTTTAAATCAAATAAACCAAACATTCAGTAATCAAGTTATAACTATATACACTGTATGAACAAAGTAACTCTCAGTACAACGGGGAGAATCAGTTTTAAAAGGAAATAAACAGAGATCTCTGCACTCCTTCACTAAAACAATGCTGAAACTAGTATCTACTGGTACATTGCTTCATAGGCAACAACTAACTCCCATAACTACAAGATCTATTTTTCAATCAAATTTTGATTTCTTGCTTACATCTTCTGCATTTGATATAACATCTAATAGATAAATTAACAAAGTAATTATTCCCAACAAGTGAAGAATAAACTGTTGGTGCTCAAATATGCAAAAAAGTGAGAAAAACAACTACTTTATCTCAAAAATGTGCTCCTTCAGCTCTTCTACCCAAAACTTTTGTCCTGACACAAAATTAACTTGGCTAAAAAATGTCACATATGTTAAATGCAGGAGTATGCATCAAGGTGACAAGAGACCTCCTACATTGCTAGTCCCTACTAATTGGTGCTCGCTCTGCATGTGACAGAAAGGATTTTGGTAGAGATTTCAGAAACCGAGACGGACAGATCCTTGAAAACTTCGAGGTCATGTGATCCTCGCCTTCAAGTACTCCTAACTCATAATGCTTATACTTTGGGACTTTGTAATCCATAAAACCAATTGCTTCTACAGAATTCTCATTTACTTGTAACTCGTCTGTCTTGTACCGACGGATTTGGTTATCCAGAAAAGTTCAGTTAGTGTTTGAGTGAAAACGACGATAATGGCATACGAAAGAAGGGTGAGATATTGTAGAACGCCACTGCTTACAAACGCACTTTGATCTGAAAATTGCCTTCGCAGGAAGTCTACAGAGAATTTCCACCCATATATTTTCTGGAACATAGTTGCTGCTACTAATACTACTGCTAGAAGGAGATGATTGTATGTGGGCTGCTCTACTTTTCTTACTACTACCCATGACGCCTTTGAAATCCTTCTGGTTTGTGGCAGTAAGAAAAATATATAAACAAGCACCAATCCTAACCCAACCCCACCCCCCACCCCCCCAAAAACAAAAAAACTCAAAATCCAAGTGTCATAATCCAAAATCATACACAAATACAATGTCTCTTATATTTAATGTCCTAGACAGGACTCCATAATCATACATAATTCCGGACATTCCATTTTTCTCTGTTCCAAATTATTTGTCCTAGTTTTCTGTTTATTGTTTCCACATGAGTCAAATTTACTTTATAAAGTTGAAATTGATCTTATAATGGAGGGAGTACAACAAAGAATGAAACCATCTGATAATACTGTATTGAACACCATTTGCATGAAAATTTTCAATACTCATCTGTTTAATACTAAAATGTTCATACTTTGCATGAAAGTTTTGTTGTCAAATAGTTGCAACTCATATTCCATACATTTTTAAGTCCAACATCATTAATATAACCATGTAAACTATTAAAAACAGAGATCCCTCGGATATCTCCATGTTTTACATAATTATAAAAATAATTTGATGCATCACCAAAATAGGTGAAAAATTATATATTCACGTATCTTCTATTAATATCATTAAATTTGTTCAAAGTAGCTCAAGATACTAATATATAAAAACTTTGGCATTTCCCAATTATCTAACTCATCCCTACTATCGAACTTGTGGCTTACAAGGCTAGTTCTTGACTGCCAACTAACATTAAGCAAGCAATTTTTTAAATCAAATAAACCAAACATCCTCTAATCAAGTTATAACTACATAGAAGGTACGAACAAAGTAACAAGTATCTACACTCTTCACTAAAACAATGCTGAAACAAGTATCTACTGAACATGCTTCACAGGCAAGAACTAACTCTCATAACTAAGTTTATGCATTTTTCAGTCAAATTTTGATTTGTTGCTTAGATCTTCCGTGCATTTGATATCACATCTAATCGATAAATTAAAAAGACCTCTACCCTTCAAAATTTGCAATATTTTATACCCACCGCTGATCCAAACAATGGACTGACGAATCATCATCAGAAAAGGTTTTTAAACAACTCGGGAAGATGAGCATTGGTCAGCTTGGTTCTCTTGTTGATGGCACGCTGCTTCTTCTTTTGCTTGGGCTTGGGGGCAATGCCATGAACCTGCACCATGGCTCTTCTCTTTGTGGTGTTAGTAGCAGGTTTCATCCCATTCTTCTGGAGATCCTTCTCAATATCGATCATATCTCGTGGTAATTCGATTCCCCTGAACAACTGTTTCAGATCATCATCAACCTTTATATGCGGTACTCTTTTATCTCTAGGATTTGGATATGCTACGTCTTCCTGTGAATCGAAGCTCGCTAACAACCAGATTTGACCGGCAGCTTTCAAAGACTGCACATGGAAGAAGAAAAAGAAAGTGAGAGAGAGCAAGAGAGTGTTTGTTTTATATGTTTTAATTCCTACTACTAATTTATTATTATTAGAAGATGGGATACTACTCATTTAGCTGGAAAAATCACCCCGGAAAATTCAATGGGCGAATCAAGGGCTTGTTCGGGAACAACATAGTATTACGGCTTAAAATAAGTTTTTAAATTTAGATTTGAAGTTAGTATATGCTATAAGTGCAGGTTTAAATCTGTTTGGCATCAATCTTACCTTGAATCAGAGTTCAAAGTTTTAAAACTTACTTTTTTTCTGAAAAGAAACAAAAACATCTGAATTTCGAATTTTAAGTTGGAAATTAAGTGCCCGAAAAAGTTAGATACCAACGCATAAATTAGTAGGCTCAATACTAATATGTATATTTATATAAAGAAAATGCCGTTCCTGAAAAGACCTGAAGTCACATTCCAGAGATGGTTGATCTATGAATGAATTAATTGAGAATTGAATGCTTTAAAGGTATTCACTTCTACATATATGACGAACAGTTATTTCACAAGAATTAATTCCAAACGAAATAGTATCCTAGTACAAAGAGTATACCTGTAAATCATCCATTACTGTTCGGTATGCATCCTTGAGATCAATTACAACTATACCCTCTGGAAATTTTTGTATAAAATCAAGAAGTTGACTTTTATCTTTCACGTCATGCTTGGGCTGTAAGCATATTAATCAACAAATAACTAACCCAGAGAAATTTATACAGAAGAAAGGAAATGTCTTCATCTCAATTCAAATATTGGAGAATATGAAGTGCAAAAGCAAACTCATCGAACGATGTTCCCTTGCTAAAGATAGAATTACTTTGTAAGAGAAGCATCTCCCATCGAAGTGAACTTTTGGATTGGTTCTCAAACTGTTGAAAACAGCTTTGTTGGCATTCACATCAACATGACATGCTGCATTTATTTGCTCTGGTGTAAATGCTTGCCTTTTCTGCAGACATCAGAAAACTTATCATAAACCCATGATTCCCTATTAACTTAACAACACTGGACTAACACAATATATCTTATAATCCAACTCTCTGAAAGCCACATACAATTTTGAAAGTTGTTATCACTGAGTCCATAACTTTTAGCAGTCACAAACTTTTTAGATGAGAACATATTCAAGAAAGTGAATTCAAGAAAGATGATCTTCACTTTGAGCCAGTGTAACTTAAATTGTGATGTTGCCTTGATCTAATCATATTTTTGAATACCTACTTTTGATGTCTTATTCAAATTATTATAATTGTCCCTTTTTTGGAAGATTATAGCAAGTACAATGTAATCAATCACATATTACTGATATAGTCGGCTTTGTGACATTACTAGTAAAATAGCCATTTCTTACTTGCGCAAAATATATCCTAGAGTTCACTTACCAGGAAAAAATGAACAAGAGAGTACTTAAACTGCTGGAACAAGTGTTTAATAAATCTAATAAAAAAAAAATTACGCTTTTACAGTTATATCTTGGCTTAAGGGGCGGGTCAAGAAATTTACATTACCAAAGAATTTATCAACCAAAACTGCAAAAGTATAAACAAAACTTAATTCAAGATAGCCATCACATAAAATTTTTTATTACACAATTGTTTCTTTGTTGTTAAAATCCATTATACATCAATGATAATTATCATATTTTTAAATAAAGATCTTCTTAGATTGAATAAACATAATTATACTAAACTTTGTAACAGTTTATAGATAATAATTTATTATATTATTATCAAATTTTATTAGAAAACCAAGTTAAAAAATACATTAAGAATATGAAAACCGGTTCATTGGGCCAATATTACCGGTTTTAGGCTGGTTCAACCAGTAGTCAAACAGTTGGAATTAGTTTTTGACAACCAGAAAGAATTTCTTCTTTCTTAAACCGGCCTAACCCGCCGGTGCGGTCTTTAAAACATTGCCTCCGGTCCAGTTTTTAAAACATTGCCTATTCTAAAACATAGGCAACTAACATAAAATATATCTCAAGTCCAGCAGCCATTAAGAAAAATGATAAGTTATCTACCAATACGTGGTCACAAAAAATTCAACTCTCAAGGAGGAAGAGGATATACATGAAGACAACCAGAATAATAGGAGGTTGATCTGTACCTCTAGCAGCAATTATTAAGAAGTTAAAGTTATTAAGTATTTCTTAATAAAATCAATTACTAAGTTAAAGTTATCTTTGAGTTATTTTAGGAAAAGAAGTAGCGGATTTGATATTTAAAAAAATTCCTCTATGTTTTTAGAAGAAAATGAGAAAGAAAATTTTACATTTTTCTATTTTTCCCTTTTCTCTTCGTTAAGAACTCCTAGACGCTAGTCTACCAACAATGAACACGGTATTATTACAAATTGGAAAGAAAAAAAAATCCAATTACCATAATAAACTGAAATTAGAAATATAAAATTTATAAATTTTGAAAATAAATTATTACTTTTTATGAAATTTAATAGGTTTTGTCTGCGCCAGAATTAAGTTTTCAATATACAAAATCAATCAATCAAATTAGACTATTTGAGTTGTAATAAAATTACAACTATAATAAAAGAGACACGTATCAAAAAGTTATTTATTATTTTACACAAAATATATGATTAAAATTTAATTTGAATTTGAATGATTTTTATTGTGACATAATTAAACTTATACAATGAAAACTTTTTATAACTTGTTACAATTTAAATTTTAGGTTTCAGAGTCTCTTACAAATAAAATGAAATATAATATAACTTTTTCGAGTGGACCAAAGAATATATTTTTATCATTTTTCTTTCGGTAACGCCACTAATTTATAATGCATGAACAACTTTTATCCAGCATGGTACGAATATTTCACGGCTAACATACGAATCCTACGTGTGAAAATATAATGCTCCCCAAAATCACCAACATGAAGGCACCTTAGAATGCGAAAGCAGATGTTATTTACATATGAAACAATTCACCTCATTTCTGCACGTTCCTTGGCTAGTATTGGGGTAAATTTGGCTAATGTAAGGGTAAAGTGGACACTGCACTACATCTAGCATGGGGTAAATTTGGCTAACGACCACTGCATTAGCTCATTCCCTAAATTTGGCCTTTGTAAGAAAAAGGACTAAACTATACAACGTTGCATTGAAAAACGATATGAAAATGCATCATCCATAGAAGAGCTCTCGTTGGTTAGCAAGAATATGGTGCCCGAATCCACTGCTACTGTTAGCGAAACCGCTGCTGCTTCTTGTCACCAAATCCTGCTTCTCCGGGTAACCACTCGCTACCAGGGGCTCTGAAGGGGCAGGGGCAACACATTTCCATAATTCACAATATGAAGGTATCTTTGCTGCTTCAATCCCGAGAGCAGAGAGGTTGCGCCCATATTCCTATACAGAATAATGTCAATTCAAAGTTAGTTTAGTGCCTTGAATTTTGAAATACAGTGAATTTTGTAGACTCGCAAGCCTTACCTGTACATCAAGAAATAACTGCATACAAACTTTGCGGTTTTCGAATAAACTGTTGTCTGAGTTGCCTGAACTTACTCCAGCCCGCCTTTGCACCTCCAAACGTAACATTTCTAGTGATGACTCGGTTTTCCTTACCTAATCAAGATGATTTTAATCTCAAAATCAAGATTGTTTATGACATCTATAGGAGCACAAGCCTTTGAAAGGAAAGAAAATATGTCATTATAGCTGAAACAACTTATTTTTGTATTTCGACTACTAACCCGGCTCAGAAGATCAGCTACCAATTCCTGATAACGAATCGTGATATCAAAAGTTGCACGATGTAGTAGTTCATTTCTTGTTTCCTTTGTTAAATAAGTGGTACCTCTTTCACCAGCCAAAAATTCCTATTACATAAAAGACAAAAAGAACTTTGTATTTCAAGAGCATATACAATGACGAACAATTACATATAATGTTCAACAGAGGAACATATAAACATACAGAAAAAAGCCAACCTTCAATGGACGCAATATCTCTGACACATACGGTGAATGCCTAACAGGAAGAGGTTTATTCGTCATCCTGTATATTGCAATTATCCCCTTCACTTGTTTCATGGCCTGGTATTTGGAGAAAATGTATTAATGACGAACAATTACATATAAGCTAAAGTGTCAAAAAAGTTGTCCAAATTGTTTAGCAAGCAACCAAACATTAGATATGTGATATGCAGTAGTGTTACATACAAACATACAGAAGAAGACTGCAGTGCTACTCAGATATATAGCATACCTTCATAGAGTTATCAACCACTACATTTATGAGTGAATTGATCACTTGAGGTATTAGATCCTTCAGGCAAGTTCCACCTTGTATAATGCTCTGTTTTACAAGGTCAAGTACTTCGGGCGAGCATGATTTTAGAAGCTCAAGCACATGCCTGAGGAAGCTGCCACTAATTTCTTCCACCAAATAATTCATATCATAAATTACCTGCAAGGGGAAAAAAGTTCCAACTCTAGAAAAAGATGGATTGTTAACCATAATAAGTAGTTGAGTACATCACAAGTCCTGAAAGTAGCATTATTAAAAAAGAAAGACGAAATCATGTTTACTTAGAAAGAAATGACTGCAAAGTGTGTAAAAGCAATGATGTAATTAAGGAAAACTGGATTTATGACACCGAAAGAGTTGTGGACATTGACTGTTTAATTTCACCACAGACAGAACCAGAAATTGTCATGCTTAAACAATGCGTTCAGTCATAACAATTATCTCTAATAGAGTAGATATTTCTGTTTATATTGTGGAATTTAAATAAAAATAAGAGCACTAGATCCTAAAAGAAAAAACAAACTTAGCAGACCAGAATTAAACCTGATTTAAATTTGACATTTGCTTTGAACAACACAAAAAATTTCCAAGTCACAACCAGGAAGATATTGATTATTTGATCCTTCTCTATTTTGATTTCCAAGTTTAAATCTCTTTCTTTCTTTGCTTAAGAGACTTGCCAAGATTTGAAATGCTTGGCATTTTCTGAAAGAAACTTTTGAGCGAGAATTAAGCGAGTTCTGAAGCAAAAGATGTGAACAGTAATTTTGCGAAAACGAGAGCATAAATGTTTTGATTATATTTCTATTAGTTTTATCAGTTGATTTCCTGAATGTTGAGATATCGAACACTAGGATCGAGGTAATTGAGAAGAGATTTAAGAAGAATCCCACAGAAGAACTAGAGAATATAGTGAGAGAGAACACTGTTCCAGAGATGAACAATTGAGTAAAAAGAAGATTCTTCCAAGAGGCTCCGATTTATGGCCTGACAACAGATCAGAGAGCAGAACCTGAGAGATTAGAGAGGGAAAGGACATAGAGACATTACGGTTTGTAGAGAGAGACAGAATTACAGAGCTAGAGAGAGAGAGAGAGAGAGAACAAGAACGTGTCAAACTTTCAATCGGTTCATCAATCATTCCTGAAAATGACAGCGCAATACTACAATCAGTTATTCACATCATTGTTTATCGAACACAATATGCTCCTAGGATAGAAACCCTCTCTTTAATTTTCTGACCAACAATGGTAACAAACTTAATTAGCTGCATACAGTAATTTTTCTACTAAGCCTAACATAATTAGTAAGAAATGGGTGCAAATAGCGTATCGGTGAAATCCGTAAATCACAAAGCATAGACAAAGTTATGTCACACCATTCATCAAGATATACTCAAAACAGGAAATAGTACGCACATAAAGGAAATCATCAGCAGCAGCCCATTTGGATCCGTTGTTGGAATCTGAGTTACCGTCTCTGCAAGCAGTGAGTCCAGCTGACAACCAGTTTGAGTATCTACAAGGCAATGGAGTCAATATTGTGTATGTTAGCGAATTGGCCCAATTCTAGAGAACGTCAAGCTTCCAGATTAATATAACAGACCTAGATATAAGTTGCAAGGATAATCTAAGGAACTTGTCAGAGCAAGATATGACAAGAACGTCTTCACTCCAACAGGACTTCAAGCAATTCAAGAGGGAAACACTTTGCTTTAATATCAAATTATGAGATTCCCCTTGGCCAGAATGTGAGCTATGAACTGGGAGTGGACTACCCACCAGTGCAGAATCTAAAGCCCCAGCTATTTCCTGAAACCTGAGAAAATTGAAACATCAGTTGCTCATTCTTTGCACTTAAATCTTTATGTGTTATACTTCACAAAGAACAGTTAAATCCCCTCCCAGTGTGTTGTATATACAATTATAAATATTTTCCATAATTATAAATATATATTTATATATATGGCATAAATGTATTTAATTATACGGACAAAAATACATACATAAAGAAGTGCTACTGGTCTAGGCAAGTCAACTATAAAAGATCATGAGAATTACTTACTAGGACTATATGCTAAAGAAAATACAAAAATGATACAACCTCAGTATAAGGCCTAATGCACTAGGACCCTCCACAGTAACCTATGACTGCCAATAAACTTATAGAAAACCTTGATATCACAAAATACCAAATCTTAGGCATCGAGAAAAAACAAACAATACTTACAAAATAAGGTACATAAGTAAACAGTAAGCACACATATAAAGATATAATACATATTTCAACAGTGAATATGTTGCTGCAAGTCGATGTAGTTCATTCATTAATGGTTACTCTGAAATTATACTATTTTTATTAATGGAAATTTGCAACATGATACCAATTAAATGAATGACATCTTCAACACTGGGTATTGCAGCTAACTTATTCACATCAACACTTTGGTATGCTCACGCTTATGTGGGATTGTGCATCTGTGTGTGTGTGTGTGTGTGTTTATTTTCTCAACTAGAATGACACAGAGTATTGAATATCTATCTTGATCAACAACGCAAACGCATATCAACTACTTTTTATATTAGAGGTACATTTCATAATTAATAACATACAATATGTTAAAAATTAAAACAATAAAAAATAAACCCAACAACAAGAACATTAAATCTGTACAAGGCTAATCATTGAGCAAAATCATGTTACACTGGCCATAAGGAGCTACAAACTTGAGACAATGAAAAAATGAACAGATATATTTGGTTTCAGCTGAAACTATATACACACATGCATACGTATGTGTGTGTGTGTTTGTTTGTGTTAACTCCAGCTGCATCACTCACCACAATTCATTTCGAAGAGAGGTATCGTGTGTGCATGCACAAGCAAATACTGCAATGTGGTTATAACGCGTCAAATTTTTTAACATAAAAAACATTGGCATCTCAAGCGTGGATTTTCTTGATTAGTAGTGACACCAATTCCTAATAATGTTGAACTGCATTTTCTCTCTAAAAGTAGTCAACTGTACAATTTGACACCTAAAAATTTAATCATCCATTTAATAATTTCATTCGAGTACCTTAACGAGAAATATGCGCCAATATTCCAGTGATTCATGAAGTCGACATAGACAGCTTCCGCTCGAAAACGGGTGACAGCATATCCAGATGAACAGTATCCTGTAATAACAAGAGCTTGTTACGACCAAACTAAACACAATATCTATTAAACAAAATAATACAACTGTGTATGCAAACATGGCTATTCATGAAGTTATAATTACCTTCTAGTTGAGCCAAGAATTCAAGGCTTGCTTTGTAATTTTTCAGGAACTGTGTCGGTCTTCCAGGAGAAAAGGCCCCCGGTTTTCCTTTTTTAATGGCTGCAAGTACCTCCTTAAGGATTGAATTGGCTAGGAGGCTAAAAACATGGAGACCTGAATTTTCTGCATATGAGACCAAATATTACAACTAAATAATAGTCTCGTAGCAGATATATATCTTCTACAAGCTAGTTTCTTTGTACACAGATCAAGTTAATTTTCACTTATATATAACATCATCCATTTTTAAGTCAAGAACGGTAGTTGGATTAACTATCAAATTTGAAAGGATAGTCCATGAATAAAAATTCTGATACCTACAAAAATGAGCAAACAACCAACCAGTAATCAATAGAAGGAAGAAAATTTTTAATACGCCAATGATGGTTTCTCTATCTATAGAAAGCTCAACGACATCAATTATTGATATTAGATAATTGCTCATTTCTAGAACATTAGTATCAAAAAAGGAGGTAATCAGAGAATTTGGATATGATGAATCCATTGCGATTAAAATTACAAACACAAACTAACAAATTAGGAGTCACAAGTAATTGTTAGGTCAAGGAGCAGGTGTTCCAGAGTAGAATTATAGAAATTTTGACCAGTAAACTTGAATTCCTTAATAAATAAACAATAGCTTAATGATTCTTTCAGCAAAACAGTTTCATTGTTATACAATACTTGGGCTGTGATGAGACCATGTATGTGCTGAGGGGGTAATAAAACTCAAATTACACACGGGTTGATCTCAGCTATGTAGGCTCTCACCCAGCCTTCACAAGGATTTTAAGAAGTTCTTGGAAAATATATCACAAGAGGTTGATGAGCATACCTCGAAAGGAAATTTCCAATAGAAATTTAAAATCTTTTTCGATATATTGGATAATCTTGTTATAATCCGACTCAAGTTCATCTCCAGAAGCCTCAACACTTGGTCCCAACAGACCATGAGGAATAACTTTTTGTACCATTGGTGCAACAAGTGTTGAACGAAACTTCTCTTCAGTATTCACAGTATTGTCAATGGCCGCATACGCCCTTAAGCAGTTGTGTATTGCATTGTCATCCCTGTGTTCCAATCCATCAACAAAACAGTGTCCCAAGCTTGCATCCAGTAGTAAACAAGCATTCTGAACTCTCTTGTCCATGTTCTCAATGAAAGGTAGGTTCTGGTGCTGCCATAATAGACAAAAATTCGATATTTAAGTTGTTACAGGGATGTTTTGAAACTAAGCAATTCTTTATAGTATTACTGCAGAATAAACTAATTATCTTGATACCTAATTGAGATACAACAAAGATACAAGATATTACTGTCTTTTTTTTTTTTTATCGGCAAAATTCCTCTTACACTACCCCAATTCTCACTCAATTCTCACCGATGAGATTTGATCCCTTGACCTCTAGATCACAAGGGAGTGCCACTTGACCACTTGAGCTAACCCACAACCTCACAAGATATTACAGTATAACCAAAAGATAACAGAAGCAGAAACGAGCCGGAATCAGTTGGCAATTCATGGATCTAGTGAGTGTGTGTGTGAGAGAGAGAGAGAAACAAAGAGATATGTTATTTCCCACAATCAAGTAAATGAACTGCGGATGCTCGTCAACATAAGCAATCATCGGCTTCCGCACATGGCAATTAATTCAATACTACAAATATATAAGGAACAAATATTACAACATTCAAAAGAAAATAACCACCTTCTGCGTTTTCCTGTTCCTTTTTTTTAAAATTGCTGACTTCAAATTATCATGACAGTCACTAAATGGCCTACATGCTTAATATACAGATTATATATAGATATATAGATATACAGATTATACCAACTGACTATATAACAAACACTTGGTATACCAACTGATAATATTACTTATACTGCTGAGTCTGACATAAGTCATGTCCCCAGCAATGTTTCCACCAATTCAAAAAGCATACAATACATATGTGCGCACGCACACACACACACATAAATATGAGAGCAAGAATACCTGTGAATGAGTAATACAGAACTTTAGCCTATTAATTTCACTTGCAATTCTCTCCAACAGCATGCTTTGGGTTTCCCTGAGTTTTGTTATATTTTCGCCATGCTTTGTTGATACCCCATTGCTCAAATGGCCCTTCTTTATAAAGTTTAAATCTCCGTTGGACCAATCAAAGGGCAAACTAGGCAGCTCCTTGATCAACTTTTCAATCTGTGTTCAGTATTTATAAAACTAAATGTGTGTCACTCATATTAACCATTTAATTAATATAACTAACATTATCCTAGAACAAGACATAAAAGCTTGCAAATTTAAAGGAACAATAATGATGTAACCAAAAATAAAGGGAACAAAATAATTCACATTGATAAGAAAATAAGAAAATGAGATAAAATCTAGAAAAATCAAACTCAAGTAACTAGTTATTCTATTCCTTTATTATTAGGAATATAAGAACAATAATAAGTCACTAAGCACCGACACTGAGAAGCTAAAGTTTCCAACTTAAATTTGGGTCCTTTTTCATGATAAAAAGATTAAATAAAATTTAGAATATGTGGAAGTGTTCCCCTAGTCTACAACATATCAATTCCACTGATACTCCCTCCCTTCATACATAGATGACGTTTTAGAGATTGACACTATAATTAAGGCAATCATTTGTAACTAAGTGAGAGTGTAGTAATTGTTTAATATAACCTTTCTTGGAAATTATATTGATTTAAGAGTAGTGTTGACTAAGTAATCAAGTAGGGTTACTTAGGAATAATATTAAAATGAGTACATTGAAAATTTAAAATGTCATCTAATTATGAACAAAAATTTTATTCTATAAAGTCAATTAAATATGAACAAAAGGAGTATAAAAGAAGCATTAATAATAGTTTGACAACCCAATTAAATAATTAATTTTTTGGCAAAGAACGTATATTATGTACAAAATGTGAATATTTAACCATGTCACCCGATAAAGTGTAGAGTATCCAAGAGAATAACTCCTAGCAGACTAGCACAGTTGGTGGGTAGGTGGGTCGGCCGCTCAAATACAAATACGAGTATTATTTATAAGCACTAAATAGGCTTCAAAAACAAACACAAAGAAGCATCTATTTGCATAACAATAAACAATTGACAAAATCAACCCAATGAGGTTCAAACACTTTGTTTAGAAAACTCAAACAGAGAACGAATACCTTAGACACAGCATAAAATGTATCCAACAATAATTCCAAAACCTCCCTGGCTTTCGAAGCTTCAGTTCGCTTCTTAAGGCCATTCTGCAATTCAAATAGCGATTCCTCAACTTCCGCACGGAATTTCTCAATCTTCTCTCTCATCTCCGTCAGCGGCCCCCGCATTCGGACCACGGTGGCATCAACATCAACCAGTTTCGTTCTTAACCTAACGAAATCGGGGTAATCGCGGTTAATTAGCCCTACCAACTCGTTGTTTAAGGAAGAGAGAAGGGATCGGAGCTCCGATCTTAGGGTTTGGAAAGGGACGAAGGTGCGGAGATCGGAGATGTATAATTCCGGGTCGAACTCCGGGTTTAGAAACAACGACTGTCTAAGCCATAGAGGGTGGGAATCGATGGGGTCTCCAAATAAGTCGGTAGTTGCACGCGACGGTGGCGGTGGTTGCGAATGTAAATACGTCATCGTGACTAGCAGAGGAATTGAGAGGAGTAGCGGCGACGCTTCTAGGGTTCAGCCGCCAGATGGAAGCAGTAAGTAGTAGTATTAGTAGTAGTAGTATTAAGAGCGATGATATAGAGGATTTGTCTGATCATCCACCAATCTACGGAACTGCATGGTAGTAGAGTATCTTTTCCATTATGGACTAGTAGCAGTCCAATCCCAAACCGGCTTGAATACGAATTGTTTCGGGTTAAACGGTCGAATCCTTTACTAGAAAGGTTTGCAAGAACCGGTTAGAAAGGCTTGCAATAATAGTAGATTTAGGGAATTCACATTACAAAGTATTATATCAAGCATTTAAGATATGAAAAAATTACCAAAAAGAAAAAAAAAAGATCTGAAAAAATTATATGACAAGTTTGGCATTATTAATTTATTAAAAAAAAAAAAGAACATACCCTAAAGGAGATAAAAATGTCACACTATATCTAATCGTCCAAAACTGATATATAGTCGTAATCCATATCCTCTACGATTCGCATATGTTTGATTGTATTCGTGGATAATTTGCGTATTCATAATCTTTAATCCTTATTCTTCACAATCACATATGTTTGATTGTATTCATGAAATAATTTGCATATTTATAATCTTTATTTTATATTAATTAAGAGTCTGACCTTAAAATAACTGTTTGATGTAATTAAATCATCATTTAAATTAAAAGGGAAAAAAAACACAATCTCATCTCACCAAGAATTTGCCACACGATTACCAGAGGTTATTCTCCATACGGTTATTCCTCTTTTGTTGTATCCACCTCCTCAATTGCTTTGGAAAACCGTCAAGATTGTTCTGGCTAGAACCTAAACTCTGTGTTCCTTTACTCTCTTCAAACCGAAGTCGATGGCATAATTGTTGTTTCAGTTACAATACATGCATGGCTGCATATTACCATTTCTATGTTGTTTTTGTTATTTAAAATTTTTAATTCACTAATTCTTTCGTATGCTTGTTAGTAGTATAAGAAATACTACCTAATCATGTGTAGAATGAGATTTAAAATTTAAGCATCTGTCTACCTTTTTAACATTGTCTATATATGACGGGGTTAATTTTCTCTTCCTCTGCCTCTATTTTTAACATTGTCTACATATAACGGGTTAATTTTCTCTTCCCCTACCCCTATCGGTATATATTTTCATGAATTACAGTAATTGAATAGCAGTTTTTTTTAACATAGTTTATAATTAAAGTACAATTCGTACACGCATATATTTATCCAATTAAACTAGTTATATATTAAGAGTTTAGGCCTCTTAATAACTATAAATGGTATTTATGTGTCAACAATTAAGAAAAAGAAAAAGAAACCGTGTATCCAAGTACGTTTTCAATGGAACCGTCATCTTCAAAAGTGTAGATGCTCCATTTTTCTAGAAAAACAACGGATGAGTGGGATTTGCGGAGGAGTAATAAATTGAGAAAAAAATTAATAAATTGTGAGTATAATATATAAAAATTTTAACAAATCCAATATTGGTACTAGTTCCATCTCAGTCTTGATTTAGTCTCAATCCGTTTTTTTATTATTTAGTACATATAGATCAAACTAAATTTTCACCTTAATATTATGAACTTTAAGATTTCACGAATTAATTTTAAACTGAATCCATCAATTAACGAACCAATCTTTGTTAGAGGAATCCTCAATCCATCTTAATTAGGACCATATTCCTTGTCTTTCTCTTTATTCCTAAATTACGAATATTCATATCAACCTTAGGTATTGAGATATTATCGTAGCAATAACACAATAATTTGAATATGGAAAGGAAAAGAGAAAAGGCGAACAATCATTTTACAAACTTCAAATTAAAGGATGTAAAGTACTAATAGAGTGTTAGTCTAATGGATACACATATACGCGTATAATTTTACTTCAATTATAATTTTAGTGTTGTAATAAAGAAGAAGTTATTTTCTTTTTGTGTATAATTTTTTTTCATTAAAAAATGTGATACAAACTCATTCTAATAAAATTTAGCTATACTTCTTTAATAATATAGATTAGTTTACGCATTCTTCTCACTTGATCTTCATGCTCTATATTTGAAGTCAAATCTCTCCGTATCGATTCAAACACATTCTTTGCTTTGTCTCTCTCTCTCATTCACCACAAATAATAAAAATTTGCATGTCTTATCTATCTTACGGGTTTAGTTGATGTAAGCATTAGTTAAGATTAATTGCGCTTGTGGATTGTGTTAAAAACATGTCGTTAATGTCACTTAATGAACATATCATTAGTACTTCTTCCGTTTTTATTTGCCTCAATTTGATTTTTGTAGTCAAATTATCATTTTTAAAGTGAAAATAGCTCCTTTATTTTAATTAAAGTTAAGCTTACAATGAACATACTTAAATTAAATTCAACTTTTATATTTTTAAAATTTATAAAATATATATATATAATGAATTTTAAATTTTAAAATTAATCAAATCAACTATAAAAAGTCAACGATGACAAGTAAATTTAGATAAATAAAATACAACTTTATCGGATTTTTAAAACTAAACTTTTACTTTAAATTTTATGTTACTTTGCAATCATAACTTTATTATTAACATAAACCAAGTAATGAAATTGAAAATTATAATTTTATATATTACTCAATACGGAATAGTTACTTAAACATACAATCTTCATTTTAAAACTAGAGAAATAATTTGACATTTTAAGTTGAATAATAACATATTAAACTTTCAATTAATGTTAATGACTTGATTTTAATTGATACAATTACTATCAATCTTATAGTTTATGACAAAAATATTTTATCACAATATAATTTATATTTAGCACTTTCATATATTATACTACATATTAATTTTGAATTTCAGTTTATTATCATTTGACTAAAAAACTAAAATATATCTCTCGTTATGGAATGTATTGAATAATTTTTTATACAACGGACAAAGTACTAAATTTATTTTAACACGAGAAACTTATTCTGATTTTGTTATAGTAGAATTTAAAAATATATAGCTTTATAAGATTTTGAGTTAGCCATAACTTAATTATTGGACTTGATGTTGTATTAATAATATAATAATATGAAAACATAATCACTTAGATGCAATGATACCGAAAATAAGGCCATTGCTATTTAATTCATATATAAAAGATGATCGATGAACGCTAGCACCCTACCTTTAAGTACAACTCAAAGAGAGGGGTAGAAAAATTGGGGGAAAAAAATTAAGGTTTGAGTTTTTTTATAAGAGAAAATAGGATAAATGAAGATTTTTCCTCCCCAAAATTTTCTCTTCAAAAATTTTTTTTAAGTTCGACCTACTTATTTTATTACCAAATTTATCCTTCTTATTTTTCGTAACATCAAATTTATTCTTTTCATATCCCTTAATTTTTTCTTTCTTCCCATGACCTCTTTGGGATCCGTCGGATATATAAAGCTACTTTGTTAAAATTCAAAAACATAATATTCCCACGTAAAAAGTAATAGCTGTAGCTCCCTCTTTCTCTCTCCTTCCCTCTCAATTCTGCAAATGACTACAGCAAAAATGTTCGAATTCAAGTAATTCGTATACTTTCATTCGAATCTTCGTTTAGATCAGATTCAAATTCCTGTGTATCATATCTAATCAAGTACTGGTTCAGGTCAGCACCGAAGAATATGGACACTGATCGAGAAATGAAGCTCCGCAATGAAATTTATATGTTCACAGCGATCTATGAAGGTAATTTGTTCATTTATCTCCTTCTCTAAGCTAATTCATTCATATTCAATCTGTGTTAACTCAATTCATCTTGTTTTAATTGCCGGAATCTCCCGATTTGAATCATCAAACCTCGAGAAGTAATGCTCCACAACGGAATTTACATTTGCAAACTGATTGATGAAGGTAAATTAATTCACTGATCTTCTTCTCATTATAAGTTACTTCAACTCAATTTCCTTTCATGTTAATTTTCACCTCGCATTGTTTAGCCGAAACTCGTGATTTGAACTTTAGCTTGATTAAACGATTGCAATAGATTGAAAAAAGTGTTTCGAGTTTTAAAGTATGTTATGTTCATAATTTGCTTTATTATTACTTAATTAGATTCCTTTTAGTTGTTCGATTACCAAATTTGTATATGATCTCTGTACATGAGGTGAAATTGTATGGATTTCTTAATTTCTCCTTATCTCTGGATCTCAGGTTGATGACTAAAGAATTTCTGCACTGCTGTTTGTGGATTCTTCATTTACTGTTCGAAGATCTAGTTTAACTTGATTCTGCTTTAAAGTGCACTGGTTTAGTCAGACATTTGATTCTCTGTTTGTAGAACGTCAATTTTATGTATCACAAATGAATCAGAGGTTAGGATATAGATATGTTATTGGATAAGTAAACTATTTTCTGAGTACATCTTGGCAAGTTATTAGCTAATTTGCTCTAACCTGTCTACATTTTAGATAATTAATTGAAACTCTGAAAGAATGGTGGATATTGGTTGTTTACTCTAGTAATTTTGTATGTAAACTTCATTTTGATTGTGCGTTCAAACTACTTGTCCTGGAATGCGTGCCGAAGCTGTGAAGAAGCTTCGAGATGCAGGGATCTCTACCTGCAATGTCATGATCATGCACACAAAGAAGGTAAACAAAAATCTCTGCTCCAGTCCTCCAGCTGTTTCAAGTTCATTGCTATTCATTTATATATATATATATATATATATATATATATATATATATATATATTTCTCTTTACCAGAACTTCACCAGGATCAAAGAGTTATATGAGGGAAAAGTGAGCAAAAGTGGTACATGAAATAACTCAACATGTTTTATGTTCATAGTCCTTTTGTTCTCATAAACACTTCGTTGAGACTATGAATCTCACTTTGTTTGATTTTGTACTGTAAATATTATTTAGCTTTAAACTGACCACAAGTTAATCGAATTGTCTTTTTCTTTGAATTACATTATGAGGATATTTAAGACCTATATATACAATTATGTATCTGCATATTGCTAAATCAATAGCTAAACCTGCTTGTAAATAGCTTGAGCATGATGTGCTTTATACAATTTTTTAAATTCATTCTCTTGAAGTTGTCTTTTCTTTCCCTCTTTTTACTACTTCATTAGATCATGGTAGATAATCTTCTTTTCAAATGTTCAAAAATGTAAAACTCTTATCATATCGTTTTCAGTTCATTATCCTTTAGTTCTCACAATTATTTTGTTCCTTCACAAAAAATATCACTTTATTTTGTTTTGTCTTAAGTTTTTCCTTCATGGAAAATAAGTTAATGTATCACGAATGAATTTGAATTTGCACACGTTTCACCAAACTATTAGCTAGGCTTCCTTAACCTGGGCTGATTTCAGATAATTAGTTGAAACTCAGGAAGATTTTATTGTTACTATAAGTTGTTGCCAGTAGTTTCATACATATTGCGTAGCCATATATGTATGTATTATTAGACTTGATTTTGAATAGGCTTCTAGGGATCCACGTACACCAGCAATGTGTTGATGATGCACACAGAGAAGGTAAATAAAAATGTTTGTTCAATCTGTGAACTGTTTCAAGTTTTTGTCACATTTCATGAAATAATGTTTCATATTATTCACAAATGTTGCTCTTGTTTTGGAACGGAGTAAATTTTATACCCTCTTTTCATATATCAACATTAACATTAGTTGTTTCCTTTTGCAGTTTTTTCCTTTGAATGTCATACCTACGGTGGTAGTTGATGATGGTACAACGGTGTCCAATGGAACTTATACTGAAAATGGTGAACAGTTTGATGAAACACATGCTGGTGTTGCTGAAACTGTTGGTGTTAGCGCTGGAATTATTGGCAGTGACACTAGAACTGATAGCCTTGGCGCTGAAACTGATGCTGTCGGTGCTGTGAGTAATGGTAATTGTGCTAGAAATAATGTTGGTCACGAAATTGGTGATGGAGGTAGTGCTGGGGTTGATGCTGGTTATGATGGTGGTGGTGATGATAATGATGGTGATGGTGATCACGACGACGCCAACGACAATGATGATGATGATGAAGAGGAGGATGAGGAGGAGGAAACTGGTGGTGGGACTCAACTAACTCTTTAGAACTTGAAGCTATTTTATGTTGATAATTTGCTATATTTGTTATCTAATTTCCTATTACTAAATGGCAGATTTTCATGCTCTGGCAAGAAGGATTGCCAACAAGAAAAAAGCAGCTGCATCTCGTGCATTGGCCGGAAGATTGTTTTTGAAGGCTTTGGAGGATGAGGATAGATGGCTGATGATGTCTGTGAAATTGAGGAACTCGATTAAACAGAAACTGATGAAAACCCTTTCTTCAACTACAAGACCTGCTGCTAGGGCTGCTTCCCTAACTGTAGCAAAGAGTACTGTGGTTGAACTCCAAAGGCTGCAGTGGCCTGGATTTATTGTGGAACTACTTCTCAACGGTGAAATAGAGAGTAACCCAGGACTGTTGCAAAGGACAATAGAGACAATGGAATACGTCTTCGATGGAATAACAGTGGATGAATTCCCTCCTAATGATGTGAAGTTGGTGCTTTTGAAGCTTATTGGACTTGTTGGGCCAAATATGAATTTGAAAGTTAGGCGAGCTTCTGTCAGAGTTATAGAAAGAGGTATAATCTCTGTCCCTTACTTTTCATAGAAGAAGCTGGAGAGGAAAGAGAGAAATTTGTATCTGAACTATTTGATATGGCGGGGGAAATCCAGGATGATGCAAGGACTAAATACACAATTCTTAGGTGTCTAACTAAGATATCATCTAAATATTTTGAGGCTTTCCAAACCCAGACTCTAGTACATAGAACAGGCCTGATATTAGATGCCCAAAGTGCAGATGAGCAGTTTGTGGTGTTACAAGCAATCCAATTGACAAATGTTGTGTATAGGATGGAGTGTTCGTACCAAGGTGTCCTGGATCGTTTCAATTTCATATCAGAGTGTTCCTCGTCATTCATTCTGCGTGTATTGGACAAAATTATGAAGTACAGGACTGGGTGGAATATATCGGGTATAGTGGAAGAATGCATCAATATTATTTGTGACTGCTGCACTCAAACTGATGGCACTGGCACTGGCACTGGCACTGGAACTGACAGTAAAGCTGTAACTGATGATGATCTTTCTGGAACATTTAATGGTGGTGGTGCTGGTACTGATGATGGTTGTGATGGAACGTCTAATGGTGGTGGTGCTGGAACTGATTATGGTCGTGCTGGATGGTCTAATGGTGACGATGACGGAGGTAGTACCAGTGCTGGTATTGATGATGATCCAACTGTCTAGGTCCAACCATTCAAAATCCAAATTCGTATGCAGGTAGAGTTTTCCCCCCGAGCTGTGGAAATTCTTTTATCAAAACAAATTATTTGTAGCTGCATGTTGGGTGTGCTGTAGAAAAGCATTCAAGCCATTCTGGTCTTTTTCTTTTCTCAACGCTTTTCTGGAATACCTTAATCTTTGGTCTTAGCAATTTGGTTGAATCACTGACCCCCTCTTCTTTTTGAATTCTCCTTTTAAAGGTTCTCCCCCAGTTTTTTTTTACGTTCACAAGATAAAAACACTTAGTAATATATATATATATATATATATATATATATATATATATATATATATATGTATGTATGTATATATTAAAATAAAAAATATTATGTGTCTGACACATATATTAAAAAAATAATGTGATACATTAGTAATTAATAAAAAATTTACATATATCAAAATAAAATAAAAATTATATAAGAATTACTTCAAAAAATTATTTTAAAAATTATATATACAATCACTATATTTAAAATTTTGATTGAGATTCATATTGAAAAAATAGATAATAAAGTATTTTATCATATAACTAACTAAAAAAACATTGTAAGTAATTTTTAATTAATTTTTTTAAATTACAAGTTTAAAATAAAAATAAAAACGATTAATAATACAACTCATGTTGTGTATGAATTTTTTAGCTAGTATGAGATATTTTTCTTTATTGATTTAGTTGAATATCTTTTTATTCATCGTATCATTTTCAAATATTTTTGAAAGTTTTATATAATATGGTTATATCGATTTTTTTCATATCTCAATTTTAAATCAAAATAAATTTTAATAATATTAAAAAAAATTAAATTGATCAAATTAACAAAATGACTCAGTATAATAGACTACTTTTAAATTATTTATTGATTTTAAAATTCTTAAAAGGACAATTGAACGTTATAAGCACGTTACTGTCTTTCCGGTTCGAAAGCAGCTCATAACGGTCCATAATAATTCCACCGCCTCCTCGAACCTCCAGAACCTTCTTGTGGGACCGAGTAACATTAGAAATTACTGTTACGGCAATAATTATACTACCACTACAATCACTTGCATCAAATACCATCAAAATTAAAAAAATTGTAAATTCACATATAAATATCCTTCCTCTTCCTCATACCCTCGCACTGAACCGTTGCATCCTCATTTTCTTCTCTCTCTACAATAGTTTCGTTCTTGTTTTTTGTTTTCTCTAAATCTGCAGCTAATGGCAACATTGCAGGTAATGACTTCATTGTTCTTCTTCATGATCTACATCGCCGTCACAACGGTGGCGCAAGAGATGGATCTAGCTCCGGCACCCGCACCATCAATGGAGTCGGCCGCCATCCATCCGGCAGTTTCCGGCGCAATTGCCTTCTTATCTTTGTTCTTCTCAATTGCTGCTCTTCTCCGGCACTAGAGAGAGCCTTCAACAATCACAATACATAGAATTAAGCAGCAGAGATCGAGACATAGAGCATTATCTATATCTCTATATATATAATTATATATATATATATATATATATATATATCTATTTGTCTATATATAAATATAACTTGAGTACTGGTGATGGGAATTTTGATCGATGAGAGAGATTGAAGTTAGGGTTCTTCTGTTTCTTATTTCTCTTATAGTCCTAATTTCAGGTTAGGGTTATATATCTGTGTATGTTCAATGTTTTCCACGGATTTTGAATTAAATTAATGCTAATTATATATTTGATTGTTTGAGTGTTAGATCTCTGAAATTTTGTCATCATTCTTTTCGGTGTTAATTCTACTCTCTTTGTTTCTTTTATTATTTTATACCAATTGTTTTGATTATTATTTTATACCAATAAGAAAATATATACCAACTCTGTCCGGATATTATCTCTCGCTTCACATATTGACATTTTATTCGTGTTTTATATTTTATATTTTTTAATAAAACTAAAAAATAAAAGATATTTTAATTAAATTTTTATATAAATAAAAAATTAATTTTTTAAAAAATATATATTAAATATTAATTATCAATTAAAATTACGTGAAACAACAAATATTTTTGTACCGATAGTATTAACTAGGAACTTTGGGTTTGTGTGGCCAAGACGTGAACATCATTGTGTCCTTTCAAACCCAAAACTATATTACAAATGTTTATACATCTATTTGGTTTCAAATAAAAGAAATGGGAACATTTGTTTGTTTCTCATTATCATTCGCACAAAGTTTTAACTATTTGGATGACAAATATATAGTAATGTGCAATTCATATGTGATGCACTTTTTATTCTTCACTTTTACCTATTGACAAATGACAACATATTTGTAGTTTGGGACTTGTGACTAATAAGTGAACAACAATATTTTTTGCCTATATAGATATTGATCTAAGCCTATGTTTATTTGCGCTGATTATTAGGTGTTGAATGGACCTTCGAAAATTTAAATAATTTGTATGAACATTAAATATATATTAGTCATAAAATTTTCATCTCATTTCAATAATCGATATATTTTATAATTAAATATACGTGCAATTCACGTAAATCGACGCACACACATCTACTAATGACAAATTGTAATGAACGTAACTTTATAACAGTTATAAAACGTTAATCATGATAAAATTTTCATAATCACATTTTTGTATTATCGGTGGAGGTAAATTTTTCGATTTATGCAATGAATCAATACATAACCATTAAAATTCAATTAGTGGCTAAAGAAATCAAGTTAAACACTAATTAAATTCAAAATTTCAGCACTTCCCTAAATGGCAAAAATAAGGAAAAAAATTTTACCAATCTAAATAAAAATTTTCAAAAACTAATCTAATGGTCAAGAATAAATTGCAAGTTATATAAATATACCATTATAACAAAAGTCTAACATCTACTTCAATCAATTTTCTTTGGCAAATCCAACAAACAAAATCTAAAATTTCATTTAAGCGCATTTATTGAAGATTTAACATTTTTCTCATTAAAACTTTAAAGAGGTAACACATTACCCTTTTATTTCAGCATTTATTATCATTTATATTATTACCATTGTGTATAATAAATATTTCACTATCAAATTCATGTATAACATGTGTGCCTAGCATCAATAGTTTATGAGATATTGAATTTTAAACTTTATTCAAAATAAAAATAAAAATTCAAGAAAAAAAATAAAGAACACAAGAACCCTAGATTTTCAACCGAAATTCTGGTGAAATATGTTTGTGTTTGTTCAAATTAATTTGAGCATTTCATATATGTTATTCATGGTTTCATTTTGCCTCGAAATTTTTTTAAAAATGATCAAATTCTGTGGGAGTTCTTCTCGGCTAAAGTTTCAAAGAACCCGAACTGAAAATTCAAATTTTTTTTGTGATTTTGTTGTTAAAACTTGAAACAAATTGCATGAATGTGTTTCTGGACTCTCACTCTTTCAAATTCATGCTTGTTTCATCAAAAATGATTAAAAAAAGTTAAAAAATATATTTAACGCAACATCTTCCGTTATAAAATATATTATTTATATAGTTAGAAAAAATTAATTTGTTAAAAATATTCAAATTATCGTGTCCGTGTTGTGTATGAATTCTGTAGCGTAATAATTACCCTCATTTGAACATGTTCGTTATCACCATTCAATCACTACATTTAAGAATTTGACTAAAATATAAATTGAAAAAATACATAATAAAATATTTCGTTATATAACTAACTAAAATATATCGTAAATAATTCTTGATTATTTTTATTTTTACTTAAAAAGTTCAAATTTAAAATAAAAATAAAAATATTTAATAATACAACTGCACAAATTTCTTAACTAGTACATAGATATATTGATAAAAAAATCAAAAGATAGAATATAGAAAATGGAGTTCCGAATACGACCCTAGGAAATTTGAACGATACAATGTGATGTCGTTTGGTGACCTCAGGTTTATTACGGTTTATACCTCGGTCACCCCCTTTTTGCTCTCACTGCATTGCGAATCTTCTCTTTCTAAATGGCTTTCAGACTCTCCTCCCGGCTCGCATCTCGCCTCCTTCGAACCACCACTTCCCCCACCCCCTCGACCGCCACAACCCTCCTTCACCACCGCCACCACACCTTCACTTCCCCATCTCCGATCTGTTTTCTTCAAACTCACTCCTCCGATTTCCGCTTAACAAATCTCCACTTCTTCTCCACCGCCCGTCGCCACCCAACCCGACCCAACCGGGTCGATATCGGAGCTCGTGCCCGCCAGCTCCAGAATCGCCGTCTCTGGACCTATGCCCTCACCTTCAGTTGCATAGCAGGGTTCGTAGTCATAGTACTCAACCAATTTCAAGATCAATTGGTCTTTTATGTAACCCCAACTGATGCCCTTTCGAAATACTCCGAAAACCCTTCGAAAACCAGGTTCAGACTCGGGGGATTAGTACTCGAAGGAAGTGTAAATCAACCTGCATCTTCCCCAGAAATGGAATTTGTAATCACCGATCTTATTACAGATATTTTGGTTAGGTATCAGGGCTCTTTGCCGGATTTATTTCGCGAAGGGCATTCTGTAGTTGTTGAGGGTTTTGTTAAACCCTTTACGGATGAGATCAAAAAGGAAACTTCAGCTAAAAGTGTATCAGGGAAAGCCAGAAGTGGGGAGTGTTATTTCTCTGCTACGGAGGTGTTGGCAAAGCATGATGAGAAGTATATGCCTCAAGAAGTGGCTGCGGCGATAGAGAAGAATAAGAAGATTATAAGTGCCGAGGCTGGCAAGGAGCAAGGTTCTCTAGCTGTGGATTAATGGGTATATAACCGTTTTTTATTCTTATAAGAAATATACGTACATTTATTTTGAGCATAACTTAGCTATAACGTTATTTGATGAGGCAAGCTTTATTTGTCAATTTTGTTGTCTTAGTGAGCGATTGGGTATGTCCCACAAGAATATGAGGATTTAGTGAATCAAATCCTGTTAGAAATAAATGCCAGAAATTTTTGGATAAGTTACAATTCTTGGGTTGTATGGATACAGAATTTTGGAATACATGATTTTATTAGTTATACATGAAGATATTTGCTTGTTCGATTGTTGACATTATGCCTCTTAGTATTTGTTATATTCTAATTGTGCGGTATTCCTATTTTATCTTGTGTCAACTGATTGAAATTTTGTTGTTATTATGTGAGTTTCTGTGGGATTTATGTTTGAAAATATATTTGATGATTGTTATGAATATTGAATACCCAATTTCAGTGAGAATTTTGTGATGATGTATTCATGATTTGTGGTGTTGATACATCCAATTCTATGGTACTTTAGTCCCAAATCTTAAGTGGCACATTTTTGTGATTGGCTGTTCTGTTCTAAGTAAAGTTACTTTCTTCCAAAAAGTTCCATCTGGGTAGCTTTCGTGCAACCACATGTCCATGGCTAAATGTTTACTTAGTTGCTTGTATCAAGTGTTCATGATGCACTGATTGAGTTTGTTACCCCTTGCATGCTTTCCCATGAAACTTAGTGAGGTGTAACTTCATATACATACAGTTTCTACTTTTTTATTAGCAGCTATAAATTGTAATGGTTGTCTTTAGTTAGTCATGTTCTCTAACTCCTTATTTGGTTTTATTAGTTTCAGAAGGAATGGTGAAAGATTGCTTAGTTTACTTAGATTAATTGTTGAGGAATGATGAAATGGCATTATATTAGTATCCTCCTAGTCAACAACCCAAAGTTGGTTCAGCAGAAGTGTTTTATCTTCTTTATCTTCTTGGACTTAAGCGCCTTATAGCGGAAATGAATAACTGATCTCAGTATTTGGTTGTTCTAAGTGAAGACTGCAGTAAACCTCTTTCAACTGAAGGTCCCACACGTTAATTTCTATTTCTGTAGGCTACATAGTCCCGTTTGTTTTAACTTAAATTTTAGAGATTCTAGATTTTAATAGTGCCAATTACATTACTAGAATTTAAAATCTCAAAAATTTAAATTTAAGACAAAAGAAACGGAACCATTTTTTTTTTGTTGGTTAGGTCAAGTTAACAGCCTGATTCATTTGCACTCTGTCTTCAATAAATGGGCAATGCTGCTGCCAACTAATGTCATTGGAGTCATTCTTTATACTTGGGTTATCTTGAAGCTGTTTTTAGACCCAACAAAGGACACCGTCTTCATAGTTTTCCCGTGATAGATTTCTGATTGTTACTTATTGTGAAAATGTATACGTTATTTGTGGTGTTGATACATTCAATTCTATGGTATTTTAGTCCCAAAACTTTAAGTGGCACATCTTTGTGATTGACTGTTCTCTTCTTTTTTCTTTTCTTTTTTTCCCCTTCTAATTCTCAGTTAGTTCTTCTATGTAAGTTTGTTCTAAAACGTTTCATAAAACGTTTCATCTGGTTTTTGAAGGTGCTAAATGTTTACTTGGTTGTATCAAGTTTTCATGAATGCACTGATTGAGTTTGTTCCCTCTTGCATGCTTTCCCATTCAACTTAGTGAGGCCTAACTTCATACACAGTTTCTAATTTTCTATTAGAAGCTGTAAACTCCTTATTTGGTTCTATCAGTTTTAGACTTTTAGAGAATGATGAAAGATATATTAGCTTACTTCGATTAATTGCCGAGGAATGCTGATAAGATTCATTATTTGGTTATAACAGTTTTATTAGTATCTTTAATACATCTTATTAATATTAATATAAAAAACATTTATTAAATTTTAATTAATATACTTATTAAATTTAAATTTTTTTTAAATAATTTTCATAAAAAAAACATAGCACAATTTAAACATATTATTGAAAGGTGTGAGAAAATATATCGCTATGGGTTTCTTTTTGTAGATAATAAAAAAAAATATAAATTTTGGTACCTTTAAAAAAGGATTTATATTTTTTGAGAGATATATATTTGAAATATACTGCAAATTTTGTTTAAAAGGAAGGATGATTTGGCGCCACGTGATTGGTTGGAAGTTCCAAAGAAAAAATAAAAAAAAAATAGGGGCGACTGGTTGCAAGGGCGGTCGTTTTATCGATCGATCAATAAAGTTCGCTCCACTGCAATCTCCTTCACCCGGCGTGCCTTTCTCTTTCCTCCACGGTGGCGGTCGCGACCCTGATTTTCCCCACAGCTGCAAATGCTCTAAAGTGAACCGCCTTCAAATAAAGGTCCCACACGTAAACTTCTAATATCCCAGATACGATTTAATTTTTTAAGTCAGATAATTAGATATTAACATTAAAAATTAATGTTATTTTTGTTGATTTTAATTTATATAATTATCAAAAACTTATATTTTGTGATAAAAATTTTAATTACGATATAACTTTAGTTTGTATTCAAATAAAATAATTTTAATATGACGGAAGTATTTTTGTTGGCTACATATATGTACATATTTATATATATTTTTTGTTGGTTGGCTCACGTTCACAGCCCGATTCAGTTGAACGTTTTGGCTTTCAATAAATGGGAGATGTTGCTGCCAATTATGGGTTATCTTGAAGCTGTTTTTCGACTAAGGACACCGTCTTCATGCTTTTCCCTTCATAGTTTTCTGTTTGATGCCTTATGTCATTATATGTTTTTATGTTGTAATATATATTCCATCTGTTTCATAAAAATTACTATACTTTTTTTTTAGAGTAGCATATATTTTAAGACATGTGAAACACCTATTTAGATATTTATTTAATTTTTTAAATTTAAAATACAACTAAATGTATAACATTTGTATTTGTAAAATATTTTAAAACAATACAAAAATGAGACATTTAAATATAATTTTGTTGTATCTTAAAAATTGTGCCACACATTTTAAAAGAAAAGTTTTACAATTTTATGGGGCGAATGAGATAATTGAATACCGTATGTTATTTGAGTTTCAAAAATTAGCACATTTACATTAGTTGACTAATTTGCTTCTTCTTTTTTTTTCAATTGAAATGAAATGAAAACGATATTAACATTACTTGTCCTGCTATTCATGTATAATAGGTATGATCAATGTTGCAAATATAATAGGAGTACCCCGGCGATAATATATTTTTAATGAAAATTTATTTAATTTTATTTATTGTTGAAATCAAGACTATGATGTGCTGTAGATATTTTCAATGTGCTTATGGCTACAAATATTATGATCTGTGACGTTTATTATATACATTAGTCTCTTGTACATGCTCAAGCGGGAGTAGATTGACAACAAATAACAAATCTAAATCAGTATTTATAATAATTAACAAATAATGACAACAAATTCTTACACAAATTAATAAATTATTATTAAAAATATGTTTAGTCTTAAAATTATTTTATACGCATTTATAATTGTAGAAAATTAAACTCATGCCCGACACATATGACTAAACCAGTGTATAAAGAAACTTATACAACAGGGGTCCTTGCTTTGTTTGGCCTTCTCCGCATACAAAATTCAAAAGCTTGCCTTCTTTTTTATATCTTTATGATCTTGGCCCTCTTCTCAATTGTTGATGCTTCTGAAATGGCGTAATTGGAAGAAGAAAAAGTACTTGGAAAGGACTTATGACTTTAACCGAAACAAAAGTAAGCCAAATAAAATACTCTAACTAACTAATTGATGTGTGCGTGAATCTCTAAATAGTAATCTTTTATGTAATCGGAGAAAAAAAGATAGAGAGAAAGAAAACCTCTATCGCCGCCTTGATTCACGGGGTTAAAACCAATATGTACAAATGTGATTTTACATCGGCAATTTATATGGTTTTTCACTGTGAATTATATTGGTGTGTTCAATTTTATATTTTGCTTAATATCTTATTTTGACGTATTGGATGAAATTAATAATTAGATAATATTTTCTTTAAAATTTTAGCTTGTATTCGTAATAAATGACAATCATGCAAATATGATAATCATTGTATTTATTTGTAAATGTATGTCTTGTGTTAATTAATAATTGCAAACAAAAAACAATTGATAATTGTAATTTAAAATTTGTCTTGCTTTTATTAAATTGTATTCCATTTCTTCCAATTTTATTTGTGGTATAAATTTGTAAAATTATCAAAATATGAAAGTTTGTATTAAAGAGTATTTTTCGTATATTTTATCACATTCCACTTAGAAATTTTAAAAAAATATAAAATTCACTTAAATTATAGATTTCATATAAAGTATATAAGACCATTCTCTTATTACACTAACTCAGATACTCGTGCACAACACGAATTGTATTAGTAAGAATTTTTGTTTTTGTTTTAACTTGTACTTTAAAAAAATGAAAATAATTAAAAATTACTTACAACATTTTTTAGTTAATTATATGACGAAATACTTTATTATCTATTTTTTAAATTTGAATTTCTGTCAAAATCTTAAATATAGTGATTGAATTGTGATAATTAAAATATTCAAGTAGGGGTAACTATTAAGTAATGTAGTCTGTGCAAAGTACGAGCATATTAATTTGTATATTTTTAACAAATTAATTTTTTCTAACATTTTTTTAGTATATAGATAATATATTTTAAAATAAAAGATATTATGTTAATTAAACATATGTTTGTATTTTGTTTAGTTAATTAAAATTTAAAATTAAATTATTAAAGTTGAATATAAATATCATAGACAAATATAATTTAACTATAAATATGTGTAACTTATTACATTATAGATAAATTAGTTGATTAAAATTATTATAACACAAAGTTAATATGTAACAATCCCAAAAATCTTATAAAAACTTTAAGCACCGTCAATAATTGTTAACAACAATATAATATCATCTAATTATAAATAACATCAAATAAAAGAATAGTCTCTATTACATTATCCAAAATAAATTCTAACAATGAAAGTTTATGTGTGGCTCACACATGCCTTACAATCTAAATATTTCTATTATAAGCACACGTTTTACTCTTCCTCTGAACGTCAACAACAAAATGACGATCATAAACATTTCATCAATACATCTTTGTCTTACCTTTATTAGATGGACTCAACATTCTAGCCATATCCTATAAAATATTTAAATAATAGAAAAATGTGAGATTTACGCTCGTAAATATATTATCATATAAGGGAGCTTTGAAAATGGATAAATTTATAGGGTTTAAGTGTTTATGAGGTTTATCGGAATAATGCCGACATCTCGAGAATAAATCAAAAACATATAGGTTTTATGGTCCTCGAGTGATAATGAGAGATTTGACTCTTAGTTAAAATAACTTTTGAATAAATCGCATACACCTTGTATCAAAATCGTTTAGCACATGTGTCCTTAAAATTTTTATGAAATAGTATATTAACTGGTCAGCCAGACCACCGTTTTATTTGATTATAATGACATACATAGTCAATGCATAAATATTTCATCGACAAAGTTCGATTACCATACCTCAGTTTCTATCCTTTATAAAATCTTAGGCCCGAGGTGTTAGGCAAAAGAATCTCACTAGTCTTTAGTTACATAAACTAAGATACTTTAATAAGTATGGGGTCTAAAATAAGTTTTTATATTCGTGTATAATTTACTTCGACGTGTTAACGAATTAGAATAACTAACAACTGTCCTAAGAAAAATTCTTGGTTATAGTACAACATTTTCATATACATTGGATCAATAATCGTATGTTACTTATATTTGAAGAAATTGAGGCATAAACATTGACATGATAAATATTGGATAATTTACGTATATCAAAATAATGATGACACGTATTAATTAAAATAAAATACAGTGAATATATACTTACCTTAGAAGCGTAAATTAATTAACTTGAATGCAAATAAAACTCTGTAGCACATGCATATTTAATAATATAAATAATTACAACTTAATTAGGACATGAGAATGTACATATGAAGTGTTTGTATATTTTTCTTATGTCTGTGATCGACTAACTGAATCGTTGTTCGTTAAATTGAGATTTGGTTTTGATCGAATCGAAGTCCAATGAATTGTTCGAACTGATATTACATTGTTCATAGCCTCCATATAGTTTATTTGATTTATTGGAGGTCTTAGATTAATTATTCATTAATTAATGTTAACTTAAATAATTTATTATTAATTAAATATTTATTTCTTAATTATTATTTAATTCATAATTATGATGCAAGTTCAACAATTTTATATATTTTTATTTCAAAATTTTCATAATTATTATTAAAATAATTTATATATTTTTTTTAATGATATAAGTTCAATAATTTTTCGTGAATAACATTTTATGTAATTATAAAAACTATTCTACGCATCACAAAAAATCATAAAATTTTGTACATTTTCATATTTTTGAATGCTCTATCTATCCATACGGTTACATTTCGTGAAAATATTACAAGATACAAGAAGAAACTGCTACAACATATTTCTCATTTTCCTATTTATATTTTTAAAATTATAAAAATATAAAATTGTTGTAAATTGTATGAATTTTCTTATAATTATAATTTTATAATATATATACATATGTATATATATTTAGAGAATAATAAATTTTTTTTATCAAATATAGGTCAACTTTAACTAGAAAATTTTTATTGAGTGAGTTAATTGAGAAAGATGATTTTTAATCATATTTATTATAGTTTGATATGTACAAATCCATAATTAAAAATTAAATCACACGAATCGAACGAGTAATATTTAAATTTAAAATTTAGATCTGTAAGTAACCGTGATTACCTTAATCAAAAGAAATTAGATACTATAATTGATAAAGTAGTTCGATGCTTTTTAAAGGAAAGTTGAATTGACGCTCACTATCTTTGGGCAAAATTTTTTGGCACGGATAGACACAAAACAAAAGTAATTGACAAAAAATACCGAGCAAATTTAAACAATTTTGGCCATTAAAAAAAGGGTGAGATATACCCAATCCCGATGAGCAAAATTGAACACATCTAACGGTGAGTAAAAGAAAACGAATCTGACTAATATAGTCCGATGCAGCCAATCATTTCCTTACTATATGCCCGGCCATCATATTGGAGTCCACTATTGGTTGTCCAAAACCCTGATTTTCTCTCTCTCTCTCTCTCTCTCTCTATATCGCTGTATCCCCTCGTTCTTCTCTCCTTCCACTGCGCATTGTCTCAGGAGAATTGAACGCAGGTACTATCACCTTTCTCTCTCTAAAACTATCACTTTTTCTCTCTAAATCTATGTCTCATCGGTGTATTTGTGTTCGTTGTCTTGAATATAGCTACAACTGCTGCTTTATACTTTGTGGTAGTAGTATTTGCCGAAAAATGTTATGCGCTTAAATTTTTTTTGCTTGCTACTTATCTGGATTTGTAGATCTGTGTAGATTAAACGTTTTCTGTATAATCGTTTAATATAGATCTGCGTTGGTTTGTATGATTTGTTTTGTTTGTGGTTTGAGTCAGATCTGTAGTGTTTAATGTATATGCTCATACGCTGGATGCATTTACTCTCTGTTTTATCATTCTGTACTAGAAATGAGAAGGTAATATTACTGTAAGTAGATCTGCTTGATGTCTAATTGAAGCTTTGGATTTTTGCATATAATTTGTGATTTACAGCTTTCTAGTTCTAGTTGTAAATTCTAATTTAGAAGCTGAACTGTTCCAACGATCGGTTTTATTTTTCTGTTGATTTTGGTGCTTGTTTGTTTATTGTTGATTTATGTTTGGTAGTATGCCCTTTAGTAAAAGATGTTTGAATTTTTGAAGCTGGTGCTTTTTAAATATTATATTTATTTCTAGTCTGTCTATCTTAGAGAATCAGAAAGATCCTTAGAAGCTGGAGTAAAATGTTTACATGGTATTACAAAGCTCATTTTGTAAATTTTGAGAAATATAAAAACAAATTATTATGGTGTTTATTGATTAAGACTTTATGGTGTTTGACCTCTTTTTAGCTCTAAAAGTCAACTGCTTATAACTTCTTCTATTGCAGATATGATGGGGTAATCATAGGGTTGTATCGGTTGTCTTATAATTTTTTCTTTTGTTATTTTTTAGGTGATAGTTCTGCGTATCTGTTGTCCTATAAAATTTAAATATATGTGCTTGGATGTCATTAAAGTATAATAGAGGAGGTGAAATGGGGAGAAAAGAGTATAAACAAGCTCAAAAGCCTCTACACACGGCACATACCAGAAACTCAATCTGTAATAATAGTTCAATCCACTTTACTACATGTTCTTGTTGAAATAGAGCCCACATTAGTTACCTTCATTTGTACCTTATGCCAATGGATTTGGGGCTAAAGACTAAAGTATGATCCAGTGTTTTACTTCTCAGCATATAACGAGTACATTTAATGATATGTGCAGTAAGCGTTGGTAGATCTTAATGATGTGTGGAAGTGGCCAAGATGACCATGGATTATTCCATGTGCATGGCATCCTATAATTCAATTTGTTATAAGTATCTGAACGATATATTCCCGTATTCTTATTTGTGAAAATGAACAAACAGATTTCTTGTTTTGGAGTAAAATTGGTGTTTGTAAGATCAGACATGATGTATTGCTAGGGTTGATTGCAGGCTAGGGTATATAATATGATGTGCACCTGAGTATCCTATAATTACCACAGTTTCCTAATGTACTTCATTGATGTATCGCCATATTCGTAATTGGGAAAAGAACAGAGTTGCAAATATCTTGTTCTGGAGGGAAAGCTGATTTTAAGCTCGAGCATGATATATTGCTAGTGGTGTTTTTATGTTGACATGCTCTTCACTTCTTTAAGAAGTTAATATCATGTGATGAGTTCCTGTGTTTTCCTTTTGCTATAAAACTCTGCAGTTACAAATATTATATTATGAATTTAAATTTCATAAGTTAGTTATCAGGTGGAGTGAACATCATGTTGGTGCTGCCTTTTTTTATTCTTCATGATTTTCTTCATATTAGTCTTGTGGGAATGTCACATACCATGTCTTTCAAATCCTCGTTAAGTAGTTCTGGAGCTGAGTTAGCTGAAGATTATGTGATATGGCTAATATGTTTGCTTTATGAAGGGATTTCATTTGCTGTAAGTAATGGCCGATCAACGCCAGCTCCCAACTATTGCTCATAAATTGGCAGGCCAGTTCCATGTTAGTTCAAGCCTTTCACAAGATGTTCCTAGTCGTTATGGAGGCTACCCTGCACAACGAAGCGCTTTTTCCTATGGAAATTATACTAATGCTGGACTGCAGTATCCCATCCCATCTACTCAGGATATGCCATTAGTTACTGCAAATGCTTCACCTATTTTTGTTCAAGCTCCTGCTGAGAAAGGTGCTGCAGGCTTTGCCATTGATTTTCTCATGGGTGGAGTTTCAGCTGCTGTGTCCAAAACTGCCGCAGCTCCAATTGAGCGTGTAAAACTTTTGATCCAAAACCAAGATGAAATGCTCAAATCTGGTCGTCTTTCTGAGCCTTACAAAGGTATCGGAGATTGTTTCGGTAGAACAATTAAAGATGAAGGTTTTGCAGCTTTATGGAGAGGAAACACGGCTAATGTCATCCGTTATTTCCCCACACAGGTCTTGTATTTGTGTTGTTCAAGTACGTTCATTGTACTTGCACATATTGGTGCATGGTTTTGTTTCTCTTTATTTAAAATATCTGATTTTGTTATAATTTATCCCTTCCCCAGGCCTTGAACTTTGCATTTAAGGATTACTTTAAGAGCCTGTTCAATTTCAAGAAGGATAAAGATGGCTACTGGAAATGGTTTGCCGGAAATCTGGCTTCTGGTGGTGCTGCTGGTGCTTCATCCCTACTCTTTGTTTATTCATTGGATTATGCTCGAACTCGTCTCGCAAACGATGCTAAGGCTGCAAAGAAGGGTGGAGAGAGGCAATTCAATGGATTGGTCGATGTTTATAAGAAGACTCTTGCTTCAGATGGTATTGCTGGACTCTACCGTGGATTCAATATTTCATGTGTTGGCATCATTGTGTACCGAGGTCTGTACTTTGGTTTATACGACTCTTTGAAGCCAGTCCTTCTAACTGGAAAGCTGCAGGTATGTAATTTTAATTAAGAAGACTTGGTTAAGTGAGCATGTCTTCTGTATTTCTGTTGTTTTATTGACCTTCCAAAATGGTGTGATGTGAATGGTAATGATGTTAGTAAATTACACATTATAACTACCGAGATCAAATGACTGCATAGTAAATTGCAAATGTGGTATGGCTCACTGGATATTATTCTTCCACAATACTAATGGTTAGTAACTGTCATTATTCTTTAAATAACATGATTTGCTTATTTAATTTAGTGAAATTGTTTGAATTGGATCTTGATATGATTTATTGGATTTGGATCACATCATAATTATTATAGTAACAGTCAGAATAATGACCCATGGACTGTTTATAGATGATTCTGCTTTAATTTTGACTGTTGGCGACTCTGTTCTGGTTGCTAAGTAAAACTGGATTTGAAACTTGCTATATATATTTTTGAAAACTTAGAGATCAGATTTTTAAATCCTTAAATTTTAAAAAATGATACAAGTGGATTTGATTGTGGACTTGAGTCAAAAACTCGAAATGTGTTTTAACTTTGGAGTACATCTAGAAAGGATTGGCTGGTGTTTTCTTATCTGTTTATTTGCTGATATGTATTTTGTGCTTTTATGCTGTCGATTTTTCAGGATAATTTCTTCGCTAGCTTTGGTCTTGGTTGGGTTATCACAAATGGTGCTGGCCTTGCCTCCTACCCCATTGACACTGTCCGCAGAAGAATGATGATGACATCTGGTGAAGCTGTCAAGTACAAGAGTTCCCTCGATGCTTTCAATCAGATCCTGAAGAACGAGGGTCCCAAATCTTTGTTCAAGGGTGCTGGTGCTAATATCCTGCGTGCCATTGCTGGCGCGGGTGTTTTGGCTGGTTACGATCAGCTTCAGATACTTGTGTTCGGAAAGAAATTCGGTTCAGGCGGGGCCTAATTGAGAAAGTGAAGTTCTTCCGTTGCTACTTTTGGCCACAGATGGTGATGAAAATCTTTTATTTTTCCGGAGTTTTATCTTTACACTACAAGCGGAGCAATTTTAGCCATTGAAATAACCAAGACTAAGAGGGAGTTTAGTCCCATACACGATTTGCTTTCATTGAGTATTTTTGTTCTTATAAGCCTGACAATTGCAGAAGGCAAGATTTTGAACTAGAAAAGAGTTCCAATGTTGTTATTCATTGTTGGTTATGGATATTTTCAAGAACTTCTATTATGGGTAATACACAGTCTCGAGCTTTCTGGTAATCTCTGCAGAGTGCGACTGCATATTTGCACTATTTAGAGTTTATGGTAGTCATTAGTCGACTAGTTGTGATTTCAGGGGAAAAGACGAAAGAAGAGTTATGGTAATGTTTAGCACCATTAGTAGGTCTTTAAGCAAGCATATTATGGTTTGATGAATTTATTTCTAAATTAAAATTGATGACAAAGAAGAAAATAATAATTTAAGTGGAAGATGGAAAATATTATGTACACAAACAAACTATATAAATGAAAGTACTCGTGACACGTTTTAGTTCAGTTCCGTTTTAGATACACCTTTTTAATTAGTAGCCAGGTGGCACATTGAGTCCTTTGCTTTTACCAGCCGAGCTATTCCAACAACTTTGCATACTCATTTTACTACATTTTAGATGACACATTTTCAGGCGTGGAGCATATCAAAATACTATTGAATTGGATTCAAAATTATGAATAGAAGTTTGATAATATGGTTAGAAACACTTTTGGGTCACAATTCTCTGCAATCAAAATATTATATTTTTCTTTTCCTTCTTTTTCGTCAACATGAAACGCGTTTTAAACCGTATTATCTAACTTCTGTTCATAATTTTGACTCCAATCCAACACTATCATGCTATGCTCTCTTATCATCCCAATTTCTCTACCTTATCATGCTAAATTGCTAATGGCTATTGTTAAAACTTGTTTTGTAATTTAAACAATTAAAAGGTTAATTTTCAGTTCTCTTAAGCAAGTTATAAAAAATAAATTTTCGTTGGAGAAAATTTCAACCCATTCGAAATAAGTCCAATGTAAGATTTATGTACGACTTTTTGAACATTTTAATTTGCTTCTTCTATTCCTCCGTCTATCCACCAGCACCGCACAGTCACCTCACCAATCCTATTACAGCCGCCACCCTGACCAATGCTCATCACCCCACCCCACAAACATAAGTCCGCAGCTGCCACCCCACCCCCACAACCTTTCGATTACTTCACCTAATAGTCAATTTAATTCTTACAATTAAACTTAATTATCTATTTTTAAATAAATATTGCCAACAGTTTTATTAAATAAATAGTCAATAATTTAAATAATCTCGAAGTCATTTTTTGTTTTGACTTCAAGGTCAACAAGCCGTCTCAAAATAAGTCGTGTGACGGGCCCTTCTCGCCTGCTCCGTTGGCTTATGGCCTTCTAAGGAGGACGACACGTCATGTTATTCTGCCTTGGTGTTTTATTTTTTTCTCTTTTTGGTTAATTTTACTTCTTGCTTAACAATATTTAAATGCTAGAATATGACGACATTTATTGTTCCGACTAAGTCGATTTGTCCCTAATTGATAGTCGTCGTTAATATTTCGTATATTTTTTATAATGTAATATTTCATATATTTGAAACTGTTTGATACGGCACTAAAGAGATTCAGATATAAATAATGACATATTCCAAATTTCTAAAATTTAAATTGTATGTAAATTAAAAAGTTTTTTGGTTTATATAATTGTTAATGCATATTAAAACCTATTAATCATTATACTCTCACTGTTCAGATTTAATTGTCTTATTTTGATTTTTTATGGTCAAATTGATCAAATAAAAAATTAAAACATCTTTTTATATTTATTAGATAAAGACACATAACTATTATCTCGTAAATATTAAAAATACTATCAAATTTAATTTTTATAGTTTAAATATACAAATATATTTATTAATTTATGAGTTTTAAAATTAATCAATTAACTTTTCGAAGTCAAAATATAACGAATAAATCTGGAGGAGGCAATATAATTTTATTATGACCGTAACTTTAAGTAGTTATACAATTCTGAAAATATATATTCTCTTATTTGACAGTGAAAATGTTTAGCATTATTACCATCATGAACTAACTAACTACTATTAACTAATCTAGTTGAAAAAGACCATAAAAATTTGATAAAGAATGATTCGGCACTTTCCTTGTCTTTTTCCTTTTCATTGCTACGAATTTCTTTGACCTGATTTTCTCAAAAGCCTCCTTTGAACCGATTAATTGTCGAACTTGGACTTCAACACAAGAAATTTGAATTCCTTTTCATACAAAGATAGAAGTATTAAAGCACATGTTTAAAAATTTCATTCCCATTACTTTCACATCAGTAGCTGAAACTTGAAAGAGACTTAAATTGTTAGAATCTTCTTTTTCGTTTCCTTTTCTAATGACAATTTTGTTAAAATGAAAACAGAGGAAATTCATCACAAGATTTTCCGTTTCTTGTTTAGTTGGATAAATGATCCATAAATTCTTTTTTCTTTTTTTTTTTGGCAAAAGGGCGTCTTATGGCAAAGAATATAGGTTGCATAAAAGTGGTGTAATAATAAATTTGAGTCTTTTGAGATAGAGACATTGTATGCAATAAAAAATAATCATATATAAAAAAAATGCTATTTTCTCTCACATAATCATGCAGAGAAACCTATGACAGAATTCGTGTCTCAATATAAATTATGCAACGTGAAAATGAATCGACTTATATTTTTACCAATAACTCTTTTTTAAATTCTTTCATTTATGACATATTCTTATAGAAAAGTTGTCAAACTTATGGACCCTAATAAGTCGGATTCCATTTTGTACTAAAAAAAGAAATTTTGGGCATAATCCTATATATTTTGTAAATGTTTTTAAATTTTGATATCCTACTATTATTGTAAATAAAATTGGAGAAAGTAAGATAGCCTAATTTCCTCTTTTCAATTTATTCCACCTCGTCTTTTTATTGATTTTTTTTTTTACTTTTTATTAGTTTACATCTATTTATAACGCATGTGATTTTGAAAAGAGTAACAAAAGTAATTAAATTGTCTTCTTGTTATAAAGAACTTGCAAAATATTATTTATTTTGGCGCACCTTACGGCTTTAAAACGCATCTTACAAGGAAAACCTTCAGGCCCTACTTGAACTTACTTGAACTTTAGGTGCTTATTAACCGTACAGTAGAGTCATGTGGGAGCGATGTGGGAACTTCAGGTTCACAACACACACCCCCATCGCGAACATCGTGCTGATAACGTGTTATAAAACACGTTTTAAAGCCGTGAGGTGTATTAAAACGAACAATATCTTGCGGATTGTATATAACACTTCTTGTTTAATATACTTCTTTAATTTTTAGTATCCTATAGCATTTACATGGTGAAAAACTTTCCAAGTGTAATTAGATAAGTTTACATGACCAAATAGCCATTAACAACCATTAATTATAAAATGATATTCAATTCAAAATTAGAAATACATTATTATTTTTTAAGTCAAATAATGTCATATTAAACTTGAAAATTAATATTACATATAATTTATGAAAGTTTGAGATACAAATTATATTATAATGAAACGTTTTTCTTATACAGTAAATTATAAAATTACAACATTTGCATCAACTAAAATAAAATGTCAACTATATTGACATTAATTTTGAATTTCAATATACTGTATTTTGATTCAAAAAGTCAAACCATATTTATTTAAAATGGAGGATATTAATACTAATACCAAATTCTAATATAAGTGAAACTTATTTCATTTTTAAAAATTCCCATAAACAAATCCGAGCACATCCAACGGCTCAGAGAAAAAGAAACCTATCCGACCAGTAGTCCACAGAGCAGCCAATCAGTTTTCATACAATAATATCTCTTCCAACAGCCATTATATAGGAGAGTCCACGGTTGGCCCTTCAAAACCCTCATTTGCATTTTCCTCTATCTCCTCGTTCTTCTCTCCTCCTTCCGCTAAGCATCTTCCGAGGCGAGCTGAACGCAGGTACCATCACTTTCCCTCTCTAAAAACTCTCACTTTCTCTCTCTAAATCTATGTCGTTTTACCCGATTTAATCGATCTACAGATGTTTTTGTCTTAAATCTAGCTTCCACAAGTCTTTAATTTTGCTAGTGGTGTATATAGCAAACTATTCTATGCATTAACTTTATTCCGGTAGATCTGTTCAGTTTAGAACTTTTGTGTTAGTATGTTAGTATAATTCTGAAGAATCGTGCTGTGTAGATCTATGTTATTGCTAGTTGATTTGTAGTTTTGTCAGATCTAATAATTTTGTTGCAGTTACGTGTTTGTATGCTTAGTTCATTGCTATTTAGTGTCTTATTCGTCTTTGAATATTCAAAAGTTGATAAAGTGAGTAGATCTGAATGTTATCTTACTGAAATCTTATGTTTTTTGGTACTATGTTTCATAGTTCTGAACTCGATATGTAATTGTGATTTATAGCAATGAAATTAATGGAAACGTTTGTACTTAATTGGAACTTGATAATCTGTATTCTCATTTTAAGTTAGAGCTACAAATTTGTTTGGTTGAACTTTGTTCCTGCTTTCTGAGTTCGAAATATGTCATGAATAACTCTGTTTTGAACGACTCAAATATTTCATCCAGCAAATGCACACTATCAGAATTTCAGAATGGCTTCTCAGTAGTAATATTTGTAACAATTTGTACATATGTAGTAAAATCTTTTGTGGTGAACCATCTTTCATTGAAGGCAACTGTGTCTTTTTCTTATTTGATAGGTTTGAATGAATATAATGTCAGTTGAATAGTTTAGTTGATCTGTATAGCAACCAGTTTGCAGAATTGGGTCTGTTTATAGAATTGGGTCTGTTTATACAACCAGAAATACAAGCTCAAGTCAGCACAGGTTGTGGTTGTATAAAATAAGCAGTTAAAAATTAAAATGTTTTGAAGAAATTATTGAGTGGAATGATGCGTCATCTTAAACTAATCCTCTTCATAGGAACTTGTCTTCTTATTGTCTGCCATTAGTTGTTTTATGCTGTTAGAATGTATATAGTTGAAGACCATGCTTGTTGTTATGGCTAAGTTATTTCTTTTATGCAGGAACTTCATTTGCTGTAAGTAATGGCTGATCAGCGCCAGCTCCCAACTGTTGCTCACAAATTGGCTGGTCAGTTCCATGTTAGTTCAAGCCTTTCACAAGATGTTTGGAGTCGGTATGGTGGCTTCCCCTCTCAAAGAAGCCCATTTGCCTATGGAAATTATACTAATGCTGGATTGCAGTATCCAGTCCCATCTACCCAGGATATGTCTTTGGTAACTGCAAATGCTTCACCTGTTTTTGTTCAAGCTCCTGCTGAGAAAGGTGCTGTAGGCTTTGCCATTGATTTTCTCATGGGTGGAGTTTCAGCTGCTGTGTCCAAAACTGCTGCGGCTCCAATTGAGCGTGTAAAACTTTTGATCCAAAACCAAGACGAAATGCTCAAGTCTGGTCGTCTTTCTGAGCCTTACAAAGGTATCGGTGATTGTTTCGGTAGAACAATTAAAGACGAAGGTTTTGCAGCTTTATGGAGAGGAAACACGGCTAATGTCATCCGTTATTTCCCCACTCAGGTCTTGTATTTGTGTTGTTCAAGCACGTTCATTGTACTTGACATATTGGTGCATGGTTTTGTTTCTCTTTATTTAAAATATCTGATTTTGTTATAATTTATCCCTTCCTCAGGCCTTGAACTTTGCATTTAAGGATTACTTTAAGAGCCTGTTCAATTTCAAGAAGGATAAAGATGGCTACTGGAAATGGTTTGCCGGAAATCTGGCTTCTGGTGGTGCTGCTGGTGCTTCATCCCTACTCTTTGTTTATTCATTGGATTATGCTCGAACTCGTCTTGCAAACGATGCTAAGGCTGCAAAGAAGGGTGGAGAGAGGCAATTCAATGGATTGGTCGATGTTTATAAGAAGACTCTTGCTTCAGATGGTGTTGCTGGACTCTACCGTGGATTCAATATTTCATGTGTTGGCATCATTGTGTACCGAGGTCTGTACTTTGGCTTGTACGACTCTTTGAAGCCAGTCCTCCTTACTGGAAAGCTGCAGGTATGTAAATATAATTACGAATACATGTTTTGTATTTCTTGTCTTTTTTACCTCTGTGCATATACCCTCTGAAAAATTGTGATATGAAAGTTGATGTGGTATTGAAGTTGTAAATAGTTGGATGTTAGACTTTAAAATTATCTTTTTGCTGTACCTGTACCCGTTGTTGTGGTTCAGTCGTTTAATGCATCAAATTTGACCCTAATTTGATCTGCGATTCTGTTTCATATTTATTTATTTTAGTCGGAATTTTTTCCCCTCTTTCTTTCTAACCCATAGATTTGTAATACTGAATACTGATAAATGGTTTTGTGGTCAAGTTAGGTCAGATCCATGATTTTACCGTGTGATTCAGTTCCTTTTGCCCCTTTCTTCTGCCACTCCCTACCCTTTGAATGCTCTCTTCTCTTCAGTTCTGTTTCTCCATCATGGCCTGAAGTTCTGAAAGGCCTAAATTGGATTGCTATAATCCATTAATTTGTTCATGTTTTGCTCTTCTGAGCAACTGCCATTGTGTATTAAGCTGTAATTGGGGGAATTGATCCTCCTGCTATTGAGGATATGTTAAAATGTCTTCAAAGTATTACTTCTGTTCCTAGTTGTGGCTACATTCAGTAAGTCGACTCTTGCATGGAGTTCCTGTCAATCTGGGTATCAATGCAGCACATTGGTGCCTTTTTCAGCAATGTTCCCCTACCCTTTATGAGATGCTTTAGATAGAGGAAGAGAAGATGTTGCACATACAAAATTGGTAATGTTGTATCTTGAAAAGAATACAAGTATGGAGATGATAATATGCAGTATTAAGCAGCTATCTACGGGTCCACATATGTTACTACGGAGCAGTAAGCCCGGTTGTGGTTGCTAGGTAAAACTGATGCTGGAATGTGTTCGTCCGAAGTTAGATACATAGTTTTGACATTTTGGAGTAAGATCTTTTCTAGTACATCTAGAATGGAATGACTGGTGTTCTCTTTCTGTTCATTTATTGACATATACTATGTGCTTTTGTGCTGTTGATTTTTCAGGATAATTTCTTTGCTAGCTTTGGTCTTGGTTGGGTTATCACAAATGGTGCTGGCCTTGCCTCCTACCCCATCGACACTGTCCGCAGAAGAATGATGATGACATCTGGTGAAGCTGTCAAGTACAAGAGTTCCCTCGATGCTTTCAATCAGATCCTGAAGAACGAGGGTCCCAAGTCGCTGTTCAAGGGTGCTGGTGCTAATATTCTGCGTGCCATTGCTGGCGCTGGTGTTCTTGCTGGTTACGATCAGCTTCAGATCCTTGTGTTCGGGAAGAAATTTGGTTCAGGTGGTGCCTAATTGAGATATTTAGGCCCCTTTGTTTACTTGTTTTAGCTTTAGATGGTGATGATAATCTTTCTTTTCCGGAGTTTATTTGCAAAATGCAAACAGAGCAATTTTAGACATTCGAATAACCAAGACTAAGAGGATATTTAGTCCCAAACATTATCCCCCATTTCGGAGGGGTGTTTTTGTTCTTATAAGCTTGATAATCGCGGAGGTTTTGTATTTGAAACTAGAAAGTGTTCCATTCTTGTATTACACTATATTTCTGGGTACTTATTTTTCGTGTTGCAAATATTTGGCTGTTTCTTGTGGCAGCTACGGAAAGCTGTAATACCATTTATTGATTGCTATATGGTAGTTTGAGGAGTATGATAACTGATACAATTAACTAGCTTTCCTCTTTAGCCTATGTTGAGTTTGATGTCTTAAAAAGTGCTCTTTCCATTGAATTCGAGTGGGATGCTATATCCGTTATTAATCCCTTTCAACTTGTTTATTATAAAGTAGTTGGAAATATGTAAAGCTCCATATTATTATTAATTACTCAATAATAAATTTATTTGTCTTAGTCAACTTTTTAAAGTTAAGTTGAGACCAATTTTGAAAGGTTAACTCCTGAAATATATTATGAATTTTGAAATGTAACCGTTGGTTGTGGTAGTGTATTCTATGTACTTGTAATAATAGTTGTATGCCTACTATTAATCAATATATAAAATATATTTTCATTTTCATTTTTTTAATTTAATTATAAAAATTAATTGGTGACAAGTAAACGCGAAAGAAAATAGTAAACATAAACCATATGAAATGATTTTTTTTCTCTTCATACCTTTATGTATATGTATTGTTAGAGTATTGTAGACAACTTACAATGGAATCTTAAATCTAACGTACCGAATAAATACAAAGTGAAGGAATTTCTTTGTCCTTTATTTTATTTTTAATCATTACACGTCTACAATAGCAATTACTCCATATTATAAGACATCTCTGAAAAAGAAAAATACCTATCGAGACCAATTTCACATAAAAGATTTGGGGAAAAAAAATATTACTATCTAAGTTCAAATTTATTTATCATATTTTGATTTTGAAAATTTAAATTAACTAAGTTTAAAACTCATAAATTGACAAATATGAAAAATAATAGTTATGATATATATATATATATATATATATATATATTTCTGTCTAATAAATATTAAAAGATATTTTAATTCAAAACTTAATAAAAAATTAAATATTGACAATTAAATTAAGACAAAAAGAATAATATTGATAAAAAAATTCTTCTAGATTCCTAAACTTTTGCAACTTATATACATCGAATATACTCTATCCAAGTGGCCGAGGAATAGTCATTTTCGAACTGGGGAGGGTAGACCCAAAGAAGTTGTATCCAAATTTTGTACCAAAAACCAACCTTCTCAGCAGAATCATGGGAGGAAAGTTTCCAGTTTGAACATTTCTACTATTCAAATCTCACACCACCTGTCAACAAAATTATCCAATGCGCAAGAAAAAATAGTCACGTGTTAGGACAAAGTCTATAAAAAAAATAGTTGCGTGTAAGGACTAAGTCTATAAGAAATAAACACTAAAGATTAAGATACAATTAAGATTAACTCATAGTAAAATATTACAAAAGAGAACAACTATCAAAATTTAAAATCTTACCTTAGTGAAATTATTTATTGAATTTTATCAATTGAATTAATTTTCATTGACAAAACATAGTTAGTACTATTTATACCATACAATCGTGTAAATTTTTAAATGCACGTTTCATTTTTCAGATCAATCGAGTTATGATGGGTCCATTTGATACAATTTTTATAAAAAGGTGATGTGGGGATTAGAATAATAATGAAGTTAGTCCATAAGTGTGAATCGACATGAAATAGAAAAAAATTATTTTAGCTTTTATTTGTTGAAACTAGATGTATATCCCCGTGTGTATATATGTATATAGTTAGTAGTATGGTTGGTCGTCTCAAAACTTAAAATTCCAAGTATATTTCTCTCTCTCTCTCTGCATTTTTTTCTCCTTCGGTTATCATCTTCCGAGCCTAGTGGAACGCAGGTAATCTCACTTTTTCTTTCCCCCCCGCCCCACCCCACCCCCAGCATGCCCTTATTTCTTATTTTTTATTATTAACTTGAGCATTTAAAACTAAATTTTATAATATATTTTTTTTTAAATTGGAAAACAGACGAGTGACATGTGAAAATAGTATATAGCCAAGTCCCAATTCAATCAATTCCTTGGTATCAAGTTGCTGTCTGGGTTATATTAATTTGCATAATTCCTGGGTGTCTTAAATAAAAGAGAAACCTTAAATGAATTTTGCTGCGATATTAATACTTGTTATTTTGACTTTTTAAATAAAATGAAGACATAATGAATTCTTAAATTAATATAATTAGTGAAAATTTTGAATGTAAATTATGTTGCGGCCAAAAGTACTTTTTATAAACTATAAAATTTCAATAATTGAATCAACTGAAAAACAATTAAACTAACATTTATTTTAAAATTCAATATAATGTATTTCTAATTTTCTAGAACAAACAATAGTACTACCATAAAATAGGTCCGGTTAAAATCTAAAATAGACCTCATTACCGTTAGGTGAAAAATCTTATTTGTAATTAATTCCCGACCAATATGTTAAAATAGAAATAATTCTCGTGCAGTTTGTGTAAGTTATTATTTTTCCAGTGTAATTTATGTTAGGTTTAACTATACATTAATACCTGAAATTTATTACCATTTTCCGATTAACGAACTGATCTTTTATTTTTTACGATCAAAGTAAACTGTCTTACATAATTTTTCAATCAAGTCTAATTTCTAATGACATGTCAGACAATAGTGATATGGCAATTTAAGAACCAGTGACATGGCAGCGCTACCTGGGAATATGATGATGATATGGAATAAGAATTTAGTTTTTTTTTCAACATTTTCCTTTTCAAACTGCGGGTAGCAATGTAATTGAAAAATATTTGAACTAAAAAAAAAAAAAATTAAAAACAAAAAACAAACCCAAAAAACTCAGCTTTGTTTTTGCCAACTCGCGCTGCCATGTCATCGATATCCGACATGGATGGGAAGATCATAGTTGATTGAAAAATGTTATATTAGTTGAATATATTGATTGCAAAATATAAAAACTCAGTTCCTCGATCAGAAAATGATAATATGTTCAAGGTACAAATATATAGTTTAGCTTTTATGTCAATATTACTCCGATGTCATTATGTTATTATTTACGGTGTAATTTTGTAATTTTTTTTTCTAATAGATAGTACCATTGCAAATGATAACATAAAGTTAATGAGAAGAGTTGAAACATATAACACCTCCGATGCCATTATGTTATTATTTACGGTGTAATTTTTTTTTCTTCAATAGATAGTATCATTGCAAATAATAATATAAAGTTAACGAGAAGAGTTGAAACACATGAAACCTGTTATGAATTAATTTCTCAAGATAGCATTCGCCGAGAATTGCCCCTTATTTGTAGTGTAAATACATCCCCTGTTATGTTGTAACTAGTTCTGCTTGCATCAGACCCTATTATGCATGGCACGTAAGAATCTAAAATCTTTAAGTCAAAACAGATGGAGCCTATATACTAATCGGGCACTTTGTGGCGGATCTGTTGGTTCTTCTAATCTATGCACCCATGACTATTAGATTATTCAATATGATCAAACGTGGAGTGGCAAAACATATACTCCGTATATATTTCATCCTTTCCAAATATATGTAGTTGAAAAATGATGCTTGTTTCGACCAACTTGTTTGCCTTAATGTAGGAACGTTATCTGATGTATTCAATGGCTGATCAGCGCCAGATCCCAACTGTAGCTCATAAACTGGCTGGTCAGTTCCATATTAATTCCAGCCTTTCGAAAGATGCTCGTTGTCGCTATGGCGGCTTCACTGCAAACAACAGAGATTTTGCCTACAGAAACTACAGCACTAGTGCAGGATTGCAGTATCCTATGGCACATACATTGCTATCTACCCAGGACATGTCATTTGCCACTGCAAATGTGTCATCTGTTTTAGTCCAAGCCCCTTCTGAGAAAGGCCTTTCGCGCTTTGCCATTGATTTTCTTATGGGTGGGGTCTCGGCTTCTGTGTCCAAAACTATTTGTGCTCCAATCGAGCGTGTGAAACTTTTGATGCAAAACCAAGACGAATTGCTGAAAAGCGGCCGCCTTTCTCAACCATATAAGGGTATTGGAGAATGCTTCAGCAGAACAATTCGCGAACAAGGTTTTTGGTCTTTATGGAGAGGGAATGTAGCTAATGTCATTCGTTACTTCCCAACTCAGGTACGTTGTTAATACTTACATAACGAGGATCAGGTAGTAGAACAATGACATTCATAGTATTGTCTGAGATTTTCGAGTCTGAAAAGTCTCAGGCTCAATTCTCACATCCCCTCGCCTTAAAAATGGAAAAAGAATACTTGAGTGTATTGATGCATAATCTTAGGTAACATAATGATTTTTATTGTGAATTAATGTTCTGTTCTATGCCTCAGGCTTTGAATTTTGCATTTAAGGATTACTTTAAGAGCATGTTTAATTTGAAGAAGGACCGCGACGGCTACTGGAAATGGTTTGCTGGAAATTTGTTATCGGGCAGTGGTGCTGGTGCTACATCCTTACTCTTTGTCTATTCGTTGGATTATGCTCGAACTCGTCTTACAATTGATGCAAACGCTGCTACAAAGGGTGGACAGCGTCAGTTCAATGGACTGATTGATGTTTACAGGAAGACTCTGGCTTCAGATGGTATTGCTGGTCTATACCGTGGATTTAACGTTTCATGTGTTGGCATCATTGTGTACCGTGGTTTGTACTTTGGAATGTATGATTCTATTAAGCCAGTTGTCCTCACCGGAAAGCTCGAGGTTCGTAACTTTATTAAAATTACATTCCTCTGCTGGTACAATTTTTATCTCTTGGTAAGCAATTTGTAAGTACAACCGTGAGCCCTCAGAGAGGTTTATGACAATGACTTAACCTTAAAATGAGTAGCCAAATCTGATGCTTGACACTTGGCCATGGGCAATGTGTGCTAAACACTTCATTTTAGTTTGAAAATTTGGGGATCAGTCGTGTTGGTGGACTCTCCAAACTTCATATATCCAACTCGCCATTCCATCATAATCTATGCAGCTTAGGATATGAATGTTGATGGTGATGATGATCGTGTCTTTTTGAGCCACTTGTTAAAAGAATTTCTTGGTCAGTTACTGATATGTGCTAGTGCTTGTGTTGTTGACTTTCAGGATAATTTCTTTGCTAGCTTTGCTCTTGGTTGGGTTGTCACAAACGGTGCCGGCTTTGCAGCATACCCCCTCGACACCGTGCGCAGAAGAATGATGATGACATCTGGTGAAGCTGTCAAGTACAAGAGTTCCATGGATGCATTTTCTCAGATCTTGAAGAATGAGGGTCCAAAATCACTGTTTAAGGGTGCTGGTTCCAATATCCTCCGAGCAGTTGCTAGTGCTGGTGTGCTTGCTGGTTATGACAAGCTTCAAGTGATTATGTTTGGAAAGAAATTTAGTTCAGGTGGTGCCTAATTTGATCAGATTTATTGGATAGAAATAGTAAGAAGATTGTTTTATAAATAGATAGAAAGTGAACCATATTTAGATTGAAATTCTATACGTATCAATACACAATGTTTGTAAGCTTGCAACTCCAGCATTCTTTTAAGATACATGTCTTACAGCCATTCTCAATACAGTGTTTCCTACTATTTGTAACTACATAAATAAAATACTGCACAATTTTGTTCTCAGAATGATGAGTTTACTTGGGATTTTCTTATAAATAAACTGCACAATCTTTGAGGAGCTCGTGCAATTGTTGAGTATTTCCTCGTGTAATTAAAAAACAAACTTTAATTTTCTCGAAAAACATTACAAAACCAAAGTTCAAACAGGCCAGATCTACACGAGTATGGCACTGCTCAACTTCTATCTGAGAACTTATTTTCAAGCTCTTGTTTTAGAAGAATTTGAGAGGGGTACCTACTGCTTGGAGATTCTGTTCTGCTCTAATTAATAACTATATATATGAGCTCGAATTCAGTCGCATGAAACAACAGTAACAATTCATTAATATAGAGGTCACATTCCATCTCAAGAATCTGTTACAAGTACTTGACAGTTTGAATCTCATAAAAAACAAAACATTGAAAAGAAAAAAAGAAGTGCAGCATAAAATCTACATATTACATGCTTGAATTGCTTATCTAATGATGAAAGTCATCTATCTAACTAGAAGAACTTCTGATGCTGAAAGGAGTGTCAGGCGCTGCTCTTCTGGTGCCATGAAGGTGGTTGATACATCTACTGGAGAGCCCCTGCTGACCATTTTATCTGTGAGAAGACTGTCTTCTTTATACTTCTTATTTTGAAAAGATGCACAGATCATAACGTTGTAAGTGACACCAGTCATTAGCTTCAATATCCACAGATACCACTTATTTTGTTCCTTCAATTTCCCTTCTTGACCAAGTGCTTTGATCATCATTACGCAGGACTTGAAATCCTTGAACAAAGGCAATCATAAACGTTTCCTGCTTCAGGAAATTTCTGTTTTTGCACAATACGGATTAAGATACTGTACATGAAACTATCAGGAAGCAAGCCATTACATACCATACATGAAGCATGGACAATGCTTCAAAACTGGTTCTCTTAACAAGATACTGAATGCAAAAGAATCTGGTCTGTGTTGTGTCCTTGAGAGTTTACATGTCATAAAAAGGTACCATGCTTCAACATGTCTACCCATCTCCTCAACGAATATTATCTTCATCAGAATCTTCAAAACCTAGATTACACCAACATAGAAAACCCATAATCGACTTAACTCACGGATGAATCATTTGTCGAAAGAGATTCATTGCTTTGTCTACTTTCAGCCGCTTGTAGTAACATTTATCAAAATGTTATAGCCATTTATCAAAATGTTATAGCTATTTATCAAAATGTTATAGCTATTTATCAAAATGTTATAGCTACTACTATCAAAATTTATCCCTTAATCCATCTTGATATTCAAGACTACAAGTGCTCCACTCATTTCGCCTCGCAAGCAATATCCATCCATGAGCAAACCACTACCACAACAATCTCACCTCTTTATCAACTTTTCAGCCACATACTTTGCGCACGGAGGTGAAACTTATAATACCAGGTGGTATGCCTTTCTCAATCATTTCTAGAAAAGGTTCAAAGCATCATCGTCTAGTCTGCTCTTGAACAAACTACCGATGATCACTTTGTAAGTCAAAATACTAATTTGAAGACCACACCTTTTCATTTAATAGCCATGGAAGTATTGCCTCCTAACAAAAGGCATATTCCTATTAGGCCTATACTAGACAATACCACCAACATAGAAAACTCATAATCGACTCGATTCTCTTCGCAACAACAGCTAATCACCTTGACAATCATAAATCTACCAATCCCAATTCCTAAAGCACATTTATTTGTAAAAAGAGAAACAACAAGACAGAAGAGTTTCATTCTGACCGTGGTAGCTAATAGATTGAACTGGCAGGTGGCGGCGGCAACGGCAGCCACATCCACAGCATATTGTTCAGCAGTTGAGGAGCATCTTCGTGGTTGTGAAAACCAGATTCGTTTTTCTCTGGTAGTAATTGCTGAAATTGTGGTTTATGAAAAAATCGATGTTTTGGGACGATGTTTTTACGGATTTGTGGTTTCGGCTAGGGTTTATAAAGATCAAGAGATGATGCGTGAGGAGGGCTAGAGAAGCATTTGGGCTTTAATTGTGATTGACACAAGTTTTCCCAACGTTTGCGGATTATGTTTCATTTTTCTGTGGGCTTTTCTCTACTAGATTTTTGTTTCCAACTCTGTTGCAACTGGGTCCAGTTTACTACTATTATAATTATTGTTGCAAATATACAAAATTACCATTCCCCCCTCCCCCCCTATAGCCTTCACTTCTTTCTTTCTTTGTTTCAAGCAAATAACCAACTCACTATTCTAGGGAAAATAATAGATATCAAGTTTAATGTTAATTATTAATATTTTATCCTGCAAATATACAACTCACTTTTGCTACTTGTAGTGTACCGAATATAATAATTTAATACAAAAATAACAAATATAAGAGGTCGTAGGATGTAAGTGACTGCTAATGAAAATAATTACAAAATTGAACATAATACAGTAGAGTGAGAAAAAAAGATAAATGTCATAATAAGTGTAAATACGTGTCTATCGATAAAAATAGTTACTTATTTTCTGTTTTCTCTAAATATAATTAGATAGTTTTTAGAAAAAAACGAACATAATTTTATTTCGATAGAGATGAGTTAGACATGACAACCGAATGAATATAGATAGGATGTAAAACCTTCCTCAAACTCTATCCACAAAAAATGTAAAATTCTTCTAATTTGTTCCGCGTCGTTAATATTCATTTGAAACTCATCTCATTTTATCTCATATCTTTAAATTTTGTTGTTTAATTTATTTCTTATACTCTCTAATATTTTATGTTTTTCTCATACAAAAAATTTTAAAATTAAATATAAATTATAATTGACGGGAGTAGAGAATAAATTCCATACCGTAATTTAAACACTCGGGTCTCACTAAAATTAGAATTGGACGAATTATAACTAAGTCAGAAGAATTACTAAGCCCAGATACATGTAATTATCAGGGGCGTAGCTATGTGTTAGTTATGGTGGTCTATAACCCACTTTAAGGAATAATTTTTTTTACCACCGATATTAATAGGTGCAGTATGAAGAGTAATATGCCTTAATTAATTTGATTAGTAAAAACACTTGTCCTATTTTCTTATAATGATATAGTTGGTCTTTTAAAATATTATTATGCTTAAATATTTCTCTAAATAATTTTGAATAAAGTTTCTTTAAGAAGTTCTCTTTTGAATGATTATAAATTATCCACCTCAATATTATTTATTTAAATAAATTTTAGGTGGCCTATAGAATTTGGGAATTCTCTTTTGAATACTATAAATTTAAGATATCCTTATGTGCTTAAATATTTCTTTTTAAGTAATTTTTAGCCCCCCTTATTCTTGAGTTCTGCCTTTGCCACCGGTAAATGTAAATTTGTAATCACGAATCTCTTGAAAGGTTTCTACTTTCTACGATTCTAACGTTTAAATCTTTCGGTTTCAAACTTCAGTCCCGGCACATCTTCAATTCAATTTGATGATCAGCTTCGTTATCATCCATCTCAAACCTCTTCATAAAACTCCTAAATCTCTCTCCAACCTTCATTGCTTTCTCCACACTCGCACTCTTTTGCCACACAGAGATAAACCCAATAACTGGAACACAACCCACACCTTTGTTCTCTCCAACCCTTTACTTTCTCTCTTAGAAAAATGCAATTCGATGACCCAATTGAAGCAAATCCAGTCCCAGATGATCATTACAGGCTTAATCTCAGATGGGTTAGCTGCAAGTCGCTTGGTTGCTTTTTGTGCAATCTCAGAATCAGGAAATCTTGATTACTGTAAAGAGTTGTTGAAATGTTCCCCAAACTCTAAAGTATTTTCGTGGAATGTAGCAATTAGAGGTTATTTAGAAAGCGAAAACCCGAAAGAAACTTTTTTGTTGTATAAGCAAATGTTAAGATCTACTGGGTTGCGCCCTGATAATTACACTTACCCTTTATTGTTCAAGACTTGTGCTCGCTTATTGTGGATTTGGATGGGCCATGAGATTCTGGGACATGTTTATTGTTTGGGTTTCATGTCGGATATTTTTATTCATAATGCAGTGATTCACATGTTAGTGTCCTTTGGAGAATTGAATGTGGCCCGTCAGATGTTTGTTGAAAGTTGTGTTAGAGATTTGGTTTCTTGGAATTCGTTAATTAATGGCTATGTTCGACGTGGGAGAGCATATGAAGCACTAAGAATTTATCGAGAAATGGAGATTGAGAAAATTGAGCCCGATGAGGTTACAATGATTGGGGTGATTTCATCATGTGCTCAATTAGAGGATTTAAATCTTGGTATAGAATTTCATCAATATATTGAAGAGAAGGGATTGAATTTGACTGTCCCACTTGCTAATGCGCTTATGGACATGTATGTCAAGTGTGGGAATCTTGAGGCAGCAAAGGGTTTGTTTGGTAAGATGGAGAAGAGAACTGTGGTTTCTTGGACTACTATGGTTGTGGGTTACGCCAAACTTGGTTTTCTGGATGATGCTAGGAGACTCTTTGATAAAATGCCAGACAAGGATGTTGTTCCATGGAATGCCATGATAGGCGGGTATGTTCAAGCTAATAGTAGCAAAGAGGCATTGGCTCTGTTTCATGATATGCAAACCAAGAATGTTAAGCCAGATGGGGTGACTATGGTTAGCTGTTTATCTGCTTGTTCGCAACTTGGAGCTCTTGATGTTGGAATATGGGTTCATCATTATATTGAAAAGCACGAACTTTCTGTAAATGTATCCTTAGGAACAGCCCTAGTTGACATGTATGCCAAGTGTGGTAACATGGCAAAGGCACTTCAGGTTTTCAATGAGATGCCCAGACGAAACTCGTTAACTTGGACCTCCATAATTTGTGGTCTAGCAACTCATGGTAATGCACATGATGCCATTTCTCATTTCCTACAGATGATTGATTGTGGTTTGGTGCCAGATGAGGTCACCTTTCTAGGGGTCTTGTCAGCTTGTTGTCATGGAGGTTTGGTTGAAGAGGGTCGCCAATTTTTTGCTCAAATGAGCTCTAAATTTGATCTTGCCCCAAAACCAAAGCATTATTCTTGCATGGTGGACCTCCTGGGTAGAGCTGGTCTGTTGGAAGAGGCAAAAGAGCTTATAAAGAACATGCCAATAGAGGCAGATGCTGTAGTGTGGGGAGCTTTGTTCTTTGCCTGTCGAGTTCATGGAAACATAGAGATGGGAGAAAGAGTTGCATTGAAACTTCTTGAGCTGGATCCACATGATAGTGGAATTTATGTTTTGCTCGCTAATATGTATGGCGAAGCCAAAATGTGGAAGAAGGCTGGAGAGGTCCGCAAGATGATGAGGGAGAGACGAGTGGATAAGAATCCAGGTTGCAGCTCAATAGAGGTTGATGGAAATGTTTACGAGTTTATTATAAGAGACAAATCACACCCTCAAGCATATCATATCTATGAGTGTCTAATTCAGTTAACAAGACAGCTGAAGCTTACTGATTGTTTATATCCAAATCTAGAAGATAATTTTCAATTTGGCTCAGAAGTTTGAGGCCTAAGATGAATTCCTATACTAGTAAGTCCACTGTTTTCATCTAATCTATATCATGTTTTGATGATTTGATATTCTAAGTAACAACTATAATATATATACGATATATAAATTCTGGTCCCGCAAAATGTTTTTTAGTCCTTACTCTGCACTCTTTACTCCCAAGTAATGCGATAACAGTAATAAAATTTGTGAGATTTGAAACATAAAAAAATGATACTTAATTTATGTGAGAGAGAATCACAATGAAGAAAAATGAATGAGTCATTTCTCCTCTTTAAACATGTAATAAAATTATATACGGGAGGAATAGTTCTTTCTATCACCCTTTCGGAGCCATAAAATTTTGTGATCTCCTATGATAATTACGCATGAATTAAGTTCATTCTTCTGCTCATTTTATTCTTTCAATCCAAACGCAGCTTAACTTGTTTTCCTGTTCTTTAATCTCAAGGAACATTCTTAATTACAACTTAAGAGGGGCATGTCAAGGGGTGCATGAATAGTATAGTAGTACTAGCTATGGAGTGCATTAATTACAACATAACACATATATTTTATTAATATTTTTAATAATCTTTTAGATGTTATATATTATTTTCGGTTCATAATAATTGTCGTTTGTCTTTTTTACACATAAGTTTATATGATATTTTTTATATGTTAAATATTTTATTTTAGTTAACATTTTTATTTGAATTAATTCGTATTGAAACTAATTTTTATTATTAATTTTGTAAAATCAAACAAAATAGTTAGTATATAAAAAAATTCACCTAAATTTACGTGTAAAAAGATCAAAAGACCGTTGTTATAAAATGAAGGGAGTAGTATTTTTAAATCTGGGAAGAGTTTCTCTTTATTAACGGAGAAAGCTTCCCTTTTCTATTTATGAGTTTTAGTTTGTTTGAATGCATTTGAATATATTTGCATTACTATTTTGAGCATGTCCTATAAAAATAACATTTATAATTTTTGGACCAATTTTCTTTAGTTTAGGTTTAAAAACCTTAGGTAAACACCCCACACTTTTAAGAAATTCATCATAGGAGATTTTTTCTTCCAAAATTCGAAAGGTATCTTATCAGTATCTTTTACGGTTATTCAATTTAATTATTTTCTAGTGTCACGCTACCTCCACTTGAGTTCTGATAAGTTTTAAACAACTTACGATCAAAACAAACATGTATATTAGCACCGGAATCTAGCCACCAACTATTATTTTGATAAGTATAATTTATTAAAGGATTTTTAGATTCTAACCTTATTGAGGGTTCACCATCAAGTCACATATTGGCTTGTCCACCATGGTTATTTTATTTGGTTTGTGCTCCTCGGTCATTCTATAGATGCAATCACAAGCCAAATGATTTGTCCTTTCACAAACGAAGTATGGTCTCACCCCCTTACCTTCGTCTTTAGCATTCCTTTAATTATTTTGGTTTTGAAAATGGTTATATTGATTTCTATGATTATTGTAAAATTGATTTGGTTTGAAATTTTGTGGCCATAACCATTGCTCTTCTTTTTCTTGAAATATTTTCCTTTTGGTTTAAATTTGGTTTCAAGTGTTGTTTTCCACTAAATTTGCCTTGGCTACCATGTTATTATTTTGTTTTTCTTCCATCATATGTTGTTGTTCAATTCTTGGTGAGTTAAAACCTTGTGTTAAGGTCAACGCTCCTTGGTTATGCCCAAGGGATTCACCAAATTCAGACCATGAAGGTGGAAGTTTATCTATTAGACATGACACTACCCTTTTCTTCAACAACCCTCAAATAATCTTGAAATTCATGAATTTGAATATTTATACTTTTCCTAAAATTTCCTACAATTCTTTCGCACTTCTTAACTTTAGTTAAACATCATAGAGCCGATCCGAGAAAACACTTAAAATTCTATTACGACAATAGAACTCTATTTGTTGAGAATTCTACCGTGAAGTTTCTCCATTAGACTCATTGTTCTTTTGTATAGCTGACACAATGCCTAAGACACTAAGCCAATATATCATTTGATTTTTTCATCTTTTAAAATTTTGACTATCAAATTTTTCGGGTTTCACACTATCGGTTTCATTATAAGGTGCCATATTAATCAAAGTAAACTAAAGAAAAATGTGTCAAACTGTAGGAATTAAGCAACCAATATCAATATATAAATTCACTTCCACAATACAAAAATACAAGAGACAAATATAATCAATTAGATAACAAATGTAAATTTCAAATTAATGGATCTTCAACTGATGTGGTAATATTAGAAGACTAAAGACTTAATCAAGTATGTAAATTGGCATTTAACAACAAGTTGCGATTTATAAAAATAATTTAACACTTCATGTATTTCGATAGTTTATACTTTACATATATGTAACTGTTTTAATAATGACCATGAAGCACGTACCTATATCATTAAAACATATATAATACACTGGAACGTTGGTATAAAAACTATTGTCTCTCTTTTTGGTATTGTTACTTGTTTTTTAATCTTGAAAACAGATTATATAGTTGTAAGTTTCAACAAATATCAAAAGGTCAGATGTTGAAAAAATTTAAAACTTTACATATATGTTAAAATAGTTATGTGATTAGATTAGATTAGATATACGTATTATATTATATTAACCGGAAAACTACCAATACATGTAGATAAGAAGTAAGTGATTGTTTAAAAATCAAGTCTATGTAACAGACAAGTACAAAACTACCTTTTATATTTTCTAACAGATTGTTTTAACAAAACTACTCTTTATATCAAAACTATATAGTACAGAACTATATAGGAAACTAATTCGATATTTTTTGTATGTCAATTTTTTTATAGTAAAAGAAACTATATAGGCATGTCCTTGCTTTTTATTCGATCGTTTACTTATAAAAGTGTATATCACATGAGAAATAATAAAAATTTATTTTGATAAAATAGAAAGGCAACTTGTGTGGAATCAAAATTTTGAATAGGCTGACAAAAGTAATTTGTAGAAAAGCCTTTAGATCGTTATAAAAACTTTATTTATAATGTATAAAATTAATAATATGTAAAATTCTAATATGAATAATTTAATTAAACACGGAATAATTTAAAAACTAATAGATAAAAAAGTGTTTAAGAAATGCTAGCATGTGAGAGTCACGACGTAGTTGTTGTCCTTAAGGCTTTATCGTCTCCCCACCCAAAAGCTCACAGTGTCGCCTCCTCTATGTGCACATACACAAGAAGATTTTGAACCATCTTCAACTATATTGCTCAAAGCTCACACACACTCAAAGAGAAAGAACAATTTAAAGACTAAAGCTATTTTGTAACTGGTGTTGTGTGTTAGAATGAGAGGATTCACCTCTTTATATAGGTGCACAAATTGTAACTTCCAAGCGAATAAATCACCACAATAAATTGTAAGTTATAAAACATAAACTCAATACATAAGTTACAAAGCAACACAATAACTACTGGGAGTTACAAAATAATATAATAAACACAAATAGGAGTTACAAATCAAATAGGAATTACAATATTAAATTAGGAGTTACAAAATAAAATAGGAGTTACAAAATTTAAGTTTTAAATTTTAATAGTAAAATATCAACACAATGATATTGTATGAGGTGATACGATTATATCCACCAGCAGGTATGCTTCTCAGAGCTACTTCCAAGCAGATGAAACTCGGAAACATGACCATTCCCGCTTGGGTTCACTTGACATTACCAGTCATTTTACACAACCATGAAACCGACATTTGGGGCGACGATGCAAAAGAGTTCAAGAACAAGCATTGGACAACATTTTTCAATGATTGAAGTTAAAATGGCAATAGCAATGTTGTTACAGAACTTCTCCTTTGAGATCTCTCCATCTTATCAACATGCTCCTCACCTTTATTTTCTGCTACGTCCACAATATGGTGCTAAAATAATATTGCACAAGCTTTAATTTGGCTTCTATTTGCAATATGTAAAGAATCGTGTGTTGAAAAAGCCAAATTTTATTTCTTTCTCTTCATCTTTTAATCATCTTTTATTGTCATCCTCTATCTTTTGTATTGTAATCCTGCGCAAGTTTTAATTAGCTCGTATTAAGTTGCGATATGTCTGGAATAAATGGATTCTTGTGTTTATCAGAAATGTGTTCAATGTTCGACGGTGTAATTTATAATGATTTATATACATTTTTCTTGTTGTATGTGTTTTTAATACCTTGTGATGTGGGCTTCTACTTCGCTTTTAATGTTTTTTATTTGGAGTTCTACTACGCGTGCCTAATTAACTTATTTTAGGCTGAAATAATCTAATTGCACATGTTCATATATGTGGTTACATATCTATTAGTGGCGGCGTAGATGAAAATTTTCACACAAAGATAAATAGCCAAAGATTTAAATGCACAAATCTCTGTTGCAGACATTACTGATGTTCATTCGACAGCACATTTATTAGGCACGTAAGAAAATTATTCTTTTATTAATAGTAACTAAACAAATTGTGACAAGAAAAGAAGAAAATCTTGACAGAGAATTTGTCACTTGTGACCTAAGATATTGCATATTATTTTTATGGTGAAGAAAAAGAAAAGCTTGTGTTGCATCACTTGACTACTCAGGATACCAAATGAGTACTCGGCCAACGGCTATAATAAAATTTTATATTTATGCCATGTTATAAGCTTTGATCTAAATTAAATGAAAAGAGAAAATATTTTTTTTCAGAAAAATGTAATGTTACATATTCAGCTTTTCAGTGACATAAAATGTCATATGAGATATGAAGTTAAATGTTTGTCCTGAATTTAGATTTCATAATTGCTTCACAACTTTGTATTTTGGACGTTTGGTTTGCATAGCCGAGAATATGAGATGGTCTCATTTACACTTGGTTTTAATTTTCTGTTTTTTGAAGTTTTATTTTGCGTGTACATGTATAAAGTAATTGTTATGTCTGCGATAAACAAATTTAATCATTTTATTGATTCGGCATTAGTTCTGTTGTTAAAAAAAAAAAAAATTTGATAATATCAATATCAAATTAACTTACGGTATTTGTTTTTTGATTCCTAATTTACAGTTATCAATACTTTTTCCAGTTATAGCAATGGCCACAGTCCATAGCAAAAAATGAAAACAGCGGCTACAGATTATAGCGACTGTTGATCTGTAGCAGTAGAATATGGTGACAGTGATTTATGCTTTGCGACGGTCGTAGCCTTCTCAAATTCCTCTTCTGTCCTTTAGATTCCTCCGGAAAATACATGGAAATGCTTATGGCCGCCAAATGATCCCCTATTAACTACATAGGTCCATTTTTTTATTTGTTATATTTAGCGATGATTCAGCCGTCACAAGAAACCTACTCTACCTTATGTTAATATATAGGCATTTCTAGCGATATCTAAATTGCTTAAACGACGGTTGTGACGGGGGTAGCTGCCGAGTTCACCTACCGGACATCAAACCAGGTCTATAATTAGGGCCATAACTTTAGCTGGGGTGGATATAAAAATAAATCTTCGATACAATTTATAAAAGCACATGGGTATAGCAGGAAAACTCATATCATATGCAAATGCAACACAACCTTATCACAAAAAATCTATTACAATATATTAATTAACAAGTCCTGTTTCAGGATAGGTACAGTCAACTTTGTTGAATATGTAGTTATTGTTAGAAATAATGTTTATTGGTTTAAATCCAAATATTATTTGGTTTTGACTCTAAATGGTTGTTAATTCGACTTAAAATTGAAACACTGAAAGGATCAATATAACCTAAATATGTTAAGCTCAAAAAACATTTGTAAAATATTTGAAAAAAATACACTGAAAAACAAAAAATAAAACTAGAACAATAAAGAAAGGTTGCATGTGTAAAACAAGATAATATATTTAGTTATACTAAAACAAATTAGTGGAGTTATTCATGTTAAGGCTGCCATTATAAATTTTCTGCTATTTGGTTTATAATTTAATCTAGCTAGGTTCGCTCCACTTATTGGTTAATAGAGAATTTATTTACCGTAGTATTTGTATTAATATATTAACTTTAAGAATTTTTAATAAAATAGCAATTTTAATTGTCCTATAATACCAATCAAAGAACATCTTCCTATGTTCACGATACCCCTATAAGCTTGCTGCCTGATTATTTAGGTGGTTACACTAACACCAGAACTTTTTTTACAGTTTTTGTCTAGCATATTGGATGGTTCAGTAATTACATCCTTGTATTCATCTATAAAGCACACAAAAAGTGTGGAAAAAGTAATATTGGCTATATTGAGCATAAATAATTTTATATTATCGTTTGTTCCAAAATTAAGGATACATTTTAACATTTTGATTCAAACGACAACGTATTGAAGTTTAAATCAAGGTTAATTTAACTCATAACATTATTATAATTGATCTTATGGTTATGATCGCAACATAATTTACAACTCAAATTTTCATAACTTAAAGTTTTATAGTGTGACTCAAAATATCAAAAGTATTTTCTTCCTTCTAGTAGTGAGTTTATTAGGAGGAGAAACAAAGACACCCAACATAATATAGACAAATGGAAGTGAAAACCAACATGAGAACAATAGTTGACCATAAATTAATTAATGTCCTTATAGTTAGGAATTACCTATCGGTCATGTGTAGGCTGTAATAGGACTTCTAATCTTTCATCACGTTGAAAAATACTTCTTCAGTATCAAATTTTTTTTATAAATACCGAATATATATTTATATTACAACTCCTAAATATTGACCATTTACATGGTTTGTAGCTTGCCCGTGAATATTATTTATAATTACAAAGGGAAGACTCAAACCTTAGTGGGAAGCCATAAGCCAAAGCTAATATATATAAAGAGATATGGTTGGACTTTGGAGTTTATCAAAATTTTGAAATATTTATCATGTTTGCCATATGAGATCACCATAGCTTACTAGCACAAGTCAAACTAATTCTATATTCCAATTGATGCTCTATAAATTAATTAATTTGGTTTTTTAGTTACCAATGTTTTTTGTGTAGTACTTTTGTAATTGATTTTAAAACCCTAAGGGACAATTTTTTATTTTTATGTATTTGAGAATACATGTTGCAACTAAGAGATACGAAACTAGAGAAGCACATTTCAACACGAGGTAGCACTACTATAATTGACTCGACATATTAGCATAACATTATTTTATTTCAAAACAAGAGATAATTTTAGGAAAAATGATATTTTCAGAGTAACATTTTGCTGTAAGAGAAAACATTTTAGTAACACATTTGGTAATTTTCAGCGTCAGTTATTGCTCTTGCAAACATAAATTTTGTGTTAGTTTTATGCTCTGACAATATCATCGCCCTTTAGTTGTAAAAGATGATTAAACATTTTTATTAATTTTAATTTAATTACTTTGGTGATTTATAACATTTTCGGCAAATAGATTAAATTTTATTATCACCTCAACTCTTACCCAACGAGTCATGGGTCTGATCCTCTGACCTAACGGTCGAGCGGAAGTGCTCTTAATTAGCCTACATCGATTTATAACATTATTTGTAATAATAAAACTTATAATTGATAGTACTTTGATAGTATATTTACAAATGTTATTAGTATGTGGTCAAAATTAGTTGATCATATATTAGTTATACACTTTAAAATTAACCATATCTTTTATAGAAAGTGAAAATTCGTTGTATTGTTAATTTGGAACTGGCAATGCTTTGTTACAAAATTTGTCGACCAAACAAACACGTTGTCCTCCTCCAAAATTATGTCTTCTCTAATGACACTAAAAAATGCACTTGATTCAAAGTCTCTGAATTTTCTGGACAATAGTACTTTGTTGCAATTAATTCAAATTAAAAAATATACTATAAATTCCTCCCTTGGTAGAGCAATAAAGATAAAAAGGACACAAAAAGGCAACAAGAGAAGGGATATATAGATATGTATTAGTTCATACATAAATTTAACTCAAAGTTTACAACAAATGATTGTTTTACACTTATATATTACTTAAATGATGGGAAAAAGATAAATAAATTTTGAAATTTAAATAAAGAGACACATTAAAACCAAAAAAATTTTAAATATGACAAACACATTTGACTTATATATTTGAAGGCCCTTTTTTTGTGATCAGGGATCATTGTTGCATATTTCTGTCCATCTTCTTCTGATGCATGCAAGATTATTCCCTTGATAAACTTTGAGCTGGAAAACTTTAAGATGATATTTTGGGAGGTGGTGAAAAGTGAACTAGTGGTGATAGTGGAGAAGTGTAGTAGTGGTTGAGTCGTATTTGATAGGTGAAGGTGATGGTTGTGGTGATCGATTGTGACTTAATTAGTAAATGTAGGGAGGAGGAGGGGAGGGAGATGGTAGTCGTGGAGATTTGTACATATAAGGAGGCGGAGGAGATGGTGATGGTGGTGGGGGCGATTTGTAAATGTATGGTGGAGGAGGTGAAGGAGATGGTGGTGGTGGAGAATTATAGATATACGAAGGTGGAGGAGATAGAGAAGGTAGAGGTGGAGACTTATAAACATATGGAGGTAGGGGTGATGGAGATGGTGGTGGCAGAGATTCATAAGGTGGTGGTGGTGATAGAGATGGTGGTGGGGGAGACTTGTATTCATAAGGTGGTGGATGTGAAGGAGATGGTTGTGGAGATTGATTCACATAAGGAGGGGACGGAGGTGGCGGAGAAGGTGATGGTGGTGGAGATAGATTTATGTACGGAGGTGGGGGTGAAGGAGATGGTGGAGGTGGAGACTGATTTACGTAAGGAGGTGGTGGAGGAAGAGATGGTGGTGGGGGTGAAGGAGATTGTGGAGGTGGAGACTGGTTTATGTAAGGAGGTGGTGGAGAAGGAGATGGTGGCGGTGGAGACTGACTTGCGTAAGGAGGTGGGGGTGATGGAAAAGGTGGTGGCGTAGAAGGAGATGGTGGTGGGGGAGAGCGATCTATGTAAGGAGGTGGGGGTGAAGGAGATGGTAGAGGCGGAGATTGACTTACATAAGGGGGTGGCGGAGAAGGAGATGGTGGAGATTGATTTATGTAAGGAGGTGGGGGTGATAAAGAAGGTGGTGGTGGGGAAGAAGATGGTGGTGGTGGAGATTGATCTATGTAAGGAGCTGGGGGTGATGGAGAAAGTGGTGGAGGTGAAGGAAATGGTGGAGGTGGAGATTGATTTACGTAAGGTGGTGGGGGAGAAGGAAATGGTGGTGGCGGAGACTGGCTTATGTAAGGAGGTGGGGGTGATGGAGAAGGTAGTGGGGGTGAAGGAGGTGGAGGAGGTGGAGACTGATTTACGTAAGGAGGCGGCGGTGAAGGAGATGATGGTGGTGGAGACAAATTAATGTAAGGAGGTGGGGATGATGGAAAAGGTGGTGGCAGAGAGGGAGAGGGTGGTGGCGAAGGTTGATCTATGTAAGGAGGTGGAGGTGATGGAGAAGGAGGTGGGGGTGAAGGAGATTGAGGAGGTGGAGACTGGTTTATGTAAGGAGGTGGTGGAGAAGGAGACGGTGGCGGTGGAGACTGACTTGCGTAAGGAGGTGAGGGTGATGGAGAAGGTGGTGGCGGAGAAAGAGATGGTGGTGGGGGAGAGCGATCTATGTAAGGAGGTGGGGGTGATGAAGAAGGTGGTGGTGGTGGAGACTGATCTATGTAAGGAGCTGGGGGTGACGGAGAAGGTGGTGGAGGTGAAGGAAATGGTGGAGGTGGAGATTGATTTACGTAAGGTGGTGGGGGAGAAGGAGATGGTGTTGGCGGAGATTGACTTACGTAAGGAGGTGGGGGTGATGGAGAAAGTGGTGGGGGTGAAGGAGGTGGAGACTGATTTACGTAAGGAGGCAGCGGTGAAGGAGATGATGGTGGTGGAGACAGATTAACGTAAGGAGGTGGGGATAATGGAAAAAGTGGTGGCAGAAAGGGAGAGGGTGGTGGCGAAAATTGATCTATGTAAGGAGGTGGAGGTGATGGAGAAAGTGGTGGGGGTGAAGGAGATGGTGGAGGTGGAGATTGATTTACGTAAGGCGGTGGGGGAGAAGGAGATGGCGGTGGTGGAGACTGACTTATGTAAGGAGGTGGGGGTGATGGAAAAGGTGGCGACGGAGAGGGAGATGGCGGTGGTGGAGACTGATTTACGTAAGGAGGTGGGGGTGATGGAGAACGTGGTGGTGGAGATTGATATACGTAAGGTGGTGGTGGAGAAGGAGATGGAGGTGGGGGAGACTTGAATTCGTAAGGTGGTGGGGTTGATGCAGATGAGGGTGGTGGTGGAGACTTGTATACATAAGGTGGCGGTGGCGAGGTAGACGGCGGAGGTGGAGACCAGTGCACGTAGGGAGGAGGCGGTAATGGTGAAGGTGGCGGTGGAGATTTATCAATGCATGGAGGTGGAGGAGAAGGAGAGGATGGTGGAGGAGACTTGCGAATGTAGGGAGGGGGTGGAGATGGTGATGGTGATGGTGGAGGTGGAGACTTATAAATGTAACGAGAAGGTGGTGGTGGTGGATACTTGTAGTTATAAGGCTTGTAGTATTGGGCAGTTACACTATTAGAAAGCAAACATATTGCCAAGGCATAGAAGATTGGAGACCAACATGTAGCCATTTTCTGGCAACTGATTTTGTTGCCAGAAACTCTCAAGAAGTTGTATATAGAGATTAGTTTTCTTGTGAATGACTGAACAAGAGAAAGTATGGCCTTTATATAGTGATGACTTGAGTTATTCAAATATTTGTTATTATTTGTTGGAAGAATACACAACCAACTACTCTCATTCTTCTATAGTTTTCAATCAACAAGTTGTTTAATAATGGGGCTGCACTCCTCATTGCACATGTCCTGAAAATGTCAAACGCCTTAGAGTTCATCAACTTAATTATTTGTCACGGATAATCTTTTTTTTCTGTCTTGATTATTTATTTATACCCCGGGAAAGAATTCTTTTTCATTCTCTCTTATGTTAGTTATATTTAATAATCCATGTACAAGTGAAGATAATCATTTTCGACTGAATTTGATCACATTGTTTTACAAAGTGGAACAAAGATTATTGGATTGTACGGATTAAACGAACATAGAAAAACAAAATATTGTGTAGAATTTCATTAAATTTATAGTTGTAAAAAATCTTTATCTAAAAGAGTCAATTGCATATACTTTTCAATGGTTTAATTTTATAATTTTTTGAATTTATAAAAAAGTATCAAAATTATCACGAAATTATGTTTCAATATTTTTACTTACTCTTTTAATCCCTACAGTTGAATCGTTGATTAAATTATCAAAACATATAAAAATAAAAGGTGCCCTTAAATAAGTTTTCTAAGGTGTAGGGGCCTTTTAACAAAACTCACCAATACAAAGAGTCTTTACACATGATACATAAATAATACATCTCTAAAAAACTCCTCAACCCTGTCAACCCCAAAAATTGGCTCAAACCTTGAAATATTACATCCAAAGTCAACTAAAACAACTAATATTAATATTAATCCCAGCCATAAGAAAAACCCAATTGAGATATATCCACGATCAATTATAAGGGAATTACCCAAACTGTAATCAATCAATGATTAAATCTAACCTAATTAAGCAATCACAATTTAATTCATTACAATCAAATCATATCTATCTTGATTAAAATAATTTGAATCAAATCAGTTGTCATAAATTTATCCGTGTTGTGCACCGGTCTTTATTGCTTATAACACATTAATTCAAAACTAGTTATAGCAATAAGCTCCCTCAGGTGGGAAACATAATAAATAATCAGATAAAAACATAAAGAACTTGAGTTATGTTCGATTCAATCAACTGCAAGGTCTTCTTAGAAGCTGATATGGCAAATCTTAATACCCATGCCAAAACAAAACCATGAACTTACAGTTTTAAAACGACAATTTTCTGCAAAATAGAAATCTCCCATAGAGCACCAGCCCACGAGCCAGACCTTGAGATTCTGCAGTGATATGTAGACCTCAAACGAAGCTTACGATCTGAATGCCAACTGCAGAAATTGATGTTGATATTGTATAGTATATATCCATCTTACGAAAACCTGCACACTCCTCCTTTCCAGATCATTGAGCATGCTACTGGAGCTGCTATCCCCCGTCCACATCTGCTGCACATATATAGCTAACCGAACAAACCCCATGCCATCAACAACCTATAGAACTCCCTCCCCTTACAACCACAAAACCTAAAGAATACAGAACTCCAGTTAAGAGATCAACTCACCTATTTCTTTAACTTGATCGACATTTGTATCGAAAATTCCTAGTTCTAGTCCAACTTCATTCAACTTTTTAATTTGCTCATTCCTCCTTCCACTATCTTCATCACTAATAGGCATTCACCTTACTTTTCTTTTTTCCTTCCTTGGTAGGTCTTTTTGAGGCTTTCTGAACATCACTCTTTTTCCCAACTGAAAATTTCTTTTACACATTCCCAATGCCAACACCTTTCATGTTAATATAATTAACAACCTACGTACAAGTAAAAATGCACAATGCAAAATGCAATGTCGAGTGTTTTAGATATTCTTACAGTTCCATAGAAAAGATTATATTTCGGTTTTCCTCCAACATCATTGCAAATATTATGCAAATCAAATGTTGATAAAATATACAAAAATTTAAAAGAATTTTTAATTATTTTCCTATCATTTATTAAATTTGTTATATCAGCTACTGCATGTATGCATCGAGGTAATGACTTACCTTCCCATATACTTTTTGATTGAAGGTCTTCAAATATATTGTAGGAAAAGAAAACCTAAAATGTATTCAATATCTTTTTTGGTTAAACAATAATACTACGAGAAGGCCATGAATATTCTAAAACGGAAACACCTTGTATTTTTAGCATTTAAATATGCATTGAAATATTCATTGTTCGAAAGCATTTCAGAGTTAATTTGACTAGTTTGTAGATTCTAAATTGACATAACATTATTTAACTTAAATGAATTCAATAATAATATCTATATATGTAGGCGCATGAATATAAATATAAGAAAAAAAGCAATTGGCTATAACAAAATTTTGTAATTTACTATGTTTCGATCTCCAAAATATATGAGAAAAATCTAATAATATGGATTGAAAGAGCATTTGAAACAATACGTTATTTGAATTTTATGAATTGTTTTGAGTTTACTTATATAGTTTTTATAATCATGTAACAATCAATATATTTTAACCCTCGAAAATGTACTAACTTAATATATTTCTAGAAAATTATGCATACACCATAAAAAGATGTCAAAATTTATGTACCTTTATTCTAACGTTTTCTACTCTCTCTATCTGATTTTACTCATCACTACTATTTCTAGTTTAGTTTGTCCAAATTTATTTATCCCCTTTCTATTTTAATACTACTTTTTATTTTATTCTTCCGATACTATCCTCATTTATGATTTATAATTTATTGCTAAGTACATTAATTATTATATTAGATAATGTAAAAGTTAAATTAACAACACTTTCTTCAAAACAATGGATAGAAGTTAAGATAGGTATTTTGGAGATATTTTATTTTTCTTAATAATTATGTAAAGTCAAGACAAGTTTGGACGGAGGGAGTACTATTTTAATCTTTATGATTAGATTTTCTAAATAGACCGTGGGCTTATAAATATAAAACTAATTGGTATGAATTTGAAAAATGAGTTGCTGCGTATTACTAATATTTTTAGAAAATATTAGCGTATTACTATTGCGAACATTTATTTTGTATATAATATTTTTTATTTTAATGTGTCATACTAATTTTGGCACAAAGATTATACGGAACAAGACCTGCTTCATGCTCGGTTCATGGCTTCTTCTTCTTTTTTTTTTTTGGATCGGCGAAACTCTTGTTAGAACTTTCTCAAATCTTAACCTCGTATTCACTTATTTTATTGATACCTTGATGAAATTTGATCTCTTGATCTCAATATCATAAAATGATGCTTTATAACTTGATATAGTTCTAGTGAGAGGCCTAGAGATATACAAACAAATTGACCGGTCTAGATAGTAGAATAAATTTTTGAGATGATTGACATTGACCAATCCAGTCTTGGACCGCTCCTGAAATTGACTAGGCCGGACCAGACTATAAAATCAAGACTATCAAGGTTTTCAGGTTATGCCGATACTAGACCGTTGGCCCCAGTTCAAGTCCATCTTTTTCTTTTTTTAAAACATAAATTTAACTTATTCTTGAAAATAAAATATTAAAATCTAACTTATATATTATTTTATCAAATTGCTACAATTATAGTTAGGACAAACTAATTTTCTATTGAAAATGTACAAATTTTAAATAAAAAAAATAAATTCATACTAACTTTAGAATTGTTTAACTAATATAAGATTTCCAACTTTGTATGAGTACTTAAAATATATTTTAATATTGAGAAAATGATAATAAATTAAGAAATAAATAAATAAATTGTGAGCGTAATATATGAAAATTTTTAAAAGTTCAATCCCAGTGCTAGCACGGTCTGTTTCAGTCTCAGTCCTAATCTCAATGTCGAGTCAGTCTTTTTGTAATTACGTATTGGTCAGGTCAGCCTAATCATTCATCTTAATATTTTATTTTTAAGATTTCGCAGACAAATTCAAGACCGAATCGGTCTCTTAACAGATCAATCTTTTTTAGGTCGATATTCAGTCCATCTCAATTCGAACTACAATCCCGCTTTTTGTTCGTCCGTAGAAGCCTGTATACTAGCGTATTTTTTTAGAAAGGAAGCGATATACTTTGTATATATATAACGTCCTTACATTTAAAAATAAAAGTATTAGTTGACTATATTTGGCCCAATTGTAAGTTGAATTTTAGGATTTTATACTATTGAAGTCCCTAGGCCTCCCTATAGCCCATTATTTTATATTACGACATATTAATTGATAATTAGAATTACCTATTATTTTTTAATTCTAAACGTTAGCTATTAGAAATTATTAGAACTCGCTCTAATTGGATGTTTAAGTGTTTATGTGCTTGTTGCTGTGATCTCTGGTATTTAACTATGTTCACATAACAACTTCCGAAAGTACGTTTATATAACTCATACATTTTTTCAGTAAAGTATACGCACTGATATGAATACACTTTCCAAAAACTTATTTTTTAAAATTTTAGGAAAATGGGAAATAAGTTGTAGCTTATTTTTAAAAGATAGCCTGTAGTAATTCTTTTTGTATTTTGTAATGCTTTTGAGAAATCCAACTTTATAAATGAATAGAACATTCCAAAAAAAAAAAAAAAGAATATGTGCAAATTTTCATAATTTTGTGATGCGTAGAATAATTTTTATAAACAACATAAAACTATACAAAATTTTATTCGTGAAAAGTTGTTGAAATTATATCATTATAAAAACTTATGAAATTTTGCATACTTTATCAAAAGTTGTTTTCATCCATATAGTTAGATTTCTCAAAAACATAAGAAAATACAAAAAAAAAAAAAAATTTACTACAACCCAAATTTTTAAAAAATAGGATGCAAACATATTTCCCATAATCCCTTTACTTTTTAATAGACAAAATTATAAATATTCATATAAAAATACAGTCATCTATGAATAGCATAATACATGTGATAGATAGTTCTCAAAGAGGTGAGGATTTTGTCAAAAGTTTGTTATAATAATGATAATATTAAATAGGAACAGGTATTGATAATGTCATCGGAGACGGTCTTGCGCTCCCACATACCGTCGTCTATAGCTGAAGCAATATTGGAGGGACGAAGTCATCCCAAGGCATCTTAGCGTCAACCAGGAAGTTGGCTCCGTGTTTTGGCGACGGACGCAACCGGTCGCAGTAACAATTCAATCGAGAAAGATTGACCGAAAACGCTCCCAGCTCTGATTACCGACGGCTCTGTCCATCACGGTACTGTCGCAAAATCTCATTTCTGGTAATGTATTTTTTTTTTTTTGATTTCTAAATGTGTTTTGTTAGTTAGCTTATTGGATTAAGTTTAAATTCTATAATTAGTGATTATAGTAAGAATCAAGTGAATTAAGTGCATACATTAACACTTTCATATGCAAATTATGTTGAAGTTTCATATCCAACTCATGAAGTTCTCAATATTTTCTCAAAAACATAAATCTTTTCCTATTTAAGTATTTGTTGAAGTCTGACTTCAGAATTTCCTTGCATAATTATAGAAATTTTTTTCTATCGAAAAAGAGAATCAAAGCATGTTTCTGTACTTTTCCCTGAATGAGTGAAACGATAAACTTAGGTTGCGTGCGATAAATTTAGGTTGCGTTTGGTTAGATGAAATGAAATGACGTAAGAATGAAATGGGTGGATAAGAATAAAATAGTGGTGGAAGATAAAAATCACAAAAATTATAAGGGGAGTAGGAGAATGGAAAAAATATTATTCACTTACTCAAATAATTACATTATGTAAATACCTATATATAAGCACATATCGATAACTCATAAAATTATAATTTATCATATAAATAAATATTACTAATAATATTAGTTATCATCTAAACCTATTCATTATTATCATAACAACTAATACTTATTTTTAATACTCTCACGCAAGATAAACATTTATTGAAAAATAAATGGTCATCGTGATTATTTTATATAATTTTTTTTGGTGCCTTCAAAAAAAGTGTCTATGTAAAGAAGGCTATAAAAATCAGAAAGAGCTAAGCTCAACAAATAGAAAAATATCTAAAAGAAAATTACATTGAAAGAAAAAAAATCTTGAGCTGCATAATCGTTGACCGGAAAGAATTCTAGGTTGATTGGAAGTGAAATTCCAAAAATTCTGGATGAAGACGCCGTTAATTGACTTTGATACCATATAGAAGCACACGAGTTATAACATCAAGAGAGAAATGTGTATTAAATTACATGAGAGGAGAATATTCACCGCAAGAAAAACGCTTACACACGACAGGAAAAAATTGCCTTATATGTAAAAAAAAAAATTGTCGTATAAGACAAATATGGTGGATATTACGGCGGACATGTGCATGCCATATAAAACGCCGTCGTATATACTTTTACGACATATACGCGTGCCGTAAATATATTTTTCTGTCTATACCTGCCATATATAACTATCATTATATACTGCAAAAATTTTCTGTCGTATAAAATCTTTTCTTGTAAAAAAAAATTGCATTGAAGAGAGATTTACTGCAATAATTTTAGTAATGTTACTAAAGTAAAAAAAGTTCCTCTTGCAATATTAACTAATATTCTTCTTTTGTCTAACAAAAATAAAATAAAATTACAACATGTGGAGATAATGTTATAGATATTGCAATGGTAGAGATAATATTGTATTCATCAATTAGCTAAATTTCAAAAATGTTTTAGATTGAATAAGTTGTTGGAGATAAGTATTGGATATTTAAATGGTAACTTTCAGGTAATATATATATATATATTGTTAACTTTTATGAAGTACTTGAATTATGATTAATAAAATTATTCATTTGGCTTAACATGGTATTAGAGCCTTGAAGGATTAAAGCCATTTCTATTTTTCCTTTCCCAATCCTTCTTCAATTCCGAAACATCTAACTATATCGTGACTTCAGTTTGTTTCTTTGTCTTTCAATTTATTAGAAGATAATACTACGTACATTATTAGATAATTAAGTATATTAATAAGATAAGGGCTCTTATCCTTATTAATATCTTTAAATTGTCATCTCTTTCCATTGTTATCTCTTTTGTATATCTACATATATAGACACCTCTATGCTTGTAATTTTTCAGATAGAATGAACAATATTAGTCTCGTGTTTGTCACTTTAAAATATTTTCTCCATATATTGATGTTTCAATATAAAGAGAAAATCTTTTAATGTAATAAATATGGGAGAAATATCATTCATTCATCTAAAAAAAATTACAAGTAGAGAGGTGACCATATATATATATATACACACACATACAAAGGAGATAACAATGAAAAGATATTAACAGGGATATTAACCTACTTAATTCTGTAATTATTTATTATTATGTTCTAATACTACCAACAAGATGAACATTTTTATAATGCATATAAATGTTTTATCTTGAATTGAAGTTTTTTACTTTACTTTTCTTTTCATTTTTAGATTCATCCTCTCATGGCTATATAAAACTTTCCACCCCAGAATTTTATTCTTCTCCCTACAATCCATAATGGTGGTTCCAACCTCAGGATTCCGTCTCTGAAATATGTGAATCATAGGAGTTATGTTATTACAAAACTTGTGATGTTGGTCAGATTTCAAATTGGTATGTCAACGATCTTCTTGATCAGATATATTCCCTTCAAAAGCTATCAACTCAATCTCTAGGTAACTCTGAGGCCAAGTCGCTTGCCTATGCTCTTACACGAATCACTCGATGAATCCGAACTTAATTGAGTGTATTGTCTTCGTTTCATGAATTTTTCCGATATTATCATATTATACGTCCATTTTTTATCATTAGATTCACTCCCTAGCATCCTTTGTGGTTATGCAGAATTACAAGCCTCATTCAACTTATCAGTCAGCTGTATTTTAAATGACGATATTCCTCTGAACACTTCTTGTCCTTGCCCTCATTTTAGTTTCCGATCCCCTTCTTCAGAATTGAGAAAAGGAGTGTCTACTACGACTTTTCTTCATTGTGTTGATATAAGTTCCGACCTTGTTATTTCTTCAAGTTCAATCTCCTCCAAAATGAAGCAGTTATTTGAAGAATATTTAGTTGTCCCGTTGATAGCAGAATTCGCAAATTTCATTTATTGAACTCATTTTTCTAACGAAAATGGATGTTCCCCCTCATATTTTGAGGTATCTCCTGTAGCAATGGGGTATCAAAGCTCCCCTTTAGTTTTTGGATTGAAGTTGTGGTCATGCAAACAAGAGTAAAATTGTGTGTTTTTTTTCTGTGATTGGATTATCTATTTGCTTGTCGTTTGATATTTGTCAAGGTTTTAACCCCAATAAAAGGGGTTTGTGAGATTTTTTCGACGAGGCTGCTCAGGTGGTAAACATATATATTTGATATGAGCCAAAAATAATAAGTCCTAAGTATAATAAATACAATGTAATTAATAATAAGGCCCGAAGGACCCACTATGGTTGATTCGTCTACATTCAATGAACCCAAGATAAGGCAGAAATAAAGAAAGGATTGAGATCCCTTTGAAAATAAAATCTCAACAGGATTTGAAAAGGCAATCCTGATAGGATTTGGAAACCATCCTGATAAGGACTTGGAAGACTAATCCATGTAGGACTCTGATAATCTGAGTGTTTATAAATAGAGGCTAGACAACAACATATGAGGTAACGAATTCTTTCCCTACAATTTTTGCATTCTTTTTTGAACCCTTACTAACACACACACCCGAGTGTCTTCCAAAGGGCTGAAGCCCCACCATTGTTGGAAGATTTTCTTTGCAGGTTAGCAAAGGCATTAAATCCGCAGTCAAACGGAGTCAACAATTAGGGTGTTTTGTAACCCTAACCCTAGGTACATAATTTGACGTATCAGATTGGCGCCGTCTGTGGGAATTTTCTTACAAAAAGTCATGGTGAACACTCGTTCGATTGCTCGCGAAAGAGAAGGGGGATCCATGCCCGAAAGACAATTGGGTATGCCTCCCCACCCTGAACCAGAAATACAACAAAATGAAAGAAGAGCGGGGATTAGCTCCCAGCCGGCTCATGAAGAGGTCGGATGCAGACCTGTAAGAAGAACGCAGAGTGCACAGAGGACTCATAGTGGTCCTTATGATGCCGATTCAGAGGCTGAAGATAATGAGCGTAGAAATCCGCGGATCTATGCAACGTTTTGGTAAGGAGAAGATCAGCCGCTCGAGACCCCACTCCTCACGAAAATCTGAGGGGCCGGCTATCAAGAGAGGAAACCCCCAGGCACCAGCCACCCCCGCAAGGTTATGAGGATCTCCGGGCAAGTCTTATACAACTGCAAAATAGACTGGAGGAGTTCGAAAGGGGGAATGGAAGGGAACCCTCAATAAATTCCCGACCTCGACAACCTAATGAGGCCGAGGAAGCCATAGAAAGGGAAGTCTAGCATAGGCTGGAGCAGAGGCTAGCCAGCCAAGGATATCGCGAGCCTATGATAGCCCCCGAAGTTCGTGTGTTGGCTCAACCTACTGCCACATCTACGACAGTCTATAGGGCAGTTGCCCCACCCTTTATTCAAGCTATTATGGACAAGCCGCTCCCGGACAGTTTTAAGATGCCCGTGGTAGAAAAATATGACGGCATGGGTGATCCCACCAGTCATGTACAACAGTTTGAGGCAACGCTCTTACTCCTGAATCCATCGGATGCCATCAAGTGTAAGGCTTTTCCCCAAACATTAAAGGGACTAGCTCAAGAGTGGTATAGGCAACTTCCCCCGGCATCAATTGGGTCTTTTACACAAATCGCCCAATTGTTTGTCAACCAATTCATAGGGGGAAAAATGCATGGAAAGAGCTCGGCCTCTCTAATGAACGTATGGCAGAGAGAGGGTGAAAGCCTTAGGGAATACGTGTCTCGATTCTCTAAGGAAGCCTTGAAGGTCCCCAGTCTGGATCAGTCGGTTGCTATTGTGGCACTGACAAATGGGACGACCAACGAGCACTTAAAGATGAGTCTAGCCAAGAAGCCTCCAATATCAATGAACGAGTTGCAAGGCCGAGCTGAGAAATATATGGTCGTAGAGGAGTCCCTTGTCAGAGATCTTGGGAAGAAGGAGGACAAGAAGCGCAGAGGAGAAGAGCTGAAAGTTCCGGAGCCCACGAAAAGAGCTAAAGGGGAAACATCTTTCTCCAAGAAAATCATAAGTCAAAAGTTCAATGAGTATGCTCCATTGACCCAGTCTAGGAGTAAAATATTGATGTAGATTGCATCCGAGCCATATATTCGATGGCCTAAACCATTGAGGGGCGACCCATCGAAAAGAACTTCCTCTCAGTATTGCCAGTTTCACAAAGATCATGGACATGATACCAATGACTGCAAAAACCTGAAAGATGAGATCGAGTTCCTCATAAGGAAGGGGCAGTTGACACGGTACGTACAAAAAGATCTCTCTGAACCTCGGAAAGAGAGAGAAAAAGACAGGCGCGAACGTCCAGAAAATCAAGGTCATGACAACCAGCCCCGAAGAGGAGTAATCAATGTAATATCTGGGGGACCAACTGTAGGCGGGTGTTCAAGCTCCTCGAAAAAAGCATATGTCCGAGAAGTCATGGCTATCGAAGCTCCCCCTAAAAAAGTAAAGATGGACATGACCATCACATTCGGCGATGAAGATCTCGAAGGAGTAAAATTCCCGCATGATGACCCGTTGGTGATTGAGGTGGCCATTGGGAATTTCTTAGTAAAAAGGGTGCTGGTAGACAATGGCAGCAGTGTCGACGTCCTGTACTACCAAGCTTTCAAAGACATGGGGTACGACGACACTCAACTCACTCCATGCCCGGCCCCATTATACGGTTTCACTGGAGTAGAGACAAAGATAGAGGGTTCTGTATTACTTCCCGTGACTATGGAAGAAGGACCTAAGCATGTAATAAAGATGGTCAATTTTCTTGTGGTCAAAGCGCCGTCCTCATATAACGTCATCCTTGGAAGGACGTCGCTGAACCAGTTTAAAGCCATCCCTTCTACTCTCCATCTAAAGATAAAATTCCCAACCCCAGACGGAGTAGTGGTGATCAAGGCCGATCAAAAGCAAGCCCGCACTTGCTATTTGATGGCATTAAAGATGGGCGAAGAAGGAAGACAGGTAATGCCCATAGAAACCCTTGACTCAAGGGACGAGGCAAGGGAACAAAGAGCGGAGCCTGTGGAAGAATTGGAGGAAATATTCCTTAGTGATACTGACCCAGAGAAGGTGGCTTATATCGGCCCTCAGTTGGATTCAGGCATAAAAAGTAAGCTCACTTCGTTTCTGAGGGAGAACGTAGATGTCTTTGCATGGTCAGCATTGGACATGCCTAGAATAGACCCGAAGGTCATCACCCATAGGCTTAACGTGGATCCTCACAGGAAGCCTATCAAGCAGAAGAAAAGGTCTTTTGCTCCGGAAAGGCAAGAAGTTATAAAAAATGAGGTAGAAAAGTTGTTGGAAGCGAAGTTCATAGAAGAAATTTTGTATCCGGAATGGCTGGCTAACCTGGTAATGGTCAAGAAGGCCAATGGAAGATGGAGAATCTGCATTGACTTTACTGATCTTAATGATGCTTGCCCAAAAGACTGTTATCCCCTACCCAGGATCGATCTATTGATAGATGCTACTGCAGGGCACGAGCTCCTCAGTTTTATGGATGCATTCAGCGGATACAACCAGATATGTATGGACCCAGTTGACATTCCTAAGGTGTCATTCATCACGGACCAAGGGTTGTACTGTTATATTGTAATGCCCTTCGGTCTGAAAAATGCTGGTGCAACCTATCAAAGGTTGGTTAACAAAATCTTTAAGCCCCTTATAGGGAAAAACATGGAAGTCTATGTAGACGACATGTTAGTCAAAAGTCTGAAAGGGGAAGAACATGTGGATGATTTGGCTCTGTCCTTCAACATCCTTAAAAAATATGGAATGAAGTTGAATCCCTCCAAGTGCGCTTTTGGCATTGCCTCTGGCAAGTTCTTGGGCTTGATGGTCTCGCAGAGAGGAATAAAGGCCAACCCAGACAAGATTAAAGCAGTCTTCCCCCAAAGACAGTAAAGGATGTTCAAAGGTTGACGGGAAGAATAGCCGCGCTAGGGAGATTTATGTCAAGGTCTGGGGACCGGTGTCATCCTTTCTTCAACGCTCTCAAAAAGGCTAAAGACTTTCAGTGGACGCCAGATTGTCAAGAGTCGTTTGAAAAGCTTAAGGTATACTTAACTTCTCCTCCACTTTTAACTAAGCCAAGCGAATGAGAAGTTTTGTGCGTATATCTGGCTGTCTCAGAGGTGGCAGTTAGCGCTGTGCTAATTAGTGAAAGAGATCATGCTCAAAGACCTGTATACTATGTGAGTAAGGTCTTGCATGGTGCTGAAGTTAGGTGTTAGGTTTTATAAACATTTGATGATGATTGTCTTTAGAATACTTAGGAATACAAATGTACAGAAAAGTGTTGGTTTGTGACACTTTAGTTTTGTAGCTAGCAGTAGTATCTCTTGTTTGTAAATTAGTCATTATAATAAAGAGATAGGTTCATTTCTTTTGTATGTACTGCTGGAATACTTGTTGAGTTTGTTCAACAAGTTGTTTAAATTAATTAGTCCTTCGGAGATTGATTTTGGCTTGTCGGAGATTAAGGGAAAAGTCTATCAGAGAATAAAGTTTTGTTCATCAGAGATTGGACTTTGCCCATCGGAGATTGAAGAATCCTTCATCGGAGATTAAAATGTTTTGTTCATCAGAGATTGAAGGATTGGTCATCGGAGATTAAAGCTTACGTCATCGGGGATTGTAACTAAAGAGTCAGAGATTAATGCTGACGTCATCAGAGATTAAAACAATACCTCGGAGATTAAAAGCTGACATCACCAGAGACTAAAGCCAAAGCATCGGAGATTACACGAAGTAAAGCATCGGAGATTACACGAAGTAAAGCATCGGAGATTACTCGAAGTGATCAGGGACTAATTAAAGAAGCTATCGGAGATTAGTCGAAGACTTAATCACTGATGGAGTTAGAGTTCAAATCAAAGAAGGAAAGTCTTCCATACACACGTAGACTTTATTGAAGACGTAGCTGATAAGGAAACTTGTTAGAAATCTTTCAATTGGAAAGATTGTATTTGATTTGAATTAGGAAGCTAGGTTTTTGATAACTTAGTTTTAGAAGCTGTAATTATAAATTACAGAAAAGGAATACGAAGCTGTGTATGTGTATAGAGAAAGAGAATTGAAAAGTGTTGTATTTTATATACACAGAATAGAAGCTGACGATCAAAGCTTGTTTTGATTGTTAGAAAACTTGTAATCAATTGTTAAATCAATAAAAGCAATTGTTTATAAAGTTTTGATCTTGTTCTTTATATTCCGCAGAAGAGTTTAATTTCTAAAAGAACAAGAAATCAAAAAAGTTGTGAGAACTTGTATTCAACCCCCCTTCTACAAGTTCTAGGTCATCTCACTGGGAAAACATTAGGTATCAAAGGCTAAAGAAGTTTGTGTTGGCCCTAATAATGGCCGCCCGCAAATTGAGACCTTATTTTCAGTCTCATGCGGTAGTTGTGCTGACGGACCAACCCCTGAGGAAAGTGATACACGGCCCTCGAGCAAGCGGCCGAATGATTAACTGGGCTGTCGAATTGGGAGAGTTTGACATCACTTATAAGCCGCGATCGGCCATAAAACTGCAAGCTCTGGCAGACTTCGTTGTGGAATGCACCCTTCCAAAAGATAAGGAAGAAGATGACTTAAAAGAAGTAGGGGGCAGTCAGAAGAATGGCGATTGTTTGTAGATGGAGCTTCTAACTCAAAAGGAAGTGGTGCAGGCTTGATCCTTATCAGCCCTGAAGGCTTTGAGGTAAAGTATGTTAGTGCAGAAAAATATAGACAACGAAGCGGAAGCATAAAAAAAAACAATTTAAAATTTTTCTGCAATCCCAGGAATCACCTTATACAATATTATTAATTAAGGAAGAATTAAAATCATACCGTTGTAAATTCGAAGACGTTAATGTAGAATCTTTACGCATGAATTAACACCGCAATCTTTATTCTTCACGCTCTACTCGATCCCCTTGATCCGTCTTGTTATTTATTCCACGTTCTTGATTGTTCCACCGGATCCAACGTTTACTACTCAAGTGTGTAGTACTCTAAAGGTGATCCACCAGAGAATTTTGATTATGAAGAATATTGGATTTCTCTCACAATATTTTGGTGACAAATATTATGGAGGCTACCAATTATTATGAGCATTAGGGTTTAATCTATTATAAGTCTCCTTATATAGACAACCCTTAAACTAATTCCTAAACCATTTAGGAATTGGTTATTTATTTAAATAATAATAAAACTCCATTATCTTATTCCTAAACCATTTAGAAATTGGATTCTTTATTATTAAATAATAATACCACTTTTTAATCTAATTCCTAAACCATTTAGGAACTGGATTATTTATTAAATAATAATAATATAAGAATAATTCTTATTTATTTATAATTAATATTTCTAAAATACTAAATTATAAATATTAAGCTATTTAATTTATTCCACCATGGTATAAATTAAATTACTTAATTATTATTATTTCCCAATATCTTCATAATTTATTATTTTCCTTTTCTGGTGTGACCCTTTAGGTTCAATATTAAGCCGGTTGTAGAAATAAATTAAATTAGAACTATTCTAATTTTATTTATACGAATTAAACACTTTAATTCATTAAATATAATTAATTATATTAATTATACTTATTCTACATCATGAGGGATACCTCTCAGCATATCATGACTATCCGGATAATATGAAATCAACGTTTAATCACAAAGAACCTATTCAGTGAATAGTTACCGTACAATTCAATCCTTCTACCACACAATGTCTCGATTAAATATAAGACATGGAATTACTGTCAAGTCTTATTTTATTTAATCATATGCATTCCGATTCATAGATGCACAACTCAATATAATGTCAATTAGAAACACATTCTAATTATCATTCCACTCTGGCCAGAGATTCCCGAGTTGTCACTAATGGAATCGCATAGGACATTCTCTCCCTTTACTGGAAGCGGTAGATCCTTTGTTGATCATTCACTTATCTCCACATACACTTTATTATACCCGAACATACACTTATATACACTGCTTGAGTTAAGATATATGACAAAGTATAATTTAGTGTACACAAGATAACCGTAACGATCTCAAGTCTAAGGATCACTTGTACAACTATCACTAGATGAACTCCTATTGACAAGCAGGTAAAACTCCATTAGGTGTTCATTTAAGCGAGTCACGTTTAGTGAACTTATTCTCTAATAAGCACCTACATACTTGCTTTAATGTCATCACACAAATGATTATGAGATCAATCATCCTCTTGTTAAGAGCAAGCACAATATGTACTAATCTTTCCGGATTCACTAACACCCTTATTAGTGATCCTACGATTAGGAACATTTTTAGTTTCGAGTTAACATATTTTAGATCTCATTAGCATGATCTCATCATGATCCTAAAATATAACTCTAAACTATGGGTTAATATATTTAACAACTTAAACATATAAATAAACGCCTTTGAATAAATAATTCTTTTATTAATAAATGAATAAGATTACAAAATAAATGCTCCATCACGTCTAACGTGATTGGCTTGAGGGCATATTACTTTCAAAGTACGCCATCTCCTTTAAGTTTTATGCTACAAATAATGAAGTAGAATATAAAGCCCTGATGGCCGGACTGAACCTAGCGAAAGCTTTGGGAGTACAAATTATACAAGTGTATACTGATTCTCAGCTAGTGGTCAAACATGTGAAAGGAGAATACGAAGCCAAAGATATAAAAATGGCTAAGTACTTGACCCTAGCAAAAGCTATGATAACCACCTTTGAAAGGTTTGATATCCATCATGTTCTGAGAGAATTAAATGAAAGGGCTGACGCCCTATCTAAATTGGCAAGTGGAAACCTCGGAGAATACGAAAGCGGAGTATATGCGGAAGAGGTTGAGACGCCAGTTATAGATGCAAAGCTAGTTGCGCCCATAGAGCACGAGGCCTGCTGGATGACCCCCATCATCCGATATCTTGAAGAAGGTATCCTCCCAGATGACCCAATTGAAGCAAGAAAAATACGCATGAGGTCATCTCGCTATACTCTTATTAATAATGCCTTATATAAACGGTCATTTGTGCTACCATATTTGAGGTGCCTCACTTCGCAAGAGGCTTTGTCGGCTCTTCAAGAAGTCCACTTTGGGATTTGTGGACAACATTTGGGTGGAAGACCCTTGGCCTATAAAATAATGAGGCAAGGCTATTACTGGCCTGGAATGCAACAGGAAGCTGTTAACTTTGTGAAAAAGTGTGATAGATGTCAGAAGTTCGCACCCGTGGTAAGGCAACCCGCAGAACTTCTTTCTTCAATTAGCGCTCCTGTCCCCTTCGCTATGTGGGGGATTGACCTTGTTGGACCGCTCCCCGTTGGGACAGGTCAGAGAAAATACTTAATTGTGGCCATTGATTACTTTTCAAAATGGGTTGAGGCTGAGGCCTTAGCCACGCAAACTGCACAAAAAGCGGAGAAGTTTTTATGGGAGTCAATCATATGCCGGTTTGGCCTACCACAGGTCATTATCACGGATAATGGAACACAATTCAAAGAAAGAAGGTTCAAAACCTTCTGCCAAAACCTTAACATTAACCAAAGGTTTACCTCAGTAGGCCATCCTCAAGCTAATGGTCAAGTGGAGGTAACTAATCGAATTATTATCGATGGAATAAAGAAAAGGTTGGAAGAAGCTAGAGGAGCCTGGGTGGAAGAGTTGCACGCAGTTTTATGGGCATATCGGACCACATGTAAAGTTGCAACAGGGGAAACGCCGTTCAACCTAGTATATGGGACGGAAGCGGTTATCCCCTTAGAAATGGGCCTACCTTCAGTAAGAATAGTTGGCTTTGATGAGCAAGAAAACTGTGAGGGTATAAGAGCTGGTTTGGATCTGATCGAGCATGTCAGAGATATGGCCCAGCAAAGGATTGAAAAACACAAGAAAGTGGTGGCAAAGTTTTATAACTTAAGGGTGAAAGGCAGAGCCTTCAAGCAAGGAGACTTAGTACTTCGAAGGATGGAGGTGTCAAACCCAAAAGTTGCTGCTGGAAAATTAACTCCTAACTGGGAAGGACCATATCGAGTCAAGAAAGTCTTAAAGCCCGGATCATACCAGCTTCAAACCTTAGAGGGCCAAGAAATACCAAGATCATGGCATGTAAGCAACCTTAGAATTTATTATCAATAAATTTCAGATTATGAGTTTTTGTTTTAGGGATTTCCCTATTTTATTATGGAATAAAGATGAGATTATTTCAAGAATCTTTGCAATCATAAAACAGAAATGTAGAATATTATAAAAAGGTACGAAAGCCAACATGGTTCACAAAATAAAAGGCTCGGAGGCCAACATAATTTTACAAATGATAGAAAGTTATAACAACAAAAGTTAAGCCAGTGGAGGCTGCTGCTCCCCTTCCTCCTCATCTTCGTCCTCGCTGTCGGTAACCTCTAAGGGGATAAGCTCAAGAGGGACCCCTTGCCTCTCTGCATGACGGCGTCGGACAATGAGCATCCTTTTTTCCCCGTCTTCCATGATGGCCTCGCGATCAATGTCTGGATAAAGAGATAGCACCTTTTCAGTGCAGAGATGGTAGCCGCCCATCATGATCTTGTACTCTGAATCCAAACTAGCATCCTCGGCATCTTTCTGGAATTGTGTAGAGGCTTTGTAATTCTCCACAGCAACGAAAGGAGCCTTGTCCAGCTCGTCTTTTAGGCCTTTATTTTCTGACTTCAGAGAGTGAATCTCGGACTTGAGGGTATCTATAAACATCCTCGATTTCTCTATCTCGATCTCCAGGCCCTCTTTTGCAGAGCAGTAGGAACGCACTTCGTCTTGAGCAATTTTCAGCTAGCGCTCCTTCTCAGCTAGGTCCTCCTCAAGCTTACCATTCCTCTCGTGTTCATTCACAGAACGGGTTGCAAGCTCGGCAGCATAAACGTGATGCTGAAATATTACAAGAACAATTGAAAGGTTAGTAAAAATTCCATAAATAATTGCTAAGTTATGAATGTAAAATACCCACCATGGCATAAGTATAGGTGAAGTTTGCGATAAGAGTTGGATGAGGGGCCTCCTTGGATATCTCCTTATCTACCGGGGGCACCGCTCCAACTAAGAATTCCATTGCAGGCCCATGTTCCCCTAGAATTGTATCGCTTCGAGTAAGGGGCCAACCCGGGATGAAGGGATCCTGGGGATTGGTAAAAATAGGAACTTCCCTCTTAGGACCGGAAGTATACTTCTTATGCTACTTGGGGAGAGGGGGAAGATCTTCAGCAGCCTCAGAAGAACGTGGGGTAGTCTCGGTCTCCACGTCAACGTTGATTGCCTCGAAAGGAGGGATAGTACTTTCTTGCTGAGCCGAAGAAGGGGATCCCTCACTTCTGAATCTCTTCTGGGCCGACTTCCTGCTATTTTGTTTCCTGGAAGATATGGCCTTGGCGCGCTCCAAACCTGAGAAAATGAGGAGATAAATTCAGTTATATTAACCAAGTAATAAAGTAAAGGAAACAGTAGTACCGCCGTGTAAAAAAGGAATAGTACTTCTTCCTTTAGCAAGGTTGAGACCCCATTTAATGAGGTTCTTCTCTAAAAGTAGATCTTGTACGTTATCTTCATCAGCCCCGTCCGCCGCTAGTGCCTTGGCAATTTCTTTCTCAAAATCCTTAACTACCCAAGTAATCTTATCACTATTGATTACATTCCATTTTAAAGGAAGAATATCACCCCAATTCCCTCCTTCCCAGTGAAGATAGTAGAATTTGGTTTTACAGTTGGCAACAGAATCTTTCAATGTCGTCGTATTAAAAATCTTAGATACTAAAGACCGATGTTGAAAATACACCCAGCCAACATTGTTAGATCCGGTGTGCCTCAATTGAAACATAAACCTGAAAACCCGGACTAGCGGGGTCTGGTTCCTTTCGATACATCTGAGCAAAAATGCGTATATCACCTTCCAGTCGTTAGGTGTAACCTGGCTAAGATGTATTGGGTAACTACTTAGCAAGCGGGGTATGAACTGGTGTAGAGGGAATCAAAGTCCGGCTTCTAAACAATCATAAAATATGCACAAGTCTGTGCCCACGTTACAAGCCTTATCGGCCTCTAAAGGTAATCTAAGGGAGTAGGGGGGACATATACAATGACGGATGGCAAAATTATGGAGTTTAGATTCAGAAATGATATATGAGATATTCCTATATGCATCATAATTGTGGTTGCTTGGGATTTCGTCCCTAGCCACATCAGCCACGTCACGAGTGGACCCATGACGTTGGGCTTCAATAATATGATCAATACCCGACCCAATAGGCCTTGAAGAGAAGGATTGAGTTATATCCTCCCTCTGGGTCAGAAGTGGGCCTTCTAAGACACAAACAAGATCAATAGTATCTATAGGATCAACAAAAGGAATCTCGAAAATAGGAGAATAAACAGATTCAGCCGAATTACCTGAATCCATGGCGATCGAAAAGGGGAAATGATGAAAAACTTGGTGAAAGAATCGAAGAACACGAAGAACACTTGATTGAATGTGGTAGCAAAGGCTTGCTGGAAATCGCCTTACGACGGTCTTACGGTTGTCAGAAATCGCCTCACGGTGGTGGTAAATGCCGGAAATCGCCTAAGTAAAGAAGAACAATTTATGAATTTGTGAGAGTAAATTTTTGAGGAGAGTAAAAATGAAAACTCACTTACCTCGGGGATGAGATATATAGCCGCCTAAAAAAAAATGTTACCGTTGAGATCAAAATGATTCAATGGATGAGATCGCTCGACCGTTGGCATTCAAACAACCCAATATGGGCCGAAAAGCCCATTAGACGAACACACTGTTCAAAAACGAGGGGATCGATTCGAAAAGCCCACAAGTCCACAACTTAGTGCACCTTGATATTGACGAGGTAAAATTTAGCGACGCAATCGCCAATTTGACCCGTTAACTCCTGAAGTTGACGAGGTATTTCCTAGCTACGCAATCGCCAATTTGACCTGTTAACTCCTAAAGTTGACGAGGTATTTCCTAGCGACGCAATCGCCAATTTGACCCGTTAACTCCTAAAGTTGACGAGGTATTTCCTAGTGACGCAATCGCCAATTTGACCCGTTAACTCCTGAAGTTGACGAGGTGTTTCCTAGCGACGCAATCGCCAATTTGACCCGTTAACTCCTGAAGTTGACGAGGTATTTCCTAGCGACGCAATCGCCAATTTGACACGTTAACTCCTGAAGTTGACAAGGTGTTTCCTAGCGACGCAATTGCCTATTTCACCCGTTAACTCCTGAAGTTGACGGGGTAAATTCTAGCGGGCCACGAGTTGTTTTGGCCCATCAACTTCGGAGGTACCCTGAAGTTGACGGGGAAAGGCACTTCCCGCAAAAAAAAAAAAAAAATGAGAGAAATTTTAATTTTTGATTTCAATAACTGATAACCAAAAATTAGGGGGCAAGTGATATGAGCCAAAAATAATAAGTCCTAAGTATAATAAATACAATGTAATTAATAATAAGGCCCGAAAGGCCCACTATGGTTGATTCGTCTACATTCAATGAACCCAAGATAGGGCAGAAATAAAGAAAGGATTGAGATTCCTTTGAAAATAAAATCTCAACAGGATTTGAAAAGTCAATCCTGATAGGATTTGGAAACCATCCTGATAAAGACTTGGAAGACTAATCCATGTAGAACTCTGATAATCTGGGTGTTTATAAATAGAGGCTAGACAACAGCATATGAGGTAACGAATTCTTTCCCTACAATTTTTGCATTCTTTTTTGAACCCTTACTAACACACACACCCGAGAGTCTTCCAAAGGGCTGAAACCCCACCATTGTTGGAAGATTTTCTTTGCAGGTTAGCAAAGACATTAAATCCGCGGTCAAACGGAGTCAACAATTAGGATGTTTTGTAACCCTAACCCTAGGTACTTAATTTGACGTATCAATATTCCAACGAGGAAGAACTAGGTTGGAGGGCAGTTTGCATTTGTCAGATTCAATTCAAAAGAGGATGCTATGTGAGCTTCAACCCAAAAGATGCCTGCAAGTTTCGAAGGTGGTAAGGCTTAAGATCTCAATTGCTACGAAATCTGATGCTACTAGGGGCTACTGGAACAATGATAAGGTAAAGGGGAGAATGGTAGGACAATGGAATGGATAGTAGGTGGAAGACATGGTTAATCTTCATGTAAGTTCGGATAGAGTTTTGTTGTGATTGGTGCGTTTTAGTAGTGTTTTTTCCCCCTTTTCTGGTTTTATGTTTTTGGTGTAGTCTTTCTCTTTACCCTAAAGCTTTTTGGTCTTGTATTGGTTTTTTAATTTTCAATAATAGTTTTCTTTTTTGTGCTAATAAAAAAATCATATTAATATTTCCGAGCTCTTTTCATAGTTATGTCTTACACTCTTATGCCATTCACTTAATTCTGATTTATTACAAGCATCGGCATTAAAAAATTAGTTCACTTTGTTAATAGTCTAAAGTAACATTATATTGTTCAAATTAAATATTAGCGGGAAAATTCTTGAGAGAAGAAAAAGTAAGAAAATTAATTTGAGAGAGAAAGTAAAGAGTGATCGAGGACGACATATGATAATGATAACATATGGACCATTAAAAAAATGAACAATTTTTTCATTTCATCAACCCACCGTTATTATTAAAAAAGAAAATGTTACAAACCTTTTGGGAATCTCCGAAATGGCATAAGAAGCAAACGAATTAGGACAGAGAACGGAGAGAGTATTAGTTATTTCCATTACAGATTTCTTACTTAATTGCACACGTCGAAAAGGTAAAACCTAACGTTGTGTTCCCGAGATTTTTTTTTTTTGAAAGAAAAGAAAAAAAAGGAGAAGAATTATGAGCTATTTCTTTTTGTAGCGTGTTCCTAAGTTTTTGTACAGAAAGAAAGGGAAAGAAAGTTAGAGAAAATAGACTTCAATTCCTTCCAAAAATTTTCTTCCCACATATGGGAAGATTTGGAAGGAAAGAAAATAAGCTGCAATTTCATTTCTTTTCTTTTCTTTCGAAACTCTGGAACACAGCGTAAGTAATGATTGTTGAATGTAAGTTCGATTCAATGCATTGTTGCATTCAATTTGAATCCAAAGATCTACCATAATTTCGTTGAATAAATTTTTGCATACAAACTATTTCATAAGAGAAACTCAAAAAAGTGCATAAAAAGTAATTAATTAATTGACCTCATTGATTAAGGAAGAAATAGACTAATAAATTTGTCTACGTGTCAAATTTTAATTGATTTGTGAGTTTCTCTTGTGAATTTGTTTGTGTGCATAGATAAATTCAATTTCGTTTGTAGAGTAATCAAGTTAAATGAAGGAAAAACAAAATACTACAAGAGACTGACAAAATTATATTCTTATACTCAACAACTCACATCATACATAAACTTCAAAGTATACAGCAAACGATTATTTTACATATTTATTACTCAAATGATAACAAAACATATAAACAAAATTTGAAATAAATATGGAGTGACGAAAACTTTAAAAAGAAATTAATATACAAAAATTGTAAATATGACAAACACATTGCATTTATTTATTTGAAGGCCCTTTTGTGTGATGAGGATCATTGTTGCACCTTTGGAACCTTCTTCTTCTTATGAATGCAAGATTATACTCTTGATAAACTTTTGAGCTGAAAAGATTTAATTGTATAATTAGAGAAGATTATGTTTTGGAGGCGGTTGAGAAGTGTAGTAGCGTTCAACAAGTGATGGAGTTGGAAGTTCTGGTCACTTTTAGTAATATGGTGGGGGAGGTGAAGGTGATGGTGGTGGTGGTGACTTATAAATGTAGGGAGGAGGAGGTGAGGGAGATGGTGGCGGAGGAGATTTGTATACATATGGAGGTGTTGGTGATGGGGAAGGTGGTGGGGGTGATTTGTATAAGTATGGAGGAGGAGGTGAAGGAGATGGAGGTGGTGGGGACTTGTATAGATATGGTGGTGGGGGTGAGGGAGATGGTGGTGGTGGGGATTTGTAAATATAAGGTGGAGGAGGGGATGGGGATGGTGGTGGTGGGGATTTGTACATGTATGGGGGAGGTGGTGATGGAGATGGTGGTGGAGGAGATTTGTATTCATATGGAGGTGGAGGAGAAGGTGATGGTGGTGGTGGGGATTTATAGATATAAGGAGGAGGAGGAGAAGGAGCAGGCGGGGGTGGAGATTTGTAAATGTATGGAGGTGGGGGTGATGGTGAAGGTGGTGGTGGAGATTTATATACATACGGTGAAGG
>CM025786.1:12930548-13029801 GCA_014636745.2 Centella asiatica
TTTTTTCTTTCTATCTTTCGGTCTTTGTGTACCTTCCGTTGGTTGTTAACTTTCTTTTTTTGTCCACACCAAAAAAATCAAACTTCAAACACAAACAATGGTATACCTTCTGTTGGTTATTAAATAATCATGCCCACACAAACCCAATTAGTGGATTCAGAAAATTCCCTTTCGGGGCTTAATTACCTGGATTTAAAATAGGCGATACAGATAACACCGCAGCAGTCGCCGTTGGAAGCAAAGGTGGGGATGGAGGTGATGAAGTAGCAATTTGGGGATTCAGATCTTCTTCTGCGGCAGGAGACGCAACTACTAGCTGCCCTTTAGCACTCTCCACTGCTAATGCATCACAAACACCGAAAGATAGAAAGGGAAAAAAAAAACTTTACCTAACTTACACGGTTGAATCTGGCGGAAAGAGACTTTTATTTTATTTTTTATTTTTTTGCCTTTAGTCAGTCTCACTGGCAGAAAAGGTTTTTTTTTTTTTTTTTTTTTTTGCCTTCCGTCAGTTTTATTAACGAAAAAAGTTTATTTATACATACCTTCGGCCAGTCTCACTGGTAAAAAAAAATTTTTTTTTTGTTTAATCTCCATCATTAAATTATCCGATCAACCGTTATAAATGTGTTAGTTACGAAAGTTTTCATAGTTAACGTATTATGGATCGACTCATATATATATATATAGTAACCGTCTTGACTAGAATTTCAACCCCTTTTAGATTAAAAAGTAGACATTGGTAATGTATAATTGAACAGTATAAACAAATAAAACTGGCTTTAATTTGATTTCTGCTTTGTTGTTTTCCTTCTCTTTTCATTTGGGCAGGTCTTTTGTATTCTCTTAATGTTTTTCAATAAAGTGTTCTTCTTTTCAATCAAACGTATAGTTAGGTTAATTATGATGTATGCAATTATTATTTAATTATAATTGTTTAATTTATTATTGATTGTGTACTTAAATACAAATGATAGTTATTTACCTTCAGATTAGATGTATTTAGCTAAAAGATAATGCTATAATATAATTAAAAAATATATAATATCCAAAATTTGATTTCGATTAAATTTTTACATAAATATAATGTCATTACACCAATTGATTAAATTATACTTAGTTAATTGAGTTGGATCGGATTAGCCAAGTTAAAAATATATCTAATCATTTCACTACTAACGATCTAACTAAAATATTATATTGATAGATAGATTAAGAAAAGAATGGATTATTTTATTAGCAAGATACTATTGCTGCAAATACTTTCAAGCGACAAGAAAATAGTCGCCTTTTGTATGCTAATTGTATAGCTTAAAATGTCAAACACTCTTTTCTTCTGGGAAAGTAATTTTACTAAATTCCCAGTCCTTGCCGGACATTTTGAAAGTGTATGTCTTGACATTATTTTATAATGATATTTGTAAAAGTACATTGTTAGAAATATTGAACTCCAAAAATAAGATTCCCCATATATATTCCACGACATTCATAATTTGTACGGTTAATAATTTTTGAAATAGACACCATTATAAGTATACATTAAATAAACTATACAGTACCAATTAAAAGTGTATTCAAAAATACAAACTATATAATTTCCATTTAAATTTTCTTATGTATAGCATGATTTTTATTTATAATATATATTTTCACAAAGTTGAGAAAGTACAAACTAACATCCTTGTCTCCGACAAATATGTTTGCAGTTTGCCATTGGCCTCATAATCTCACGTGCTTAGATTGAAAATAAGTTCTTTCTTAGCATATCTATGTCATAAACTAAGTCACAATATAAACTCATAAATAATGATATCTAATTCATCTTTTTACATAAAATAATAAAAGAGAGATTATAATTATATACATGTGTTAGACTGTAATTGATTTGTGAGTTATTTTTATGAGTTAATTTTATAGACAAAGATTTAATTCTTTCTAAATAATCATTTATTCAATATTTAGTCCACTTAATGATAGAAGCATGCAAATAAGATCAGGGTACATTTATTGACTTTAAGTTGTTTTTTAATATCCCAGCAATATATATTCAAACCAATCATAGACGCACATTTAGTAATAGATCGACTGATATCTATATATATGTTTTGAACTTGTTTAGAAGTGACTGGTCTCAGCTCTCTGAAATGCTACTTAATTAGTAATTTTAGTCACCTTTAGTTAGATGTGAACACAAATAGCAATATTTCATGTTTTTTATGTTAACATCGATTTGACAATTCTTCCAGTTGAAACAACATGCTTGTCACATGTTAATGATTTTCACCCCATCATTTGCGGGACGTACTTCACGTCACTATAGTGTTCAAATGGTCCTCTTATATTTGCCAAACATTTTGTACATCTATTCAAAGCTGTAAGTGATACGTACTGTGAGGGTTAGATAAATTTTATGGACAGAAAAAGAAAATCATATGTTACGCTCGAGTGAAATCGACTAGAGTTCATATAATTAGAAGTTTTATTTTCGAGTTTTTGAAATATACGGTATACGGTTGAGATATCTCACAAAGAAGTATGACTGAAATGTAGTTCGAATTAATCTCGTGTTCAATTGTAAAGTATACTTCTAAATTCAATATGAAGTACACTGTTTGGAGTATTTTCAAAAAAAAATGATTAAAATACGATTCAATATAGTCGAGATAATTTGAATACTTGACAAAAATTACTAAAGATAAAAATATGGAAAAAGAGCATTCCACCGTACCTAAATTATCTTTTGAAAAAAAGAAGGAAAAAGAAAAGCTACTAGACGTTTTCTTTTTTCTTTCTTCTTCTTTTTTTTTTTTTTTTTTTTTTTTGTTGGGTTTAACCAAAACAAAAAAAAAAGGCCAAAGTTACGAACGTCTTGTTGTGTATTTTAGTTTATTTTTAAAATTAGTTGGCCTACAAATCTTTTTTCTCAAGATCAGTTAGCGAAACTTATACTACTATTTGAGACTTCTATGTTCAAAAATTTTCAAAGTTGATTCTAATCTCTTATTCCCCAGCAAAGAAAACAGGAAAATCATTTTCCAGTTAAAATTAGATACTCGCACTAATATTTAAGTTCGCAAAACACAGTCCTCTCTCTATCTCGCCCTCTTCTTTTCATTATTTTCCGATATTTCATTAAACAACATTTGTATCTCTTTTTCAATACTCTATCCCTTCTAAAATTAAAAATATATTTTGACGTTTTAAAATCAAACGATAACATATTGAATCTCAAAATTAATAATATATATGAAAGTTCTAAATAAAAATTATGTTTTAATCAAAGGTTTTGTCATAAACTACATGATTATAATAATTATATTAACTAAAATCAATTAAATTAGTCTTAGTTTAAAGTTTAATATGCTGTCATTTGATTTCAAAAAGTTAAAACGTACGAATGATAGTATTAGATTTCATAACATTTTTCAATGGGATTTCAGTTACTTTGTTAAGAGTTGTTCCTCCTTTCTTATATGACTCCAAGGTTCTTTCACCATCTTTTTTGGATTTGTATTCTCTAGTGTAAAAAATTCTTTTTTTAAAAAAATCTGGCGATATCAATGGGTTAATGTGTTCTCTTCTTTCCGGCTTTGTATTGCATTTGAGTTTATGCATTTAGAATAGATTATTTTTCTGCCATTTGCATGTAACTTGATACTATGCAAGCCATATACTTGCTCTTGGACGTTAACCGAAAAATATTAATTTATTTTTTGTATTAAAATTAGAGATATATTTTAATTTTTTTGGTCAAACGATAACAATTAAAATCTAAAATACTAGTTGACTACGGTTGATACAACTATTATATTTTTAAGGTTATAACAAAAACATTTTGTCACAATATAATTTGCATCTAAATTTTTTATGAATTACATTAATTTTAAAGTTTAATATATTGTTGTTTGACCAAAAAGGTCGAAACATTTTTCTAATTTTGGAACATAATGAGTAGTACAAAGATACAAGATTACTCTGGTAACTGGAAGACACCCAAACACGTATGTTAAAGAATAGGAAACTAGTGTACATTTGTGTTTTATTTGCTCTTATTGTAACTTTTGAGTATGTGATTAAGAATTAAAAAGAATATAGATATCCTCACTTTATGTAAAAAAAAATATATATATATAGAAGAAGGATATATTAAATATGTACCTTTAAATATGGTTTTCGGGACATTATTTTAGGTTCATGTAAAACACCTTCTTAGAAACGGAAGGAATATTTAAATAAAATAGAATGAATTACATTGATCAAAGTGAGAAGTGAATTAATTTTAAGATGAATTTTACTGATAAAAATAAATAAGCAATTATTGTACACGAGACGTGATCGGAATAAATATACACCTAACGTATATTAATCTAAACGATGGATACCTAATGGATGTATATCTGATCGTTGGTCATGTCATTGAGTTGTTAACTGGCCAAATCGAATAGTGTATATTTGAGTTCAAACTCGATAATAATTTGTCAGAGTTTGAATATTTATCAATTATAAAATAATATGATCAAACTCAGACCTGTTTAATTGTTAACCGCTTGTGAGTATCGCGAGTAACTTGACAATATTCAGAAATAGTAAAGTTTTGAATTTTATCAAATATTTATCAAGAATCGAATAGTTAATAAGTTTTTATATTAAAATCGACTCGAATACGTAATAAATTCGAACAAATAAAAATATTAAATATTAAAAATTATATCAAGTATTAAATTGATCGAATCGAATACCACTTATATTAAGTATTGAGTTAAATCGAATCTAGTAGTTTTAATATTAAATTTGACTCAATAAACTTAATGAATAATATAAAATATTTAAACTCGCTCTTTTATTAAAAAATCAAATTAAATTGGTTCGAACAATTATCGAAATATTCAATTCCTTAAACGGTCCTACTCATCGGTATCAATGCTCCAACTAATCTGCACATATATACGTCAAGTAATCATGCGAGATCCTGGGGTCTAATACTCTAATACGGAGTATTATTAATAATCTGTGAGTATTAAATTTAGACTTGATCGAAATCTGGGTATTAAAATATTTAATATTGTAACATTTCATGTATAATAAAGTCTTTTCCCTTTTTCTACAAAAATGGGTTAGCAAGTTAGTGGAATCTTATCACGCAATTTAATAAAAGACAGGATAAGAAAAAATGTGGAGCAGAATCATGAATCATCTCGAATGCTTAAACAAGAAGGTACAGGTGAGCGCAGTCTGCCACTCGAACAAAATACTTCTACCTTTCTATGTTACTAATAAGATTGAATTTAGAAAATTTATCTAAAATTATCTTAATTATTATATGTTTTATTAATTTAATCAATAATTTAACCTTACATAAAATAAACATACAAAAATAAATAAATATATAGAATTTCATCATATTTTAACTTGTAAAAATCTTTTATCTAACATAGTCAATTATATACATTTTTTGATGGTTTAGATTTTTCAATTTACGAAATCCACAAAAAATGTCAAAGTTACATGAAATTGCTTGAAATTTTGCGTGATTCAATATTTTTACGCACCCTTTCAATTCGTATGATTGGATCGTTAATTAAATTATCAAAACATGTTAAATTCGTAGGTGACGTTAGATAAATTTCCTAAGATCAATCTTAGGACATTTTCCCCTATATTATATATATTGCCTATAAATTAATTCAATGAATGAATTACTTCTCAATGATCTTGAATTGGATCAATATCAACAATAACAATATCTAAGCTATCAAATCAATTCGTTGTTGCAAATTAAATAGTATAACATAAGAAGATTTTTATCCATACCGAATCCAAAATAGGATTCCCAGCCCAATCAAAAATTACTTTATTTAATATTTAATTTCTCATTTTTTTTATGTTCTTTCTATATATATATATATATCAAAAACCCTTAAGATTGACTTTAGAAAAATTATCTAAAGTCACCTCAATTATAATATATTTTAATAATCCAATCAATGATCTAAATGTACGGATTAAACAAGTATACACAAATAAACAATTATATAAAATTTCATTAAATTTGAAGTTGTAAAAAGTGTTCATCCAATAGTATCAATTTATATTTTTCGATGGTTTAGATTTTCTAATTGGTTGAATCTATGAAAAATGTCAAAGTTATCACGAAATCACGTGAAAACTTGCGTACTTTAATATTTTTAACAACTCTTTCAATCCATACAGGTGAATCATTAATTAGGTTATTAAAACATGTTAAGATTGAATATAACCTTAGATAATTTTTCTAAAGTTAATCTTAGGAACATATATATATATATATATATATATATATGGAGCCAATATGTAGTTAATATTAACTACTATGACTTTCGTAACTAACACATTGTAAATCGTTGATCGGATGATTCAACGATTGAGATAAAACAACAAAAAAATATGGCCTTTTCGCCAGTATAACTGGCATTTCCGTCAGTATTACTCACGTAAGGCGTTTACTACTTGACTTTTATTGGTTTTGCACGCGACAATTTCAATTTTAAAAACTTATTTACTTTCTTTCTTCCTTCCTTCTTTCTTTACCTCCTTGTTTCCTCCGCCTGTATCCTACTTTTGTATTTCTCTTCTTCATCTTCTATCTAACACTTCCGCCCAAATTACCATCATTTCTCTCAAAGAAAACAACAAGATTTGACTAAAGTTAACTTCTGCTCAATTTTTCATCATTTCTCTCTCCAAGAACAGTCCACCCCACAAATTGCATCAAATTTAATTTATTAAATCAAGTAAGTATTTTTCTAGAGTTTAATAAATTTATGTTGTAATTTCTTCACAATGTATGATAGTGTGTGTAGTGTGTATGACATAGTGTGTGTGTGTGTGTGTGTATGTGTATGCAGTGTGTATGACATTATGTGTGTGTGCGCGCATTATGAATATGTAAATATGTGGTTTGGTTTTTTTTTTTTTTTTTTTTCCGGTGTGGGGGAAAGGAAGGGGGTGGTGTGGGGGTCATATGTTGAACATGTGGACAAATATATGTTGGCAATGTGCGCATTGCGAATACGTGGATTGTGTGCGTATATATATATGGACAGTGTGTTTGATCAAGCATTTATAAATATTTTGTGGATTGCAATGGACTAATATGATTTAAATCTGGGTCTCGAGGATGATAGTTTGTTAGATGATCAACCAAATCATATATATTCTACATATACAACATAAATAAATTCAAGTACTAGATGTGACTTAACAAAACAAACTGAGGTGTGATATTTGGATTTTGAGTAACGCACAGAAAAAAATTCTTAATGCAGTTGGATTTCATGCATTTACATACGAATGTATATGTCTAAGACATCATGCATGCTTAGTTACTACATTAATGGAAATATGGATATTGTCGACGAACACATTTCATTTATATAGTGGTGAGCCCACAATCACCTTGGAGGATATCCACTATATTATCAGGTTACCCATTAATGAAAAACCATTGACTTGTAATGTTTTAACTGGAAAAAAAAAAGAGAGAAAATTGTTCAAATACTGCTTTGGTGAACGGTTCTATAATAAATAGTATAAGGAAGCAAAGAACAGTGGTGATATCTATTTGACATGGCTCGTATAGTGCTTTTATGAATTGCTCGATGATCCACTGATTAATTATATAGCTATCTACACAAGAGCCTACATACTGTGGTTGTGTGATGCGATATTGTTTCCCACTAAAACCAAAGACGTGCCCAACTAGATATGATAATTTTATTATTTTTTGTTATTGTAATTAGTTGTTGTCATTAATTGATATTAATTTGGTTGTTAAATTGTTTTAATTGATTTGTTATGTACATGTTATTTATTAATCGATATGTCAACACATTGTAGTGTGGATCTACTCGTCTCTCCTTATAGTTAGCATGCTTAACGTATGCAGATGCTAGAACAGACGGCCACCACAACTTAGAATCATGACGAGGAAATGGATGTCTTATCCATAATTTGTCGTATATTCAAGTCTAGAGCATTGTCATGCATCCTGTTACCCTTTCAGGTAACACAATCTTTCTCTTAACTTCTCTGTCGTGGTATGTATTGTGGAGTGATCGGTAAATGACTGCTAGGACCGCAGAACCTAAGCATAGTTCACTATATTGAAGATAAAATTGTCATACCAAAATTTATGTATCAGAGTAATTACACTTTTACTGACACTTTCGCAATGCATTTAATTAGGCAAAAATAGCAATTTAGTCATTAAAGTTGGTCACTTTTATCCATTGATTCACTCAACTTTAAAAACCCGTAATTGAATCATCAATGTTTAAAAAAGTTCACAACTAGACCACTCCTTTAGATTTTTAACAGAAAGTGTTAGCTTGATGTTGACGTGTAAAAAAAATTCAATAAAAATTAAGTGGCAACTAAGTTGGCAACAAGTGTGAAATTAATTAGGTATCATTATTAAAATGAAATGAAATAAACTATGCATTAATAATTAAAATGATTAAATTAAAAAGTAATTACTATGATATTAAGCTTGAATTGACATAAATCTTCAGCAGAATATATACACACTTTAGATTAACATTATTAATTACTCAGTCACTTTAATATAATTACTTAATTTGTTAATTTTCTTAATATTATTTAAAAAATTATAAAAAACATGGCAGCTTATGTGTAATAATTTTTAACTTTTTATTTTTTAATTAATGATGTGGCACTTTAAATAACTTGAAAATACATAAAATTTAATAGTATATGAAAAAACTAGATTTTAGATTTTAAAAATACAGAATTAAAAAAAATATATATATATATATAAATTTCTATATTTAGATTTAAATTTATTATTCAAGAATTAAAAGTTACTACTTGTAAATTCTTATAGTATGCTTCTCTATTATTTTTATATTAATAATAATTATTGTTAATATTTTAGTTTTTGAGTATTAATTCTTAGTTTATTTTTTAAAACTCATAAATATTGAATAAATATTCATTAATAATTTATTTTAATTCTAATTGTTTTATATACAATACTTATATGGTTTGCTAGGTCAAGTTACAAGTGGAAAATAAATAAATAAAAATTCTCTATTACGTAATTGACACGTCAACGTCAACATTTTCTGTTAAATATTTAACAAAATAGTGTAATTCTAACTTTGTAAAACATTTGATGTCAGTGGGTGAATGGAAAATAGCGGCCAACTTCAGTGGCTAAATTGCTATTTTTGTCCATTTAATTACAGCTCATCTTTCAGCTAAAATTATTGCTCGAGTCTAGAGACAATCTTTGGTGCTACAACATTAATTTTCTTTTTTTCTTTTTAATTATATAAGAGGCTACTATTGTCTTTTTATCCCAATATTAGTTGTGCATAACAATTTCCGCGCTCAATTTATAATTCACAGAAGAAAACATATCCAAAATTTCCCCTCCAACAAATCTAAGGGTTTAAATTTCCACATGCTGGATAAAAATCAGACGCTTAGTTTCTGATGAAGGGAAAAATAAAAAAAAATCTTAGAAAACAGATCTGTACCTTTTACTGTCAGACAGCTTTCTTGTGTTCTGAGAGCTTTCTTGTTTGCATTACAATTTTGTACTCCATGTATATAAAAGATGCATGATTTGTTACAATAATATATGGCAAAACAAATATCCATTTCGAAGGATTAAATGTACAGTGGAAGAGTTAGACGCTTAGCTTGGGACGGAAGTCGGAGGCGGAAAACGGCTTGGTGAAATCATCAGCACAAGCCATTCGAATCCTTTCGGGCGTAGCAGGATTGTCAAGAGGGAACCAACCGGTATGCCCAGCTTCAGCTCTTGCAGCAATGATCGCATCTTTGATGGCAAAAAAGACGGCTGAAGCAAGAAAGAATGGAGGTTCACCTACTGCTTTAGATGAGTGGATTGCCTTGTCATTAGGAGCATCCTGTCAATCGCATACAAATATATAAGAAATAGAAGCTGTCACGTCACACACTCACACATATATTGCTATCGATATCAATCCACTAATGATCGATCCATCTATCATCTACTTATCTACCTATTTGTGTGTGTGTGTGTGTGTGTATGATAATTAGACGGTAGTGCAGTGGCACCATACTTCCTCTTAAAACTTTTAGTCGAAGAGATCCTCCCACCCAAAAAACAAAAAACAAAAAAAAAGGGCGTTAGGAAATATGAGCAGGACATTAACCTTCAAGAGTGAAACCCTGAATTTGAATGGGAGATCATTGATTGATGGAATCTTGTAACTGCCAGGGCCGCATGTAAACAATCGCCCAGGTGGGATCCATTTATGAGCTGCATCCCCCCATTTTAACTCTTCCAACGCTACCCATCCCAAGCCCTGTATGAATGCTCCTTCAATCTGTTTTTAAATGAAAAAAGATAATATTATACATGCTCCCATAGCACATCATAACTCTAATTAACCAGTTGAAGCTCAACGTCAATTATATATGATGATCACATCAATAAATTTGTGATATAGAGTATAAAACAGTATTCTGTAAATGCCTTGAATCACAATTGCTTTTTCTAATTGGATTGGATTCTCTGGGTACTCCTCCTTTCTTATCAGATAAGGGTTTCCATCTTATTTGAGTATGTAGTATAACGTTTCATATCATCTGCAAACATGATACATTGTTTTGGACAATGGTGCAGATGCACGATCATAGCACCTTAGTTGTTAACCAAGTCTTAGAGTGATTTGGGGTTCAGGAATTTATGATCTTTTATATCTTAGGTACCAGAATAGTGGAATCATCTCTCTCTAGTCCAGTGTAATAACTAATATGCCAAAAGCTGAAGTGCAGATTCCCCGTCTCTGATTTCCCCTTTTATGTTTTGCTTTTTGATATTGGAAAACAAGTAACTTAGGATAGAAGCAGCAGACGTTTCTGATGAAAATAGGTTGCAATAGCAAGTTAGTTTTTCTCACTCGGAATGCTATGCGCGTTTTGCAACATCAATCATTAATTAATCAAAACATAGCTTGAAAATTTATTAGCTTTAAGGATGCGGAAGAGAACCTGTCCAACATCAAGAGCTGGATTAAGAGAGAATCCAAGATCCAAGGAAACGTCTGCTACCCTTGTGTGGAAATCTCCAGTTAATGTGTCAATTTCGACCTCAGCAAATGCAGCCCCATATGTGAAGTACCTGAATGGGCTTCCTTTACCACTTTTCCAATCAAAGTTAATATCCGGGGTAATGTAAAATCCATGAGCAGATAGATCTATTCGCTCTATGTAACAAGCAAGTGCCAACTGATAACACAACAGAAACAAGAGTTTAGATCAATACCACAGGAAATAATCTTTGAATTCCAAGAAATATTAATCACCATAATCATAAATTAATCTCATCTACTTTTTGTCTCAATATAATTTTAATTACTGGAAACTAATCCATGTTTTTAAGGTGGAAAGTGTTTGGTCCCAAGCCAGCTTCCTTTAAAGGTTAAACGCCAAAACTAGTTCTTCACGTCACACAAGATAAATAAACTGACCATCAACATGTCAGTCAGTCATAAGTACGATTGATGAATGGGAATTTAGTGTTATATTCTTAGTAGTTTTCTATTAGTTTGAGCTTTAATGTGTTAATTCATGTTCTAAATGTGTTTGTATTGCTTTAATTCTATCGAATGGATGTTACGCTTGGTCTTTTGCTTGTTTTTGTATTTGTACGACTTTAATTTGGAGTATATTGGATGTGTGCAAGTCAAGAACAAGTTTGGACAAAGCTAGGACATAAAAAAGATGCAAAAATAGAGTTTCAGGACAATGCACGTCTGGGTGTGCATAAATGCACGATTGTGCACCATTAGGGAACAAATATGAACATCTGGTATCGCGCACAGCCAAGCCGTGCAGATATACACGGGCGTGCATCGACCAGATCTGTTGTTCAAATTTTAGTCTTTTTCCTATTTTGGTTCAACTTAGGATGGTTCTTTAGCCAATTTTCATTGAGATTTGATGTGTAACTATATAAGGATCATTAGATCAGAATTCTAGGAAAATTTAATACACATGCAAAAACCCTATTCTCTCTTTTCTTGTAATCAAGATTGAAGGTTTTGATTTATCTATCACTACTGGAGTTCAAGATTGGATTTCTTATTATTGTTATTGAAGATCAAGAGTACATTCTTTTCATCTCTTCCTCTTGTTTCTCATAATCATTCATAATCGTGGATGTGCTAAATATGTTGTTTGCTTATTCTTCAATTATACTTGGCTAAACCTTTATTTCTAGGATTAAGTGAAGCCCAATGGTGATTTCAATGATATAGTTCTTGAATTATTCTTGATGGTGATTATTATGCTTTTGATTCAATATCTACAAGTTTTAACGTTTGTAACTTGGTTCCTAGGCAAGTTTATATGATCTAGACATTAGGTGAAAAACTGAAAGGCCAACTTAACATTGGAAAGCTAGAGTTGAACTTGAGAATTAATTGTTAGCGAAAGCAAGTTTAAAAGATTAAATCTCTCGAGTAATGATTATCACATAACTTAATGGGTTTAAATTAATTAATTGGTCAACAAAAGTAGGAGTTTGATTAGTTTAAACACAGTTGTTATTCATCGAAAGAAAATAATAACAAAAATTGGATAAATCCTCTTCAATAACTAAATAAATAGTCATCTCAAGAATAATCAATTGCAAAGTCGTTGAAACCCAACGTGGTGAACCGGATGTCCCAGAAGCTTTCTATCTTTTATTTCAACTTTGATGAGAGATTTCTTTAGTTTATTTTCATTAATTTCTTAGTTTAGTTAAGGTTTATTTTTCATTCGATTCATATTGTTTAGATAATGGAATTGTGATAATTTGGTACTTAGCACAGTCCTCGTGGGAACGATATCTTTTGACCACTACACGATAAACCGTGTACTTGCGGTAGATTGTGTAATAACCTATCAACGATTTAATTGCAATTAACAGAGCCATATATACCTCGGCAAAAGAATGAAAATTGTTTTTGGATGCAATAGGTTCCATCCGTGCTTTTAGTTGCTGGCATGCATCCAAAACTGCAGCTCCATACATATCAGAACTAGCAGAAGCTGCTGTTGGTGATGCATTAGGTACCTGAATTGACAAGATATAGTAATTAATATTAGTAATATGAGACACTTGACAACATACAAATTGCAAGGAAGAAAATCAGCTAACATGAACATGGTTCGTAACAGTTGGTCAAATCTTTCTTGGGTGCAATACCGAAATATACTCTTGAAATTTTTATAGTGCTTATTAATATTGAGGAGGTATATAAGAATAAGAAAGCAGTAAAGAGACCCCATAGATATTTGTTAATTGCTACGCCTATTATCTTGCACATACCAATACCAGTTTGTGATTTGTTTGCTACGTGGCACAACTACCTGTATGAAGTTCGTTTGATTTTGAATACGCAGTTCCGAAGGAGTGTACTTGGTTGGGTTCACAATACTTGTCAAGGTTTGGTTTGTTTTCCGTGTATGCATAAGTACAATATTATGCTCAAAAGTGACGTTTGAGCATTTAATATTATGATATGGATAATTTATAATATTGGTAAGTGGAATTACAATGTTTGGGTACCAAAGCACTATTCTTAATGAGAGTATTTTGTTATACCGACCAATACATATTACAAAGCTTTAATGTCTAAAATCTGAAATATGAACAGTTAACATTATGTTTGCCTAAACTCTAAACTAGTCACAATTATTTGCTTGCATTTTCTTTTCTGGTGAGCTTGTGTCCCTTTTTCCGATTAAGGATGTCATCATCAAGACATTGATGGCCTTCGGTCAACTCTATCTTACCAATATATTGCCAATACTTTGGCAATGTACTTGATATATCTTCAATACTAGAACACGGTTCCATTATTTGTTTCTTTCCTTCATATCAGTATGTTTCACTACCAATACCAATCTAAGAAAGTAAAATTCAATGATCTAAGAATGTTTTGATAGAAACCAGTGTTACACTTGTTGGCCTTCTCTAGGGAGACGAATACCACAGCTTAGGCTCCCTCATTCCTAAGGTTGATAATGCTTCCTCTAATCTTCAGTATCTAATTTCAGGCCTATAGCTTCTAATCCTACTTAAAATTGTATGACAAAGATCTTAGCTGACATAAACTCCATGCAACTTCGCCATCTCTTATATCTCAAATTCAATCTGTTATTACCCCTAGAAGAAGGATTGCTTGACGTCATTTTAACTGCACAAAGAACCATTCAGGAACTATCACAGAAATTCTGAAAAATCATTTTGATTATATTCTTTTGATATCCACTCAGAACAAAAAGTTCTTTGTGAATAATTGGAGAATACTTTTGTCAACGCTGCAACAATTTAAATCTATTCTCTCATAAAATATATCTTCTCTTCTTTTCTCCCTTATTCTCCCAAACATAGTTCTAGATTTATGGAAAATTATTCCCTTTAGACATTGGCGAGAATGTACTCCATTCTGAAATGGATGCTTCATTCACTGGGAAAACATGTGATAAAAGATAAAGTGTAGAACCTTATTTTGTGTGTCCTAATCTTCAAAGTATGCAAGTCCAACCAAATTGTTCCACAATGTTTTCCTTATGTAAAAGATGGTGCAACATACTCGTGATCTACACCAGAATTAAAAGGACAAAAAAGTTTGGAACATAAAAAATAAAAATAAAAAGAGGATAGAATAACATATATTTTAAGACTCGGAAATTCTAAAACTTATTAGACTGCTATATTCCCTGTGAAAAGAGTTCCTTTCTCAATTTCCATCCTTTTCCTACATTACATGTCTACACACTTTCTGCACAAAATCCCAACTTGTTTTTCTGGTTGGTGTTTTCATAAGTATAAACATCCATATAAGATTTGGCTTTTGCTTCCTCAATCTATCAGACCCTTTTGTATTTTAGGAATCAATATAACATGATGTAAAAGTGACTTGAAATTGCAAACATGCATTCGTGTATGAGAATAAAGAAGATAAAATAACATGAAGCTAATAGTCCTATCTAAATGAGCTCATACCTTGTCAGTGCTTGTTTCTGATATAAATACCGAACTGAGAGGTATACTGAAGCACGAGGCAGCAATTTGAGCAACTTTTGTGTGCAAACCTTGCCCCATTTCGACACCCCCATGCGTAACCAACACAGTTCCATCTGTGTAGACTTGAACAAGGGCACCTGCCTACAGTTCAGAAAGAAGAAATGACTGATGTATACACATGACTTGAAGTAATGTGGAAATTTTTATTTCTAATTTTGGAGTTGTTATAAATTGCAACAAAAATGGGTAGAGTCATGGGTTGTGGTAACAAGAACATTTCCTGTGAAGTGTTGTGACAAACTATAGCGAAATAAGTATAAATGAAAAAATACAATTGATAACACAATATACGTGGAAATCCTAATTAGGAAAAACCAAGGCAAAAAGCAGAAGAAATCCACTAAATCAATATAAAGAGAGCATCGAATATGTGAAGAAACTGAATCCTAATTTCATGTACACATAATCCTCGAGAGAATTATAAGAATGAAAAATGGGACATTTTTCCTATCTACTATGTACCATATATGAAAGCAAATAGTTGCACATATGCACTGTCTTATATCCATGTCTACCATATGAACTAAGCCAATGGCATTTCAATTAGTTAGGATTAAATCTATAAACGTATCAGCAGAATTTTTGTAATTTTAGGTCTAAAGTATTCGCCTTTCGCACTAATGTGGTCTAGATTACATAAGTTCTAAAGATACCCATATCTAATAGTAAAATAACTACTACTCTCTACAGGGTGGATAACTAATTGATAACTAATTACGTCACCGGAATCGCAACCAATGAGGAAATACCCACTTCCAAATCTATATAAGATTCAAGGCACCTGAGGAGGGAATCAGATTTTACTGATTTATCACTAATTCAGGGCCCTCCAGGGTTGTCATTTCCCAATCTAGGTTTTAGTGTTAAATTCAAAACAAACTGTAGAAGAGTTATGTGTTATCATCCGAGAAGATGATACACGCAATGTATTACCTTCTGAAACTGTAAAAGCAGACACCCTGAGGTGAGGTGCCAATAGTGTATGTCAAAAGGGAAGTATTTTTTATGTTCAGTACTACCTATCAAAAACACCATTATAGCCTATACTAAAATATAAAATCTAGCTTATATAAATTCCTAATAGAGGGTGCCAAACCACTCAGAACATATATAAAAGCCAAATACAGGTACCCATCCCAACCAATGGGGTGGGAGGGGGAAGCAATTCATTTCTAGATAGGTCATATTAAATTTGTGTTACAAAATCACCTGATTCATGAACTTTGCAGTGAAAGAGATCCCAAATTTTGTTGGAACCATAGCAACTCCACGTTTTCTCCACCTATTATGCAGGTTAAAGTGTTCAACATTTCCACGGGCACTTAAAAAGTCAGATGACAACTTCAGTTCCTTCCATAATTGCTCTAGTGTACAATTTTCAATTTTCTGCCCAAAATGCAATATTGATCCTTCACTGAGGAAATTCATCTCCTGAAAAAGTTTACAATTTAAGAGGTAATCCACAAGTATCCTAATGATTGTGCCTGGATAGAACAAAAATGATCACTAAATTAACAAAAGCACCTAACTTACCCTTATATCTTCAGGAATCTTCCCAACTTCCATGGCAATTCGCTGTATCCAGTTTTCCGTAATCAGCATTCCTTGAGGACCGCCAAAACCTCGGAAGGCAGTGTTACTAGGAATATTTGTGAAACAAACTCTTCCTTTGACCCTAACATTTGGTATCTCATAAACATTATCTGAATGAAACATAGCGCGTTCAAGTATAGCAAGCGACAGGTCGAGCGAATTTCCAGCATTATTGAAGATTTCAAGATCCAGAGCAAGGACTTTCCCATTATTTGTAAACCCAACCTAAACATATAAGTTTGTTCTTACTTTGTCCCACAATTGTAATGTAACCAAATAAATATATATACAAACACACACAGATATATATATATATATATATATATATATATATATGAACAAATGTTGCACACTAATGTAAATAAAAAAAATCCAAGTACAAACTAATGTAAAATGTTGCATATTACTAACAAATATATGGAGTGTAAAATAAAGTAAATAAATATGTGAACCACACGAGATTTATCATGTTCAGCTGAAAACAATTTAAAGTCGCTTCCCAATAGGCCATGAACAGACGAGCAGATACTAAAGATGATAAAAAGAAATTTTGAGATGTTGCAAAAGAAAATTCTCCTCTGTCCTCTTTTTTTTTTTTTTGCAAAAACAATATTGCAGGACAAACTAATGTCAGATGACACACATTATTAACAAATATGTAAAAAAAAACAAATAGATAAGTGAACCACTAGATTTATCATGTGAAGTCGAAAATGGCTTGTACTGGTCTTGACAAATTGAAAAGCTTCCCAGTAGACCATGAATAAACGAGCAGATAGTAAAGATGGTAAAAAGAAAAATCTAGAGATGTTGCAAAAGAAAATTCTCCTGTGTTGTCTTTCTTCTTTTACTTAGCAAAAATACCCATTAAAACCATAGATAATCAGGAAACCTGTACGTAATTTTTTAATCATGTTGACGGGGTATATATTTTCAACCCTCTATGGTACTCTAGCATGCCAAATGCATAGATGTCAAGTCAAGGATTTTCTCAATGCAGGAGGAAGGGAGTGAGGGGGCCAGAGAGAGCAGGATAATACCTTGTACTTCCCAAGAAAGCTATGTCGCTGCCCAGAAGTCATCATATCTTCATCTCTGTCTAATGTAATTTTCACTGGACAATTTAACAGATATGCTGGAATAGCTGCAACAGCAGCAAAAAACGCTGATCTTGTTTCCTTCCCACCAAACCCACCACCAATTCTTTTAGTTTTGCAAACCACTTTTGACATAGGAAGACCAAGAACATGGGAAACATACTTTTGGTGCTTTTGAGGAGCCTGAACATAAATGGAGTGAGGAAGTCACAGTTGAATAATAGAAATTGAAGACATACTGAGAAAACAAAAGATAAGAAATCTCACAACCAGAAATAAATAAACTGGACAGTAGACCCAATTATGGCACTAGATCTCACATGCATAAGGACCCCTGCACGACAGTCGGTTGCATAGAAATAAATAAACTGGACAGTAGACCCAATTATGGCACTAGATCTCACATGCATAAGGACCCCTGCACGACAGTCGGTTGCATAGAAATGACCTATTTTTATGGAAACAACAGAGACCTTTTCAATAACTAATGAAAACTTGTCTATAAATTAAGAAACAAAAGGGAAAATTGATATAACTCAGAGACAGGGACTATAACATAAAATTCATGAACGCCTATAGCCTTTCATTACAGGAAATGAAAATTATGACATCATACCAGAAAATATGTCTGGGAGGGCCATAATAGGCAGTTAGCATATGTTAGAATATTCTAATAGGAAGTATGTTCAGTATCTGATTGTGTAAACTCTACTGGTGCAAGTTGGCATATCAGCTACAGGGAGCCTAAGTGAGTCTATGAATATATCTCAGCCATGCAATGAAAGATAATGAAATGAGTGAAATAACTTATTGAGGTCTCGTTTGTGATACTCTCTCTCATCCACTTTTCTTTCTCTCTCACCCAATTTTCTTTCTCTCTCTCTCTCCCATCCTTACTCTGTCTGTCCTCTCATCCTTCTTCTACTTCTCATCCCCGTTCTTCTTTGTTCTCATCCTCCTTATACAAACCCTATCAGCAATTTATCCTTTGTCAGGCCACACCCAAGGCCTGACAAAATACAACAGGAGAGAACTGCTGACAAGAAATCATAGATGATTATTCTACCTATTAACATGAGTATGATACTTATAAATCAAAAAAGCTTGAGAAGATTGTGTTGAGTAGTAGACAAACTTGAGCAATTCTAAGCTCAATGGGATATAGGGAGATTATATACCCACCTGGGCACCTCCCTTTTTCCCTATATATACATATATATAATAAGGTTTTGGTTTATTTATTTATATCTTTTATGGGTATGTCAACTGGCAACCTGAACTAATTTGGGTTAAAGGCATCGTTTATGTTCAGGTTGACCATATCAAAAAATATAAGAAGAAAAATGCAGCATTATATTCCTTAATGTAAGATAATTAATAATAAACCTGAAGCAAATGTAACTTACTTGAGTTGATGAAATCATATGGACCTCATTGCCCCCGTCGACTGTCCATACCAAGCTACTATTCGGCTCCAAGTAGAAGTGCTCTTGACCTCCAACCTGGACTTCACCTTCTATGATCTTGTTACATTGGCCTGACTGGAAACAGAACTCAACATCTCCTTTTGTCAAAAATCTCTCTGTATTAGGATGAAAACTTTCGTATTTGAGGGCATCATTTATTGATAAGATTGCTGGTAAGTCTTCATACTCAATATGAACTTTCCGTGCTGCACGTTTGGCATTTTCATGTGTATCAGCTACAACTACCCCTATTGCCTGCAAAATATTTCCCATTTATGTAAGTGTAGAATATAGAAAAGATGAAAAAGAGCTCACCTACTTTTATGAGTCATTTTTAACTAGTTTCAAAACCCGTGCACAACACGGATAATTTATTATTATTGATTTGATTATAATTAATTTGTTCGAATAAATTAGTTTAATTAATAATTTGTATTATAATTAATTTAGTTAGCATTGATTAATTATGGTAAATCATATTAGTATTTGTGATTATCAATTTGATCATAACTATTTTAATCACATACATTTCATTAATAATTAATTTTATTATTGTTATGATTAATTTTATTGTAATTTAGTCTATAAATAGGTTCACTTCAATCAATGTAAATCAATGTAATTTGTAAAGGCTATTGTTAATTAATATATTATTATAAATAGATAGATAAATTGATTGATAGATATATGTAAATGGGCTTATTCTTGATTAGTCCGACTCATAATGAAAAAATAAATATGTAATTATTATGGACATGATTAGCCTAATTTATTATAATTAGATAAATTAATATTAATACATAAAATTAAAGAGTCCTAGTGAACGTGTTCTCTTGTTGTGAATTAATAGAATAGGATAGATAGCAAGCGTAATGAGATTGTTCCTCAATCAGAACATTTCACTGACCTTTCTGCAAAACTATTTAAGGAGATAGGTCCATATTTAAAACAACACTATTAAGGAAACATGCAAGTTATGTCAAGTGTCACGTCGGCTATAATGTATAAAGTTAAAAGACTTGGTATTCAAGGTTGAGAACTATCCTCAATAACATAAGCTTTTGAGTCAATATGGATAACTTTTATACTAAGGACCTAAGTTTGGCACCTCAACTCCCTGATATATGGTATCAGAGCCACGGTTCTTGATTTTTGCAAGACTCAAGTAATCCTCCAACAGAACGTGTTGAAATTTCTAATCTTTTTTCAAGTCTTAAAGTCTAAAGAACATATGTTTATGCTCGAAAATGAAAATATGAGTGTAATTCAAGCATTATGGCTTTCCATGAGATCCCTAGAGTACTCTTCATATTAGGGGTGTGCAAAAAACTTCAGTACGATTGTTAATTTAACAGTACTGCCAGCTTGGTACATTAGAATCAGTATTTCTTGGTCCCTACTGGATTCCGATGAATAAAATTAGTACATGGTATAATTTTGTGTTTACTGTCCAAATTTCAAACTTCTGGTTCAATATCTCCCTTCAGACTTGCATAGTTTTTACAGGTATGGTCCACGTGTACACCCTCAAAGGACTCAATATATCAAATCAGGTTAAACATCAAAGGATGTGACAAAGTATATTATCGTTGTCCCGCATACCTCGAGTTTTTATATCTGGTTGATAAAATCTCCACCAGTTGCCAACTGATTTTGGCATAGGAAAAACCCGTTTTATGCTAGGATTTTTAACTCTAACAACAAACATAGCAATATAATATAAGACACTCAAGATAAAAAGAGAAATTATATACCTGACCAACGCAAGTGACAAATTCGGTAGCAAAAAGTTCTTCATCAGCAATAACTGCCCCAATCATATGATCTCCAGGAATATCTTTTGCAAAAAATATTCCTGCAGTCCCAGGTGAAGACTTGGCTTCTGAATCATCTATTGAAAGGATCCGAGCATGAGGCTTTCCACTCAATATTATAGCAGCATGTAAACTGTTGGGCGGCATTGGTGCGTCATCTGTGTACTCTGCCTCTCCTGTTACCTGGAAACGTTTTTATCAGCATCATTCAGAGGGCAATTTCGTATGAAATAACTGCATTATATTTTGTCTACACAAAAATGAATCATCAGGCTTAATAAAGTTGCATGGGCATCTTCCACCAGGGAAAAGAATTAACTGGCATGGTACAGAGTTCAAAGAAATATCAGGGATACCATTCTTCTCCACTGCAAAAGTTGGTCTACTACCTCGCCGATATGGATGAATCAGATGCTCAAAAGATAGAGAGTAAATGAATAATTACCTCAAATTCTAACAAGAACTACTCCAGACATCATGGGCCACAAATGGATGACTCTGTCTAGATTACTCAGAGAAAGGGGAAATGGTTCATGGATTATATGGGAACCTAAAAGGTAGGTTTTGAATAATTCAGGGAATGGGCAACCACCAAGAGGATAGTGATGTATCACAAAAAAGGGTTGGTGATGGAGACAAGGGTTAATTCACAAACAAGACAGAAATCTCACAAAGAAAACTCGCTATAATATTTCTCCATCAATAAAATCACAGATTACATCCCTATTTATAATTGAACATGAAACAACTTTCCTAACTAAACTAGAATTCTAATTGATAACTATAACACTAAACTAAAACTCTAATTGGTAACTATAAAATAAATAATAAATTAACTATAATCTTCTTTGCCTTGGGCTTGAACTAAGAGTTTTGGGCCTATTAAAACAATTCCAAAAGCGCACATGTTGGTCCCAAAATGTTTCTCGACTTTGTCCTACATCAATTCTCCTCCTCTTAAAAGAACTCGACTCCGGCTGAGTTCACACAAGGAATCACGCTATCAAGGAAATGAGGGACACAACGCATCACCAATGACTTCTTACTAACTTTAAATTAGGCATGTCAATAGCGCAAGTCAAAGTATACTTGGTGTTGTCTTTGATGATAGAATAAGTGTTGGTGCGGGTTGCATGATGTGCATCTCGACCCAAAGCCATGTGCGCCCTAAAATTATGTGGCAAACTTTAAGAGGTAGAACATCGCAAATAACCGTGTTTGTAAGCTTGCCAATTGAAAATGTAACTAAGCATCTTCGAGTCACCCATAGTTTTGTATTTGTGATCCAAGCAATATCATAAGACCCAGACTCTGAGTGAGGCTCAACTTTTAAACCCAATTTCTTAACAGCTTCCTCAGAATTTAACATCAGTGCAGCTACCGGTATCAATTATGAGAGAACATAATTGGCCTAAGTACTTCAATTTTGTCTAAAATATCCTTCCTCGATGAAGTTAGGGATCATTCTTCTTTTTATTAACGGCAAGCAAAGGTCTAATTACACTTAAACTCGCCAAATGTTCATCGGCTTCCAAGTCTTCCTTGGTTGCCATGTATTCAACATCCTCGGTCGAACATATCTCTTCTTTTATTGTTGTCTCCTTGCTCCTTTTCAATGACATTAACTTGTGGCTTTGAAGGGACAAAGCTCATTTGTGGAGACACACAATTGTATTTATTATGTCCAAATCCCTGACAATTAAAACAATTCAAATGAGGATTATTTCTAGCTTGAGACAATACTGGAGAGTGAACAGGCTTACTAGAGGACTGGATCTCTTCATTGGCTTGTTCTTCGTGGACTCCATAAAAGTAGGCTCAGTTCTGTGATTTTGCTGAATTTGAACTCTTCCAGAATAATTTTTTTTTGTTCTCATCTTCTATCCGAGTAGCTAATTGGACAGCATCTTTCAATCGAAAGCACCTACTAGATGGCTAGATGCTATACCTCCCGAAAATTCACTACATAAACCATCTCGGAACATAGTGATCATCACATCTTCGTCCCAAGGAAACTCAGATTTTGCAGCTAACTTGTAGAACTCTTGTATATACTCTACAACTGATTTATTTCCTTGCACCAACTTTAACTTGGAGAAATGCACGTTGCTTGTAATCTGCAGGCTTAAACTGATGGACCATGACATCCTTCATATTCTCCCATCTAGTCATACGAGCATAACTAAACTTTTCATATTGCTCTCCCAGCAAATACGAGCAGTGCCTCGTAGTTTGGCCTCGGTAAAAGCTAGCTTCTTGACATCCGAAAGATCGTACCAATTAAAGAAAGACTCCAAATTGTGCATCCAATCTAAGAACACATCAGGCTCTTGATCTCCATAAAATTCTGAAACTTCTAGTTTAACTCCTTTGTCGATTGCATTAAATCGAGGTTCTGCATGTTTGGGAGAGTTTGGAGGAGTCCTAGTTTTCCGTTCATTTATGAGAAATTGCATATTTTCAGCAAGTTTTCCAACCGATTCCGCAATAGCTGCCAGAAGCTGATCAATCATTTTATTAGTTTTCTCTTGTGCTTGATGAAATCATCTAATTTGGCATTGACTTCTCTAGCGTTAACCATGATTAACACTTGCAGCAAACGTGAAAACAAAAGAGCAGGAGGAGCAGAAACAGCAGCAGCCACAGGTAAAAGCAAGAGCAGCAAAGAGAGGGAAGCAAAAGTCTGACGTGATGACCTGACAGCGAGATCTGACGATGCGACCTGATGGGACAATCTGACAACGGCGATCTGACAAGGGCAATCTGATGGCGGTGATCTGATGGTGATGGTGTGATGTAGGTTGTGGTATGAGACGGCTAGGGTTTTGGTGATGGTGGATCCTTGGCTCGGATACCAAAATGATGGGGACAAGGGCTGATTCACAAACAAGACAAAAATCTTACAAAGAAAACTCAAAGCTACAATATTTCTCCATCAATAAAATAACAGATTACATCCCTATTTATAATTGAACATGAAACAACTTTCCTAACTAAACTAGAATTCTAATTGATAACTACAATACTAAACTAAAACTCTGATTGATAACTATAAAATAAATAATAACTAAACAATAAATAAGTTAAGGAACTATAATCTTCTTTTCCTTGGGCTTGAACCAAGAGTTTTGGGCCTATTAAAACAGTTCAAAAGCGCATATATTGGTCCCAAATTATTTTTCGACTTAGTCCTACATCTTTTGAGTCGAGCCTTGATTGCAGATACGAAAGGTACCTCTGAACCAGGCTAATACCCCTTTACCTTGAATGGCTTTCTGTCTGGGATACTGAAAGTAACCATTTTGCTTCAGCAATTCACATAGGCATGACGAGTATATAACCAATCCATACCATGTATAACATCAAAATCACTGACCGGTAACATAACAAGGTCTGCCAGAATCTCTGTACCGCATACCATCACTAGGCAATCCCTGTATACTGTGTCGGTAACCATGCTCTGGCATGATTATCGATTAGTGTAGCTCTGATACCATCACTTAAAGTTTAGTATAGCTCTGATACCAACCAAAGTATAGACAGGGGAATGAGAGGTCTGGGTCGAATCGTACTTCTATAGATCCTACATATCGTCCAGGGGAGTCTGATTATATATTAGGTGAGACAAAGAGGGACTTCAAAGGAGAGGTTCCAGAGGGCACAGATGATACCGTTTCTATTCATGGTCCTTCAAGGGCTCAAGGGCAGTTACATCAGACTGGTTCATCGACTCCACTAGTTCAGTTGTCTCCCACTCGGGCAGTACACCATTATGGCTTGGAGAGGTTCCTCATGCTAAAACCATCATCCTTCAGAGGGAACCGGATCTCGATCTAGCAAAGAAATGGCTGGCAAAGATGGAGAAGTTATATGAGGCAGCCCAGTGCAGCGATAGTGATAAGCTTGCCTTTGCCATCTTTCGATTAAAGGAGGATGCAGAGTACCAGTGGAAGACCATTGAGCAGAAATGGGCTAGTACAGTTACTCTTCACATGTGGAAGATTTTTGTTATAGAGTTTGAGGCTCAGTTCATCCAAATCAGTGTTAGGGATAAAGGGGAACCGGAGTTCACGCAGCTAACACAAGGTTTCATAACAGTGGCTCAGTATGCAGCACGATTTAACCAACTATCCCCCTATTGTTCTTACTTAGTTGATACAGAGGAGAGGAAGACAAAGAGGTTTCTTAAAGGGTTGAGGCTTGATGTACAGGAGGCTCTGATTGTGGTAAGAGTTGATAACTTTTCAGCCATGTAGGAAAGGGCTCTCAAACTGGAGGGCTTTCGTTAGGGCCAGAGCATTACTTCATCAACAATGTCGAATGATCCGGTGCAGCCACCATCATCATATTCCCGTGTTAACTTTAGGAAGTGAGAGATTTAAAGGACCTTCACAGCAGTCTACACAACCAGCACTATCCTCTTAGGCTTCTGCACCTTCTGTCACGGCTCCCAAGCCTCGTTGAACTTATTGTAATGGTGAGAACCATGTTGAGGAGAACTGCAAGTATAGGCTTAACCAATGCATTACTTGTGGGAGTCCGAACCACAGGAGGAAGAATTGTCCACAGTGTGTGAAAAAGAGGCGAGGCAAACAGGCCGAGACATCGGGGAGAGTAGCCCTAGTTCTTCTAACTCGTGCGGGATAGTTTTGGGAGTTTTTGAGGTGTAGCGTCTTTATAGCTAGTCTTTTGTTATGTTTTGCCTTATTATCTTTCGTAGTTGTTGTATATAGCCTTGGAGGCTTGAGACATGTATGGTTAGACTTATAGTTTGTAACTTATGTTTTGTTTACAACTATTGTATTTAATAAGTTACAAACTATAAGTCTAGCCATACATGTCTCAAGCCTTCAAGGCTATATACAACAACTACAAAAGATAATAAGGCTAAGAATAACAAAAGACTACCTACAAAGAGGATACACTCCCAAAACTACCCCACACGAGCTAGAAGAACTCGGGCTACTCCACACAGTTTCAACCTTCATGTTTCATATCAAGTAGGTTGAAACTGTGTGGAGTAGCCCGAGTTCTTCTAGCTCGGGCGGGGTGGGGGGTGGGGTTGGAAGCCACAGAGGAGGTAAACTTCCAAGTTTGTTAGCAAGTTAAATAAGAAAATATTAATCCCTAGGATGTTACCACCCTTGCACGTCCCAACTGAACTTTGAAAAGATATCATAATGACTAAAGTTACACAACTCTATAGATCATATAGCAGTATGGCCATATGGGTCAATACTAAAAGGCTCAGCAGATACACCAATTTTAAAGCCTCATCCGCCTGTTCACTTTTAAATTCTTCTCTTGATTGGGAAAATATAAGCCATGAAACAACTACAAATATCAGTGACAAGACAAAAGGTAATATTCATTACCATATCTGTTTATTTGTAGTGGACTTTGTTTAAATTAATAGGCACAAGGCTTCCCATAGGAACTGAATACACCTCCAATCTGATAAAAAAGTTTATAGAGGATAATTAATGTCCAAAGACTACTTCAGGTGCATGACTATTGAGGGCCCCAAACTAATGAGTCTTTGGTTTGTTTTATAATAATGGAGTATCTGGTTGTCCTAAATGGAGTAGTGGTACTTTTTACTCTTACCAGAATGTATAGGATAAAAAACTAGAGATGGCACAGGCACAAATTGGGACGGTGGCACCGCATGACATATAGAGTAGTGGCCCTAAGCTCTAGAATGTAGCAATAAGAGAAACCTTGAGACGTCCCAGGCAAGAATAAAAACCTTTCCAGTAAACAGTTTAGAAAGTAGGGAAATGATGTAACTAAAATTACGAACCCCATGTGCAAGGATCAGTAACAATAATAAAGAACCTTATTTTCTCACCAAGGCTTCTAAAAGACCTTATAAAATCTTGGGATTGCTGCCTATGTTCTAGAGCTGCCAAAGAGAACCAGGTGAATCCCATCATTCATGTCAGGATTGTCGCCTAAGTGCTAGGGTTACCAGAGAAATCTAGGGTGCAACCCGTCTTTTAGGTGTCACAACCGAAAAAGCACACTCGAGTGGCTACAGAAAGAATTCACATCCCCACAGTTGCGTCAAAATGGGGTTTGACATAAAACCTGTGAGTTTAGGTTAGTTTAGAGAAGCAGCGGCGTACAAAAATTAAGAAAGCGATCAACGCTTCATTTGGTGGAAAGGGCCAAGTTTAAACCAAGCTGGCAAGATGAAGAACCCTAGAAATGCATTCTCCAGAGTTCCCCTTGGACCCATGAGGCCATATGGACATGTCAAGGAGAGATGCTCAAACTCCAAGGAATATACATCCTACATGGTATTATACCTATATAAAGTAAAGAGACCGCAGTGTCTTAGTGATGCAAGTTACTGTCAATAAGAGTATATCCATCTTCTCATCCCCTTTTTTGATTTTCTTTTCTCTGCCTTTCCAAAGTAAGCCCATATCTGTGCCAAACATGCTTGAATCGTTTATCTGATTATGTAAAATATGAATGAAATAGAATAGCAAGCACACTCTCACCTTACCCCTCTCTTTCTCCTAAGTTATCTTTTCTCCCGTGGTTGAGAAAGTTCTTACCATTTCTTACCCACTTCCCTAACTTAAATTATATCCCTTACTGTCAATTTCTCCACCAAAGTACAGATATATTCCTGATAACACTAGAGCATTACATACAAAGATCATACCTGGAGTCTTGCTGAGAGATGAATCTCGGGGGATCCCACCGAAACCCCACGTTTTCTGATTTCAAAGTCCTGACTTCCTACAACAGATGGTCGATGAAATGACTGTAGAGCTGACAGATGAGATGATGGTACACGGTCAATGAAAGAACTCTGTCCCTCCATTTGATGAGAAATCCACATAAAAAATTTGAAGAAGAAACTAAGGGTCAGAGATTGTCGAAACTCCACCATCCCGCCTATTGCATCTTCCTTGAGCAAAATATCCTGTTCCAAAACTTTCAAAGCACCCTGCAACAACTCCTTGTTCCAACTCTTTCCAATAAGAAAAGATTTTGTTCTTGATGCCAAAAGGGAGAGAGGAGCAACACCACCATAGACAATCGATGCATCTGATACTATCCACTCTTGATCCTTTTCCTCAAGGAAAACACGCATTCCGGCATTTACAATTGCAATGTCATCATCTCTTCGATGAGCCTGCTTAAATTCTTTAACATACTCAAATGGCCAAGTCCAAGGTAAGAATACAGATAGTAGGATCTCACCAGTGGCCAAGTCCACCTTACGATAACCGAGAAAGAAATTTTCTGCCAAGGTCGTCCTAATGTTTCCTTTACAATCGATTATTCTGAATGTCGCCCTTGCAGCCATCCAGAGGGGATTCAAGTCTGATATTGGACTGGCAGTACAAATATTTCCACCTACTGAAGCAACATTCCTAATCTGTTTGCCAGCAAACCATTTTATCTGCTCCATAAATGCCCTACAAGAAGAAGTTTCATAAGAAGCACGCTGACTAGTAACCTCTTGAAATTTTTCGAGAAGTTCTGACAGTCTAGTTGCAGAACCAATCTCCAAGCCATCATCGGTCACAGTTATTGTATTAAGTTCAGGTATATGCATAACAGATATTAGAACAGGGTATTGGATTCTCTTTATCCTTGTCTCAATTCCAACCTCAGTGTTACCTAGAACTAATTTTGCATCTGGGTATAGTGCTTTCAAGTCCAAAACATGTGAAAGCCTTAAAGGACGAAACCACTTCAGCCCACCAAGTCCGCTCAACTTTAAGTAACTCAATTTCCGCAACAGCAGCTCAGGCGGAAATATGAGCTCTTTGTTGGTGTATGCACTCCCATTTATCTCACTGTATGAAACAGGTTTGAAACAACTGTCACAGCCATTTCCTTGCTTAGCGGTTTCTTCATTGCTTGCATCTTTTGTCCCACATGGACATGGCTTACCAGTTGCAGGGCATATGAATTCAGCCCCATTAGGGCCTTCAGATCGTCGAGAGTATAACAGGTCATCTGTCTTGGAGAACACCCGAAATGCATCTACAATTGGTCTGTAACCTGTACAACGACACAAATTTCCCCCAAGACTTTCTTCAATCTGCTCTTCACTTGGTAGTGTTTTGCTTGACCTTAATAATGCATACATTGACATGATAAAGCCAGGAGTACAAAATCCACATTGTGAGCCATGAGAACGAGCCAATGATTCCTGCAGAAAAATACAGTGCAATGAATATCATATAAGTATTTGCAGACACAACTTATGACAAGTAAACTTCTAGACAAATGGTACATATAAATATCAATTGAGACACAATTTTTATGAGAACTGGGAAATTTCCTTCGCAATAGTATCATTAAATTAATATAGACAATAGTGGTTACTTTCCAACCATGACGACAATCGAGCAGTGCATTTATGTCCTATGGTTCTTCTCACTCTGCTACTAGAAAAGGCACACGTTTCCTATTATATGTCATCAGTTCCCTCAAACACTGAATTATGTTTCACGTAGTTAAAAAGTTCTACTCATCCTTTCATCTCCTTGAAAATATTTATTTGACCAAGAAATTCAAGTTATTTACCAATTTCCATCTATGGTTTTTGTAATAACTGCATAAGAATAGTGGGGAGAAATAGCAAAAGGAAAACACCTTAAATCGAGTGAAATTGGACCATTATTAGAATTATTTTAAAGAAACCTTATCAGGCAAAATTTTGACCACGTGTAAGATGATACAGATACATGGGGTCCAATTTTTCTTGATCAAAAAACAAATTAAATTATACACGTGTATAAATATCATTTTAAAAGATCATTTTGGGTGAACACAAATGAAATACTTGTCAACTTTCTCACCAGTCATATTTTACCAAGCCATTACCATCTCACCTTCTTCATTGCTCAGTCTAAATGTCCCTAATCGTCTCAAATTTCATTGTGGTGACCTTCATCAATATCATCCCACAGCCACCAGAAACTTTTATTCACTATAATCACAAGCACTCTTAGGTTAACAAAGAGATAATCTACAGTCAAAAAATCATCAACATCCGGAATATTCTTCTAGCAGAGCTTAAACATAGATTTGGGCTTGTTGAAGTAATTCCAAAGTCACATGTATTGATCCCAAATCATTTTTTTTCAGTCATGTCGTATATCAAGGTTGTTTTGCATTTTTGGGAGAACCTGATGGAGTTCTGTCTTTTCGTTCTGTCATAAGTATTTGAATACCCTTCTCCAATTTTTGCAACCGCTTGTGTATGATCTTCAAAATGTTTTTTAACTCATTACTTTCCAGTTCTGCTGGACGAAAGCATTCAATTACACATTGACTTCTCCAGCATTCTCCAATATGGCTTTCATTTTTTTGTTTTTCAGTTTTTGTTTTTCTTCTTCTTAGTTTTGCCAAACTTTGTCTTATTTACTCATATTTGCTCATATTCATCTCTTAGCCTTAGGTAACTCATTAACAATTTGTAGAGACACGTTTAATTTCACTTGATTGAAACTTTTGTCACTTTATTAATGCAATGAACGAAAAAAGGTTGACAATTACATAACTGAATCAAGTCCAGGCACAATAACTAAAACTCACTTAATGCAATTATCAACATATGAGGCATAGCATGTAGAATGATATTAATTGCAGCATAAACTATATATTTGTACCTGAACTGGATGCAAGCCCTGTCTAGCATTTCCAACTCCCTCCACTGTTATTACATGCATCCCTTCTACAGAATATACCGGTGCCAAGCAAGCATTAACTGCATGGTGCCTAAGAAAGCAATTTACAATCAGAAGTTCAAATAAATGTCAATGTCGACACACTGTAACACAAAAAGGTCGACCTAAGTGAATTGCACATCTCAGAGTGGTGCCACACAAACTTAGGAATGACATATTAAGTTTCAGTTTGTAGAGAAGGACATAGATTTATATAAATAAACGGTTCGTGCCAGGGGAAAAAGGACATCAGGACAGCATTGATACCTGGTCCTGCAATTTTTCTTTTTAAATCAGTATATTACTACTTTGTCATTCACAAAGCAGCTCCTAAGCAATTCTTCTTACACTTATAAACTGAAGACAATACACGTTAGATCTGAATTACTCAATCCAGCGGCCAGCTATAAACCATGGATTTAGAGGCAAATTATAAATCGGTAAGCACTGAAGAAGGTTCACTGTTGGAAGTGAAGTTTGACCTTTTCTAATTCTGAAATAGTTTATAAAATCTTATTTAAGGAGGTTCGTTGTCGGAAGTTTGTCTTCCTGATTCTGAAACAAAAAATCTCACGGAAAAATTGAATAGTAGCATATTGAAATTAAGCATTTGCTGTAACCCCCTAAAAATATAATAAATAACAAAAACATCAATATAGATGTAAAAAACTTGTGGAGTGATTTTTTCTATAGATGTCTTATGCAATCTGCTTTCAGTAGATTTATTTTGAGCTCGCTCATGCAAGTAGATGGTGGGTAGAAGTAGATCTTATTAGATGATGAGGTAAAGGGAATGTCTTGTTTTTACATGCCACCTATACTATAGATGTCCCATATTAATGCTAAATGATTATTTGTTGAAAGGGAGAACAAAAAACAGCAACAGAAACAAAAAGATGAAATGAAAAGATCGATATATGCCCAGAATTCCTTAATGGATAGCTGATGCTGATAAGGCGTTTACAAGTAATTACTGCACACACCAAGACTGAGACTGGAGAAAGATGAACTTACACACATTTCTTCAAATTTGGATTGTAATAAGAAAGCATCACAGTGCACGCCCCACAACCGCCTTCACCACAACCTAGCTTTGTTCCCGTTAGACCTACATCTTTATTACCAAATGAAGCAAAAATGTTGATTATTAGATCTTTCTACATACAAAAGAAATTTAGTGTAATTCTGTCTAAATACAGTATGATCTTTCAATATTGGCATCAGAAAGCACAGATTACCATTTGCTACGTGAAAATTTCAATCATAATGGTTAGTATGAATAAATTTTCTTCATATAGCAGAAGGTACTCAGACGATAAAACATAATAACTTTTCTCCCTCCATCTTATATCTTCATAAACAAAAACTGAATCAGCAAGTACCATTTATAGCCAAGGAATATTTGGCAGTCGTAGAAAGTGTCATCACCGGCATTCTATAGCAAATGCAGATTCGGTCCTCAAAGCCTCATCTTGCTATCGCATGGAAATGATATTGTTCCCTCTACTTTAGTAAATAAAAGTATTTTTTTGTTTATATAGTCACCCTAAAATTTCAGTGGAAGCAATACAATGTTGCATTACAAGTTAAATTCATCAGATTTCCAGTGGATGTCGTTCAATACTCAATAGCATTCAACCATTTTTGCCAATATTTATATTGGAGACGGTGACTTCAGTTATAATGTTATATATAACTTATACTATAAAATTCTAGGAGAACACCTGAGCACTGTCTACCGTCTAGGAGGCCCAGCCAACTACCATCCCCATTGCCGGGAAAGGTTTGCCTAGATTATCCAACTTTTTATCAAAATCAGGGTCCACATATACCCACACAGATTTTGGATATAGAAGAACTAATAACAGACTAAGAGACAGATTCATGCAAAAAAGTAGCTAGATTATTTGGTTTTTATATGTTACAGTTTAGTTTCAATTTTCAGAAAATATATGGGACAAAAACACTAAAGAAAAAACAAAAAATTGGATGGGTGGGGGATGTTGAATGTGAACTACATATCACCAGCTGAAGTTTACGCCTTCCAGCATAGCAATGCCTCTACTAAATAGACTACCATATATCATCACAACGCAAGTTTTTTAGAAATTAGCATACTCTCACTTTAACCCTAAAGGAGTTTAATGTGGGAGTAGTTACAGCCATACAATGACATTGTTGCCCCATCTTAACCTCTTCTTTCCATTTTCCAGAAATCCATAATTGCCGGCAAGACAAGAACCTAGAAATTACCCATTCTCTCTTTGAGTTACCTGATCATTTCCACCAAATCACCTATTTACTCCTTAACTTACGCCAATCACCAATCATGCATTTAATTTTCTGTGTGATATAAACAGCCAAACAGTTGATATTAGTTGAGAAGAGCCACAACCAAAATCCTAATTTGTAAGAGAGTGACAGGTTTGAAATATTTACTGACACCCTATTTACTGATCAGTTTAGTGGCAAGCAATTAACCCTTTTAACCACAAACTAATAAAAACCTACATTCCAAACAAAAGTGGCTAAATTCACTTTCCCAAACAAAAGCGATTAACCCTTTCTGTTTTATTTCAAATTTCCTGGAACTTTCCTAAGATGATTAATGAAGGAAAAAAAATTTAATCTGAAGCAACAAAGAAAGAAGCCTCTATTACCATATTAAACAATAAAAAAAGTCAAACAGAACCTTAGAAAAAATTAACCGGACATCTGGACCCAATGGTTGTTTACAATAACAGTAATCCATCCGTCCCACCAAACAAGTTATATTTGAGTTTTTCCCAGCAGTACAACAGAGTTGTATTTGAATTTCTTTTAACACATTTGGAAAATCCTGAAACTGAAATACGATCTGAATTATCTTTGATTTTGATGCATGAAAAATGCTATGGTTGCAAACTACATAAACATCCCAAAAAAATATATATATCTTTTTACGATTTATGGTTCCAATAAATTTAGATGACAGGTTGAATTTATGGGAAAACTTTAATGTATAGAAGGAGATTTTAATAAATATGTTATGCACGTAACCCGCATAATCTTCATAATTCCAAAAGAAACTACAAGTGGGGCAAGTGGCACTGGCTGCAAAGCATAAGATAACAGAATGGTACATGTGATATGAACTTTGAGAGGAAGTGTTAATTTGCCCCCAAAAGAACACTTACAGTGTTACCCCATCCTCCACTTCTGGCATCAACCAAACAACCCTTTAATCTAAAAAGAAATAATTGCATCTCAAAAAGTAGCTAAACCCCTTCTTTTTGGGGGGTGGGGGTGGGGGGTGGGGGTGGGGGTGGGGTGGGAGGCGGGGAGATGGGTGGGGGATTTATATATCAGTTAAATATGAAACTGAAATGAGTAGTTTGTAGGAGTTTAATACCTCTAAGATATTCAAGTAAAGTCATGTGAGCTAATCCATCAGGCAGTACTCTTCGAACCCCATTAACATACAATATTGCTTCTTCTGATTTTTCTTCAATTTCTTCTTCCTTCTTCAAAGAACCCATCTCTCTCTCTTTCTCTGTGCAGGTGTTTATGTGGAAAAGATTGATATTCGCGATCACTATTACTAAAGATACTGTATTTATTCATATGGGGGTGGATTCAGATCAAGATTCATGTCAAAATTTTGTGGGTATTACATAAATAGTAAGTAAAAGATACAGAGATGAAGTTATATTGAAATTTCATACACGTAACTGAGGCGGTCATACCAGCAATATGACAAATTGAACTTGGGAATTATCTACTGTACTACTTTCTATCTATCATCTATTATTACTATAATTATCTATTATTATAAGGAAGCTGCTCACTTCCTCCGACTCCCTTGTCCGCTCGTGGCTTTTTTATTTTATTTTTTTTTTTGGGGCTTTTTTGGCTTTTTTGTATTTTGGAACTTTTTGATTTGTTTTTTTAACTTTTTTATTTTACTTCGACTATAGTCGAGTTAAGACAAATATTAATATTGTGCCTTTAATTGAAAAATATATATTCAAATATGCATTTTTTTCCCTTTCATTTTTGCTTTTTTTTTTTTTACTTTTTTCTTTTTGCCTTTTTTTTGTATTTGAAACTTTTTGATTTGTTTTCAAAAAAATTTATTTTTACTTTAATTATACTTGAGTTTAAACAAATATTAATATTGTGTCTTTAATTAAAGATTACATCTTCAAATAGTATGCATTTTTTAAAGTTTTTTAAAATATCACATTACAAGTGACTTTTTTTTATATTACTTCAACTAACTCCTTTCATTTCACAAATAAGTAATATTATATCTTTAATTGAGAATTATATATTTAAATAATAAGAATTCGCCATGAAACTTATGATAAATGTTTAGTTAGAAGATATCATGAGAAGATTTTATGATAACTTTTTGGAATATATATGTTGTTCAAAGAGTTTGGTGATTTTTCTTATATGTTGTTCAAACAATTTGAACCAATAATTTCTCTATTTAATTACCTTAAACTTGCTCCTTACAATATATATGTTGTTCAAAGAGTTTGGTAATTTTTCTTATATGTTGTTCAAACAGTTTGAACCGATAATCTTTCTATTTAATTACCTTAAACTTGCTCCTTACAATATATATGTTATTCAAAGAGTTTGGTGATTTTTTTATATGTTATTCAAACAGTTTGAATCGATAACCTTTTTATTTAATTACCTTAAACTTGCTCTCAAAACTTGGTACGAAAACTATTCGCATAACTCGAGTTGAAAAAATATAAGGAAAAAATCTCATGCCATAAAAGATAGAATAAAAATACTAATTAAATTAATTGAGTCGTACTAACTCGATTAATAGAACTCAAGATAAGATGGCCCTTGTAAGTTTTATATATAGGTATCGATATATATTGACTTTTAAATCAAACGATGACATATTAAATTTTAAATTATTATTTGACCTAATTATTAATAGTTGATACAACTATTATAATCTTGAGTTTTATAACTGAAACTTTTGATCATAATATAATTTGTAAATTTTTACATATTACATTAATTTAAAGTTTAATATGTTGTCGATTAACCAAGAAAATCAAAACGTATATCTAATTTTGGAGTGAATGATAATTATATATTAGGTTTAACCAAAAAAAAAGTTTAATTCAACTCAATAATTAAAGATAAACCTATAGTACTAGTAAATTGAGTTAACCAAAAATAAATCAAAATACTCCATTCGTTTAAAAAAAACGACGTTTAAAAATGAGATTTATTCGAAAAAGTTAGTTATATTTGTATAAAACATTTTTTGTAATGTTATATATTTAAAATTTTGTCACTATCCTCTTACTTTAGCAATAATTTAACATTTATAATAAATTTTATGTGAAAAACTTATAAATATATGATTGTTAATTAAACATATAATATTTATATTCTCAAACAACCAAATATGTAACTTTTTTTTTTTTGTGAGATGAAATGAGTACAAATTTTCTTAAAGAGAAGTACGTTAGATATATCGTCTACCTATATTCATGTACTCTGCCGGCTCGTAAATGATGAGAAACGGCGCCTCTGTTCAGCTCTATTCACAATCTATTTTTGAATGTGCGATACATATTTTTATGCATTTAAAAGTTATATATAACTGAAATATTTTAAAAATATCTATATTATATTTAAAGGATTTACAAAGTATCGGCTCAATTATTTCAATTTAGTTATATTTCTAATATTATCTTAAAATTCATGCTATATATATATGTATATATATATATATATATATATATATATATATATAAATGTATTACAAATAAACCGCAATAAAAGTATTATGGTACTCCTTTCATTCCAAAATTAAAGATACATTTTTATTTATAGACTATAAAAAATCATGAAGTTCCGTAAATAACATTCGATTATATATTTCGTTATTCCATCTAATTTCACTATCTGTCAACTACTTCACTTATCTCAACTATTTTCACTATTTAGTGGTTCCTATTATTACTAAACATAAAAATTATTTTTAAAAACTGTTATTTTAAAAATGTATATATAATTTTAAAATATAGGAAATATATGATCACTCCGCAACTCTGTCAAGAAATTGTGCTTCCTCCATTTGGAAAGTGAGACTCCTTTTAATTTTAATATTTCTATGTTAACGCCTATTCAAGTTAAAAGAAAACTGATATTTTTATATTAAACAAATAAATAATACACCCCCTCGCATAATCAGGAAGCAAGTTCCTTCGTGTGAAAAGAAAACTACGTGAGGAACTGAAAATATAGCTTTGGTCGAGGAAATTTAAACTGAACGGAGATACAATTGTGTGCGGTGGTTCTTACGAGAGAAATTAGAGATTTATTTTTCTTTTATTTTAGTACTCCATTCATTTCAAGGAAAAAAAAATGTTTTCCGTTTGAACGGAGAGTATGATACTTAGGTCAGCTCAACATTCAAAAGGAAAAGTTGTACCCATACTGTGAAGTAACCTGGATTGATATACTTTTCAACTAACATTGCAAGAAACGCCAAGAGGAGGGACTGCATAACACCTCAACGACGGTTTAATCGGAATTAATAGAAAATAGGCAGAATAAAACATAATCGGTAAAAGGCCTTTGAATGCCTAATTGGAAGGATTAATAGGTGTAGGCGGGGATTTTTACAACAATGTTTTTCATTTGATTCAATGGTAAATATGTAGTCACTTCCAAGTTTTGGAGCTTTTGGGAGAAACTTTTAGGCATCATGTGCATCAAAGATTAGATGCCAAATAACAAATCATCTTTGTTTCTATTTTTATCACTACAAACTATTGGTAATTGCAGCATATTTACAGTGCATTTCAAATCCTCAACAAAAACAACGTATGGTGCATTAATAATAAACTTCAGTCAGATTGATACTTGAGATTAAAGGAAGATACAAATACAAGTTGTAAGACCCCGGCCTAGACAAATCATACAAAGTTCAGTATTTCAACTAATAGTTCAGAAAGCAGTAAAGATGCTGATTGGCGATTTTCAATATCAAATGAGAGCTTCATATCGGCACCTTCATCTTCACATCACATTCTAAATCTAGTACGGCCTATACCTCATGTCTGCTCTTGATGGTCTCCCTCCCATGCCATAACCACTCCACTGCAAAAAAAAAAATAATAATAATAAAATTAAGTTATTGATCACAACAACATGCATTACACCTTACATTCTCTAATATAAAAGAAGCATATCAACGGTATATTTTCAGGATGGACTCATTTTCAAATGTGGGTATTTTATAAGTTGTTAAAAGCACAATTGAAGCTGCAAAGAAGAATCTGACTTAATCCAGGTTTATCTAGTAATGTGATAATTTATTTTATTTATAATTGAATTTATTTAATATATTGTTGCCAGGTGATGCATGAATATTGAACATTGCAAATTTGTACTCACATCATTAAAATCCAGGCTTCCATACATCCTGCCATATGTCCGCATGGGACCACCATAACCCACAAATGGTTCAGGTTCATCCATCATGAAGCTCGGACCGGGACCACCATCATCAACAGGTGTAGCTGAATCAATCGCAACCTGCAACAAAAAATATCCCAGAAAATAATGATCTGCTATACTCCATTAACTCACAGAAGAAACAAATTTGAGCATGCAACTCAGTAGGGATGAATGAATAACTATGAAGTTTAACAATCATCTAGAATATGGAGACCATATAGTATTATCCTGTTAATCCCAAAGCTTGCCCGAGATGGCACAGGATTACAGTAATTAAAGTTAACAAGGCAAGACGGAAGTAGGCGTCTAGGCTCAAGAAAGGAAGTACAGGGAAAAGATTGATCACTTGTGAGTTTGTGACTGTTAAACCACTAGGCAGTAACTCCTTCGAAACTTAGATATCCCACAAATTTCATATATAGTAGAAAAAACCAGTCCCGTGCAGAAACTTGGATAAAGAACAAATGTTTTTGCATATCTTTCAGTCTTTTAGGCGAAGCCCGTTTTCCTGAATACTATTATTAAGCTTCTCATTCTAACATTTTCAACAATCCCAGATAAATCTCATCCTACATAATCTAGGCAAGTTTTCGTGACAAAGGCTGGATTTTTTTATCACAAAACAAACATGTACAGGGAAGCAACGAAAGTAGAACCTCTTTTAGTGTTCATACATTAGCATTACACACATGTAAAAGACAGCAAAGTAGCAAACAGTTCACTCAATACCTGCTGTCCACAAATTTCATGCGACCTTTGAGACACACGATCCGCAACCCCATCATCAGCAAAAGTCACAAAACCAAAACCTCTGTGGCCAGTTCTTTTGGGATCCTAGATCAAATATGCAAGATGAGAATTATCCCAAATATATATTCTTCAATTTTTTCCTAGTATTCTTCTTTCCATTTTATATCATTAATGTACAAGAGATATACCTTGGGAACATAAACATCCAAGATACGGCCAAATCTACCAAAATACTGACGAAGATCTTCAACACTTGCCTCCTGAGGAAGCCTGCCAACAAATATCTTTTTGCCCATTCCGCGAGATGATTCCCCTCCTAATTACCAGAAAGTTAAATAAACTGAGCTTAGTGATTTAACTAGAAGATGCACAAATGCACATCAGAAGTGAACTTACTTCCATACATAGAACTTGGATGATCATACAAGGTAGGAGCACCTAGTGCTGCATATCTAGTTGCTGCAGTGATATAAGCATTATAAGCACCGTATCCACCCTGCGGCATTCGACCTGGAGGCATTCGACTCACGGGTCTGAAGTCGTCCTCCTGAGGAAAAGAAATAAAAGCTTACATAAATAATGAAAGTAAAAGTAGGACTTAATGACCAAAAAACCCTATTATATTTTGAACACTTTAACCCTAAAATAAATTTATTATTTCAACACAAAAAACTTCAAACAAATAAAAGTTCGAGGTTGAAATGATATTTTTGAACAGTTTAAAGGTTTTCTTTTTGTTACATTTTGGTACAACCGTACAAATTTTGTATATTTTTATAGGTTTCAAGGTTTTTGTGTTATAACAAGCATTTAGTAGTTGAAGTATCAAAGTTGAATAGCTTGGAAGTTTTTGGTCATTAAGTGTAAAATTACCACGACTATATGGCTAAAAAAGACTGCCCAATATCTTAAGTAGTCAAAGAATAATCATAGTCCATTTTAACATTAGAAAACCATATTCAACACTTCTTATAATACAGGAACAAAGAATAAATGAATTGCAAGCTTTTACTCCAAACAAATACAGTGAGTGCTCCATACTGAAATTAAAAAGTGTTGCAACTTGCCTTTGGCGTTGCTCGGTCAACAACTACAGTAGAACCTCCCAATTCATGGGTTTCAATTATCAGATCGTCTACAGATTCTGTCACCAAGGAAAAAATATAAATAATTGGGAATCAATATTTCCTTTGGGAAAAAAGATCTCTAGTACTCCAAAGCTCAAGGATAAAAGGAGAGAATGTAAGTTCACTTATTCAAATCCACATTTCTAACAACCAAACTCATGAGAGACATTGTCTTTTTGGCGGACTTGCACAACATGGGCAATCACGGAATAAGTAATTAATATAATATAATTAATATACAATAATATTTACGAATCAACTATGTCTACTCTTGGGCAACCTCCACCTACAAACTGATCAATCCCCATCGTTCATAATTACTACATTTCCAGACCAATTGAATAGGACAAACATAAAGAATAAAAATGATACTGGAATATCTAGAGAATTATTTTTTTATTTTTAATAATTTTAAAAGTTACAAGTTTTAAATCTACTAATCGAATATTCCATGAAAAAAACACCTTCTATCGCTCTCTAAGAACCTCAAGAAATTGGAAAAAATCCTACACCTACTTGGACATCAGCATTGGAACCCTTGAAACAGAGTAGCCACACTGCAGCAAAGAAAAGATACATTTAGCTGTTTCCAGTCCCCTGTATACATCAATAACTGATAATCTCACCGTCTTGCTATGACTCAAACAATCTTGCAAACAGACCTCAGTATAGCTACATACAATCTGAAATTGGATGTCTTTAAGGGCTCATTACCATGGTATATTGATAAGTAGGAATTTCGTGTACTTAATGCTATGGTATTGTCATTGATTTGCCTTTATTTTCATTTATTTTCGTGAGATTTTAAGCGTTTAGTGTTGTTTTCTTGCAAATTCAAGATTTATGCTTTGGTATTGATTTGTAAGGTTGTTTTAGGTGAGAGACCTTAATTTGATGATTTGAGGTGCCAAATCATGCTCGGAAGAGCATTGGAAGAGTAGACTTGGACTCAAATTGAGCCTATAAAGAGAAATCAAGAAGAAAAGGTAGGCGTGACCAGGGGCACAACCATCCCCTCAACCATGTATCAATTTCAGAGATTGGCAAAATCAAGCAGACTTGGGCACGGGCAAGGGCATGACCATGCCTTAGACACAGGATTGACGAAATTTCTATGGAAAATTGTATTTTTTTTCTTTGATACCTACTCTATTGAGATTTTTAGGGAACCTTGTCCTAGGCATATAAATACTTATTTTCTGTCTTTTGAGGGGATCTTTTGGCTTTTTCACTTCTTAAAGAGAGATCAAGGGGTCTTGTAACTTCAATTTGATCTATTTAATTATCTCTTCTTTTACTCTTTCTTTTTAAATTGTCGTTTTAATTTTCTTTTGTTCTAACTTTCTTTTGTTAGAGATACGATGTACGATGTAGCCGTTTTATGTTAAATTAATTTATTCTATTCTTCTTATTGCAATCTAGGGTTTTGTGCTTGTGAGCTATATATTCATACTCTTAATGCTTTTGGGTGATTGGCCACCACTTGAACGATTTAAATTGCATAATTGAGACCGAGAGGAGATTTTATGCATACGCACATAGAATAGATAACCATAGATTAGGTTGTATAGAGATATAACAATCGATTTGCGTGATTTCGATAGTAGGTAAATCGAGGGTGGTTTACTGAATCCGGTAGAGTCCATAGAACTTCATGCATTTGTCATGCATTTGTTTGCTTGAATTCACATGGAGACATAGTGGATTACTTAAATTGGATAGAATTGCTATACTTAGAGATAAGGTAGTAATTAAAATAGGGATCTCTACCATCACAATTCAACTAGATTGTGTAAGAAGATTAGGAGGTTAATTTGCATGATTCGGTGAAATCGGATGCTCTAATGCCTTTATTATATTGATTTTATCTCATCTTTATGCAGTATCTTTATTCACTGCATGATATTTCTAGTTTCCAAATGACTTAGTCATTTCATTCCCTTTATATTTAGTTGATTAATTAATTCAATTCAAATTCCTTTTATTCATTGGCTAGATAAATTGTGAAATTGCTTAGATTAGTACGTAACTACTATTACAAGTCTTCTGGGGAACGGTACTTTTTTTATCACTATATTACTTATTGACCGTGTACACTTGCACGCGGATTTAAGGAACATATATATGCTATTTACAGAAAACATAATACCCCTACGTCTTTACACTAGAATGAGGATTCAAAAAGTATACAAGAACCGGTACCGTGGTGCATTTTACTTTTGGTTGACGACCTCCTCAAGGACAATAAGAAAGATTAATACTGGCCTAGGCATCACCTATGTGTATGTGGTGCCATGATACAAGAGATTGAATTAATAGGCAATCTCTTTACCCCTAAATCCACATACAGAACAAAGCCAGATGGACCAGTAATCCAAAGAAATTAAATGTAGTAAAATCAATAACAAGTATATGGCTTGGCCTGCGTTTCTAGAAAAGTTGGTAGTGAAGCATGCGTCCTTTTTATGGATAGGCAAGAGGTACAGATGAAAAGCAAATTCCACCACACTTGAGTTGTATTGACAGAGGAGAGAGTAATGAGGACTTACATAATCTATCATAGCGTAGTTAGATGCCTCAGATATATAGTTAATACAAACGCCCGTATGTTGAAGGTAAATTTTATTTAGTGCAGTAAAAGAGTCGAGCTGAGCTTACTTGAGCTTTTTCCTTAATCGAGCCAAGCCGAACACACTTTATTTAACTCACAAAAAGTTGTGCTCGAGATTGACTTGTTTGATTTAATAGAACAAGCCTAACACGAGTCGAACACTATAAACTAGCGAACCTTAATCGAGCTTTCGAGCTTGAGTCAAATTAAGAACTTAAAACGAACAAAAAATTATGCTCGAGATCAGCTCGTTTATATAAACGAGCCAAGTCAGATGAGCCTTAAACAAACCGAACAAGCAAACGGCTCGGTTCATTTACAGCTCTAATTTTATTTGACCATAGAGTGGCTATCATGCTTTATGGGTCTGACTGTTGGTTTAAAGAAAACAACATAACCACAAAACGTAGCTGGATTGCACATGCTAAGATGCGGCCAAGAAAAAAATGACAAAATACAAAATGAAGGCATTTGTAGAAAATTGAGATAGCACTTATTGAGAAAAGGACGAGAGCATACTGACACAGTTAGAAAGAGTATGCTACTATATCTAAATGGAGCAAAACTGGAGTAGGAGACCACAATTTAATTGGTAGAATTGCCATACAAGGATAAGTTGGGACCATACATGTGGCATAAAGGCAAATCCAACTAGATTGCTATAACAGCTAAGCCAAATTGTTTATACATACGAACATAATATAAAATATAAATACTGCTACACTTAATCCACATGATTGATAAGGCTAATCCGCAAAGTCAATTAATTGCTATCGCAGTTTGAATGGAGTTGACTGTATAACTTAATAAAACTACTATTACTTTTAATTTCACATGAATACGGGGAAAAGTCTTTTGACTTTTATTTTGAGTAGATGATGAAACCATGAAGGACACTATCAAAGGTCTCTCGCTTAAGACTGTATCCATATTCTGTAAACTAAGCAATTCGGGATGCAACAAAACCAAAAAGTGCAAAACTCACCCCAAAAAAAATTAATAATAAAATAAATCACCTGCATTAGCAAAAGTGATAAATCCGATTCCACGGTGCCCTTTGGTTCTAGGATCCTGCAGAATATTCATGTCAGTAATAAATATTGTATGTCGAAATATATACTATACAAATTAAAAGGTATTATGGGAATCTAGAATGTAAGATCATTATTAATTTCTGAAAATACACAGAAGTTGCATTCTAGAAAAACTTGAGATGGTTTCGTTTAGTTTTAGGTTGAGGAAGTGTGAATATTTGTCAGTATCGAAATACTAATCAGATGTTTTAAAAAATAAATATATAGAAAGGAAGAAAAATAAATTATGACAATCATGTCAAATTCAAATTTCAAAATGTTTGCAATTTTTAAGGAGTATATATTTTAAAAGAGAAGAAGTATATATTTTAAAAGAGAAGAAGAGAGAGACCTTTGGCATGTACAAGTCTGTTATTTCCCCATATTTCTCAAAATAACTGCAACGAAGAGGAAAGGGGGTAAAATCACTTATTAATGCCACTTGAACTATTATCACAAAATATTAAATATATGATATAAGCAAGTTAGTTCCAAAGAGAATCATGCAGTCAAAACTCATTTGTAGTTTGTCTCCTTCCTCCTTAACTACTAACACATTACCTCCTAAATGTAGCCTCTGTCACAGATGGGGGAACCCTAGCCACAAATATCCTGCTGGCTTTTTTGGGGGGTGCTCGCATTTCTTCCTGTCAAAACAATAAATGAGGGTGATAATGAAACCACACGAAACATAAAATTAAGACAATTTGTAAGACTGGCAAGGTTGAAATATTAAAAGGCAGATTTGAGACGGTCAAAGAACAGAACCTTCGGCGTAGCTACTTTTACTTCCAGAACTCTATTACCAAGTAAGTGCTCACTGGACAAAGCACTCTGTAGAAAAGAGAAAGCAATGAGTGAAATGACTATGTGTGTGTATTGTGCCATAACCAAGAAAGTAACAGGGAATATTATATGACTACATAAGAATAGCATTTATATTTTCAAAAAGAATTAAAAGAAAAAAACCTGGTATAGCTAGCATATAAGACAATACACACCTTTGCATCCTCCACTGTTGCAAATGTAACATATCCAAAACCACGAGATCGACCAGTAGACCGCTCCTAAATTCGTAGATAACATATAAAATTGGCAGACCTTATTAGTATTTACTATTTAGACCTCAAAATAAATCAGCAAGCAGATATATTTAGCATGTCTTTGATGCACAATGAATATGTTAACCACCAACTGGCAAAAGCTAATATTGAGATGCAATAAGAAAGTAAAATTCTGTGAAGATGAGATAGTTCTAACATATATAACATACACTCCATATGATGCATTAAAACTTTATAACATGCAATGAATAATACACTAAAACAATGAACTTCTGTTGTTCTTCCTTGATACAGTTAACTTGTACGTGTTTTAAGACTTTAAGCCCAGTGCATACCACTTAATTATGGGGCATAGAGTTCCTTTGTGGAGAACTACAGTCTCAATTCCTACAATTATCTGGTGGACATCAGCATATGCACAACAGACAATATCATGGAATGTCAATCCACAAAGACATGAAGAACACACAAATACTAGGCATAACAATAGGACGGGTATGGGACGGGGGAGCCGTTCCCAAACCCTACCAGTTAAAAATGTATAGTCCCCCAAGCCCACCCCGCCTCATTAATGTATATATCAAACCCACCCCGCCCTGACCCATTACCCCGAATAATATTTTTAAATTTAATATATTTCTTTTTTCCTTTGTTTTTTTTATATTTTTCTCATATAAAATCTTCTAAAATCATTATAAATTATGTATTATATATAAACGGGGCGGAGTCGGAGTTAGTGAGAGGATGAATCCCTTACCCTACCCTAACCCTATAGGGTTTAAATAATCGGAGTTCCATTAGGATCAGAGTTGGACGGAGTATTAACAGGTTCAAGTGAAATTGTAATCCCTAACAAACACTACCCCCTTCTGTAAATTATGTTTCTTTGACTCAATTTCCCGTCTCCACAACATAGACACAAACATCATAACGAGACCATCGATGAAGCTGTTTTTTGTTCTTCTCTTCCTTAATTTCATACCCGGTCAGAAAATCTCCATAAACAATACTTAAAGAAGAACAGCAAATTAAGAAAAAAGGTATCAGGTTGTGTCTTTCATTTCAATATCTAGGATGAACGAATAAGAAAATAAATTGTGAGATTAAGGAGTTGCAGCTAGCAAATATGTGAGTTTCCATGGCAAGTCTCGGCACATAGTAATTGATAACATTCAAGTATTCAACAGGACAACAGGCACTGTGATTACACAATAATACCACTAATCATAGTCCATACTTTTAGAAGACAGACCCCATCACCATATATTTGTGTGAGAGTGTGCATGTATAGTACATGAAAAGCCTGTGTTAACATCATACAGACTGTGCAAAAAACACACAGCATCAATCATCACGATTCACGTGTAACGTGCACATACATATTTTTATGGCAAATACACAAAGTTAAGTCATCAATAACCACAAGAACAGTACCATGATATCTGAATTCCCAAATGTCAATAGGCAAAACCAAATTTAAATCAAAACTAGGAACCAATTTCTCAGAACTTACATATTCAATAGCACTTAGCAACCACAAAATTATCAGATAGAATACGTACAAAAGAAATTTCAAGAAAAGAGCCTACCTTCATGACAATACAATCCTCCAACTCCCCAAATTTGCTCATGTAACCCCTCAATCCGTCGGTATCAATATCCCACGGAATACCTAAAACCTAAAATACAAAAACAAGAAAATCATAAGCAATAAATTCACGAATAAACAAAGTAAACAATATATATATATATATATATATATATATATATATATATAACAAACAAACAAACAATTGAAGAGGCTTACAACAAGCTTTTTGTCCGACATTACTGAAGACGAGGAGGGCGAATCAAGAAACGAAACAGAGAAACACTCAAATAATCTCTCCTTTCCGCTCTTAGCTCTCGCGATCTCACCTCTCTCTCCTCTACAAATCTCTCACACACGACCCCTGCACACAACAGACACACCTCTTTCTCACACAAAACAATCATCGTCATCAACAACAACAAACCACTCGCGATATTTCTCAAATTCATTAAGATGGTAAATCAAGATCAGAATTTAGAATGTCGTAAAAACAGAAGGATTAAGAATGAAAACACGCTCACTGACCTTCGATCCTTTCGAATTAACAAATACCTAAAACGCACGAAGATCCTCTCTCCCTCTTTCTCTATCTACACTCTCTCTTCTCGTGGCCGCAGATGAAAATGGTTGCGTTGCAGCAGCTTCGCTCGTAGATTAGGGTTTGCCCAAGAAATCACACCGTTGAGTTTCTGATCTTCGCTTATGATGATTTGGGGGTGTTTGTGGCACGTGACTACCGATGCACCTGCCCCGGCTCGCACGTGCCGATGATACGGCCTTTTTAAGTTTCTGATGGGCTTTAGCCGGTCTGCATAACTTCCCGTAACAATTCTTTATCGAGGTAATTACCGGCCGGTTTGTCCTAAGAACATAAATTTTCGCATAGTCATGTTAGTTTTTTACCCTTCCTAAGAAATTGTATTTTTTATAAAATGTCAAAATTATCCTTTATTATTTGTTCTTTCATTTCAGTTTTAACTTTTGGTCCAACACTTCACCTCCTTTTTAAGTATCTTCCGTCTTTGTTATATGTCTGACGTCATCGATGTACAATTATTTCGTAGCCATCAGTATCATTATTATCTTCATTTTTCATTTCCATTATTATCTTCTATAATGTCACCTCAAGTCGCATTCGTCTTCGCTATCATTGTTATTATTTATGTGTTATTATTTCTTTGTTTCTATTTCTTTGTTACTATTTCTATTTTGTAAAATTACATTTTAAATTCAAAACAAATAGCATGTATAATTTTACAAACTAAACAATTTTTATATAATAAAATGTAGAAGAATTAGAACAATCATATTGACATTAAAACTAATAGTAAAAATGATATCAAAACTTAATTTTATTATTTACTTTCAATGTTATTGTTCTAAAAAATAGATATGTTACTGTTCTAAAAGATAGAACTAATAGAAAAATAGCACAAAAACACAATAGATCCGAAGAAAATGATGTCAAAGATAAATGAGAAATATTAGTACGATATAAAAGAACATAAATTGTAGACAGAGAAAGTGGACAATGGAGGATAGGTTGACAATGGGTGAGACGACGACGACGATTGACAGAAAAGGTAGCAGCAGCAACGACGAGGATGAAGCAATGGTTCGAAGAAGGAGGAGGCGGCGGTGGCGATTTGAAGAAGTCGATTGTGGCGATTGAGGAAGGAGGAGGAGAGAGGCGACGACGGAGATATGAATTTCCAAGATAGATCTGAAACTTTAATGGTAGATCTCAAGTTTCAATGGCAACGTGACGACAACGATGGATATCGACGGTGGTGGTGATGATGATAATGATTATGATTTGGAGATGACAAACAGAAAGAAGAGATGAAGAGACCATGGTTGTAACGGAAAGAAAAGAAGAAATAGAAATAAGGAAATCATTCTTTGTTATGAGAAAGAAAGAAAGTTAGAAGTAACATAAGAACAAAGTTGGTATAGAAAAATAAAACACCACTTCTTGAAAATGATAAAAAAAGTTATGTCACTGATAGAAAATATTAGACTCTTTTCCTAGACCGACTTGAAAGTCGCCCTTCTTTAATTTAAAGGCAAAGTACGTTTTAAAGAAATTTATTAACGACATTTGTTGATTACTTCTGTTAGATCTTTATTTTATAGACTTACAATATTATAATATTGATATTATATATATAGATAAATTAATTATTTGGTCCCTAAATTATTTATGAAAAAATATTTTAGTCATTGAACTAAAAAACTTCCATAGATAGTCCCTGAATTAATTTTTTTTTTAATTTATTAAATTTTTCTGTTAACCTTTGTTAATTTTTCGCTTACGTGACTGTCAACTATTGCTTACATGAAATTTTCTATGACTTTGAGTATGTAAACGCCTCTGTAGAGCCAATTAATCTTGTAAAATTTAAAGATTTTGACATTTTTCATGACTTTAACAGTATGATATACATGCACTATGCCTTAAATTTAAGTATTTTAACATTCAATCATCTTCTTTGGTGGTTTGGTCGGAAGCCATTAACACCGATGAAGAGTTTGGTCAGAATTTTATTTCCACAACTTAGGCATATTTAGGTTTGATTCTAACTTGTAAATAATCAATTAAAAATGTGGGAACTCGATGCACGAATCAATTAACATTAACAATCACATATTTGGATGAATTGATTTCATGAAATTCTGGGGTTCATATAAATTTTGGGTCAACATTTTGTTCGTATGATTCTGGGGAACAAAATCCCCACATCAATTTCACATAATCATTAGGCTATAACATATTTTAATCTTCAAAACCTCATAGGGTTTTTTTTTTGTGGCTTAAACCTCTAAATAAAAAATTAGCCTCATATTACTTATACTTATGACATGTAAATCATCTAATAGTGTGTAGTCGTTAATTTGACATACTAATTCATAATTAATTACAAGAAATAGGTTCGAATTCACCTTAATTCTTGATTTGGATGATAGGAGATGATGATGATATGACACATGTAATATTCAATACAGTATATAAATAAAAAAACAAAAAAAAATTAACGTGAGTAAATGTTAACTGCCACACGAGCAAAAACCAATAGAGGTTAACAGAGGGATATAATAAATTCTAAAAAAAAAAAATACTTCAATGATCAATTCTGGACGGTTTTTAGTTCAATGCCTTTAAGATTTTTACTTAAATAATTTAGGGACTAAATAATTAATTTACCATATATATATATATATATATATATATATATATTATATAATATTATCACATTATGCAATTCATATTATAATATTTTAAAATTATGATATAATATATTATACCACTTATATATAATAATGTTATTTAATATTATATTATACTATACAACGTGTGTGTGTATATATGTACTATAAAATATAATATATAATTTAATATAAAATATGGAGTATGTTATATTGTATCATTTTTTAAAATATATTATACAAATATAAACTTTATCTGCCTGATCATTTGTTTCGCTTGTCACATTTCAGAGTAGACCAGAGTTTCGATTTGAAAAAAATCATACTTTAAAAGCCATACAAGCCAGTTGATGGTAACAAAAAAAAAAAAATACAAACTTTATCTCTAACTCCTTTTCTATTTTAATATTTTATTTTTGGTAACAAGAAGGGCTACAACCGTGGAATGGTAAATGTATAATTGAAAAAAGGTGGAAGATAGGCGGTAGCGGTGATAATGATGGTAGAAAATATAAGAAGAAAAAGAAGGTGGCGGTGGTGGTTAAGTCACGACGTAGTGGATCGAGGAGGAGGATGAAGTTGCTAAAGTGAGAGAGAAGAAGAAGAAAAGGAGGCAGTGAGGGAGGTGGGTGGTGGAGGCGGGGAGGGAGGAGGAAGTGGTGGAGGCGGCGACGGTGGGAAGGAGGAGGGGAGAGAGAGAAAGCGCTAATATGAAAGAGATAGAGTGATAAGAAGGAAAAAAGAATGGTTATTACATCTTTAATTAAAAGTGATTTTAATTTTATGAAATAATAGTATAATACCGACCTGTTTTTGCCGCTCATATGACTATTGTTTAAGATAGAGTTGATTAAAAGTAAGCCCATCTAAAAGCTAAGCTTTGAACAGTACTTCTAATTAATGTATTTAATTTTAACTTCTAACAAAGTTACCGAGTAAACAATTTGAGAAATATGGATATAAAGTGTGAAATTTTATCACACACGGGGTTAAAATCTCGAGAATGTACTATAATTAATGAAAAAATCTATATGAAAATTTGAAAATGTATCTGCGTTTTGGGGATTTACAGGGGGGAAAACAAAAGAATCATTTCACTGTATTCCACGCCTAATTAGGTCATCGGTAACAGATACACCGTATATTCTTTTGTACCATAAACTCCTAAAATTTGAAGCATATTTTTTCAATAAAGTTTTGTTGTGCAAATTTTTTATCTTGTACTTTATCTCAAAATCTTACTTTTCTCATTTAAATATTGTTTCTCGATTGCTATTTATGAGTTAATCACAAAATCTTTTAAACTGGTACAATTATTTATGTATTGATCAAAAAAATTACTTATTGATTCACTTCTCCTAGTTGTAGTCATCCATGCGGCAAAATATGACATTGAGTATGCTCCAATTCACTTTTAATGTATATTATACATAGAGAAGTCACTCGTGATGTTGTAAATCATATTGTTTCATCAATTTTACCCTTTTTTTGTTCCACCAAATTTACCCATTTTTTCTCAAACTCGTCAGTTATCACCGAATACAAATATATAAAATAACAACATATTATAAACGATATTAACAACAACAACAATAAAATATTGACAATTTAGTGTCGACTATTTACGAATATAGATACGTACCTATCGAAGTTTTCCTTAAACACTTTGTAATTAGAATATAAATGATGAAATTTTTCAGGAAACTTGTTACTGATATGCCACATACATATCAAATGCCTACTGGAAGACAATACTGTATCAATGACATTGTTCATTGTTCTATCTTAATCCATTATGATCGCCAATAAAATTTTATTCTCAACCGTTTCAAGCCAATTTTCTAACAGTCAAACAAATATAGCTTTCATTTCATCCTTAATAAGAGCAAACTCAAATAAAATAGATTGATAATAATAATTAATTCTCATAATTAGAACAAATAACATCTCATATTTATTTGTTCTGTAAATGGTGTCAAAGGTAACTACGTTTTCAAAATTTCTATAACAAATAATTGATCGAGAATCCACTCGCATAATACATGCGATATGATTCTTTTCGTCAACTTTTATATTGTAGAAGAATTTTTCAAAATTTTATAACTTAAGCTTTTTAAAACTACCGAAACTTCTTGTGCATGTCATGTCGCAAGTTGTGTATAACATTTCTAATATCATAGACGGTAAATTTAACATTTGATCTTCCACCACTCATTGTATCAACACATTCATGATCAAACTCGATTTGATCATTGATCGGTGGAGTAAATTAATTAACTCTTTATCGCCAAAAGTTATCTTTTTGTGTGTTGATATGAAATCAATTTTAATAATCGTTACTACTGAATGATTATGATTCAATTCTAGTTCTGTAACATGCCAAATATCATTCTATATGTTATGAACAACAAGCATTTTGGATTTGCACATTGTGCATTCAATAGTATACACGTCATGAACAATAAACATTTTAGCTTTTCACGTTTTGCATTCAATAGTATTCCTCTTTCTCTAGATTATGGTTTCATTGTCATTTTTATTTTCAAACAAAATCTTTTTAAGAATAAGTTTACCTTTTTTATACATGCATATTGCCTTTGAAATAATTGATTTGAGCACAAATGTTTTTTGATTGTTAAAATTTTAACTTCAAATCCACTCTTATAAGCATATGCATTATATAATTTCTAACCTTCAAATATACTTGTAAATATTTGACCCACATATCAAGGAAGAACATCATCACTGTCTAAATTTATTTGTTCTTTGTCATTCAAATTATTTTGTTCATCCAAATTATTTTCTTGTTCAAGCTTATTTTCTTCGTCAAAATGATGTTCTTTGTTATCAACATTTATACTTATATCAAAATATGAATCATTAAAAAATGTATTGGCATCATAAATTCTATCGTTATCACTCATTTTAAAATTAAAAATGTGAAAAATAGAGAACCTGATGAAAACGTCAATCTGACACGTGTTGATCTAATCTATAACAGAGAAATCTTTTTAACAAATGAGTTAAATTAAAAAAAATTATTATAAAATGAGAGAACGAAGAAAGAAACGTATATGCAGCGAAATAAGATATTTTTTGACCTAAGTTTTTAATCACAATATATGTCTAACAAACAAGAACAACGTAGCAAAAAACATAGGAAGAAAAAAGAAAATACATAACTTCTGCTAGTGTTACTGGAAGAAAGATGATATTTTTAAACTTTCGTTGTTTGATCTCCACCGTTTGATCATCCGATCAACGGTTTAAAATGTATTAGCTATGAAATTTTTTATAACTAATGTTAACTATGAATTGACCCTATATATATATATGTATATATATATTAATATATTTACTAAAATAATATTGTAAAATATGATAAAATAATATTATAATTTTGATAAATGTAAATAATGATATTATAATTTTAAGGATACACTGGTGCAATTCATATTTCTTTTTACTTTTCATCAAGATTCTCTAAATAAATATAAAGAATCAAGATTTTCTAAATAAATATAAAGAATAAAATTGAGTTTAAGAAAATTGACTTTAGGAAAATTGACACGGTGCTCTGAGGCCGATTAGCCAAAATTTTGTTCATGAAATATTGAAATATAAGGCCAAATAGTCATATATGTTATATGTATCCGGAGTAATATAATTTCCAACGGCAATCACCGTCACACGGAGCAGTTTTATGTTAGATGATTTCCAAACTTTGTTTACATATCATATAATACATACAAACTTTACAAAAGAACAATAATCCTGATATGGTATAGTTTGTCCCCATATTGCCATTTTGCCTAAATACTTGCAATGGACCTCAAAATCATGCACACAGAATTTTCTGCCTAATAATTTTTACTCATTCTAAAAATGCTACTACAATACTGACAATGTGTCAAATTGGTAGCATTTCTGTGGCCCTTTAAATGACAGTTGACTGCGTGTGACATAAAATCTTGATCACATGTCCAGAGAGCAGTATATTCAGCTTACATCGGCTTATTTTGGGAGAAGTGATTCTTTTAGTGTGTCCCGTTGAAATGCCGTGGGAGGGGTAGAATATTCTGTTTTTGTAGATTGAATAAGGATCTGCACGGCGATCATCACCAGGGCTACAAATACTGCAAAGAATGCTATTTCTCCAACAGAAAATGTGCAGACTTGGAAGAGCTTGACAGCACCAAATGCGAGGAGAGCTGCCCAAAACATTACAACCTATTTTTTGACACAAGGTAATCAGTGAGGGGGAGATTGTAAACACGAAACCACAGACACACAAAAACACATCTACAGGACTATATCTACTCTATATTGGTATCCATATCCACATATACTAGTATACTTATGTATGTGCTCAAGTACAGAGGATAACTTACAAAGAAAGACTTTGTTGGTCGACCAATTTCTTGACGTGGTTTGTCAATGAATGCGTCTTTTTTAAGGTGTAGCTCCAATAAAGCATCCTGAGAAAATTATAGGAAGTTCAGACATTTAATTTCATTATTGCTAAATATAATACACACCTGTATACAACAAATTTGACAAATCTTTGTGAAAATTTTGCATAATATATACATGCTTCGCTGAAAACTCCACCAAGCAAAAGAGATTTGGAAATTATAACTATTATGCTTCGTCTGAAATTTCTTTAAAGAATCATGGTACTGCAGTAACCAAACACACACACACACACACACCATTTGGGGAGGATGACCATCTTACAGCTCCAATTATGAAGATTGAAAAGGACGACACTGAAGAGGAGAAGCAGGGGCGAGACACAACATCCTAGACCTCCTACTCCACCAAATGACATAGCTTTATGCCTACATGATTGTATCAACAGCCTAACTACTCTTTATTACTCGTCCTCTATAGCTAGAAGGCTAGTCAAGTTGGTTTTAAATCTGAGCAAATAAAAGCTATTTAACCCTGTCTGCAGATTATCAATTCGTCCTTACGTACCTTCTCCACAAATATATCTTTACACCACTGTGAAATGCCACTATCTGTCTCAGGCAATTCATCCATTGAATGTCGCTTGATGTGCACGTGCACCTAAAGAATCAACATCTTACATTGAAATTTTGGAAAATAATAAGCATACTAACAAGACAAAAAACAAAAAGAAGAATATAGGAAAGGGAAAAAAAAGAACACAAAATAAGGAAAAGTAGGAGTGAAAAAGACGAAAAAGAGAGAAAACAAACTATCCATGTTCAAGCTTTAGATCAAACCAGAGTGTTCACTATGTTCAAATATATCAATTTCATACATATAACTTGCCATAAAAGATTGCCCCCTGAGTATTCTTGTCATTGTTGGTCGAGGATCCTTCTTAGGAACCGCTATTGTAATATTATATATTGCTGGGACAAATGAACGCAAATTATTTACCGCCGAAACAAAACCCTGATATGAACACAATTCATTAAAAGGAGATCATTGGTAAAAATGGCAATAAATCTATAAATCATTGTCTATATACGTATATATACATATACATATATGTCTATGCATGCATATGTGATATGAGAAACTGACCTTTGTATGAGGAATCAGAACATTCCTAGGAATAGGCAACCCTGCTGCTTTTGCATATTCTTGAGCTGCTGTAAGTTTTGCCTGCGTAAAGCGTGTTCCCTCGGGAAGAAGAGCCAGCCAAAAAGGCCTGGGGAAATCATGTAGCTGTTGAAATCCTGTCTGCAGTATAGAACCCCGAAAGAAAATAATAAAACTAAACTGTAATCTCATCCTTATTCTGGTCTGTTTCAACTTAAATTTTAGAGAGTTTAGATTTTTTAGTGTAAATTACCCTGTTAAAATCTAGGATCTCTAAAATTTAAGCCGAAATAAACGGGGCCTCTACATATTGCAAGTGTATAAAAGAATACCTGCAACTTGTTTGCATCTTTGGCCCAATTTCTCTCCAGGAAAATATATTCTGAGAAATACATTGACCAGCCAATCACCTGCATCACTGGCATTACGTTTATCTCCAAATAAAGTACAACCTTGAGCACACTCTTACATCATTGTAGCTATAGATGACATATCCCCTTAGATGAGCAAATAAGTTGCATTAAAATTATTATTCTAAATTGTTAATTTATGCCACAATATGTGTACATGGATATAAGACTACACATCATAAATTGATGGAAAGGGAAAAACAGAAAGGCAAAGCCAAATATTACAATACTTGTCCTTTTCTGATGCATCATATTTATCATCATCAAAGTTAACGCTGCTTTAATATCCATAAGCAGTGAAAATAAATCAAAAAGCAATTTTCAGTCATAAGATTCAGAAGGCTACTATTCAATAGAAACTTCTGAAACTCGATTTTTTTCCTAAACCACATTGAACATATGCAATTCCCACAGTCCCCCACCAAGAAATCCATATAACCAAAACCACTGCCAGTTGGACATTTCTGAAGATCGTTTCCCGTTCGAAATTGACCACAGTTGAGCACTGCACCACTTGGGTGGAATGCCTCCAAACGATAACAATATAAACATCAATATTTCCCTTATCCCAAACTAGTTGGGGTCAGTGGTCAGTAAACCCAATTAAGTTTCGACCTACCCCCTCCTTTCTATATGTTATGCTTGGCAGCAAACTTCTTTTCTTACCGGAACATCTAAAGGTCTTTGGAAATATGTCCAAACCATTTCAATATACGTTCCTTCAACTTTTCGTCTACCACTATTACTTCATTTCTTATCTCATCCATCCTTGTATGATCACACATCCACCTTAGCATCCCCATTTCTACTACCCTCGTTTTATGCTCATGCTGTTTCTTCACTGGCAAACATTCAGCTCTGAATAACATTGCACGCCTTATTGCTGACATACTCATATAAAAATTAAACCAAATGGCATTTCTATAGGAATTTCCCTGTCCGAAATATCATCCTGACTCTAAAATTGTACAGCAGAATGTAGAATATACTATAATGCTATTCCGTGACAATTCAACTCACAATGTAACTGTGCTTCACTTTTCAAGCTACCAGACCATTCCCATCATTGTATAATTGTCTTGGAGAGTCAGAGAAAGGTTTACCACAATGGAACTGATTGAATCTATTGTATATTATAACAATTATATATTCTTTATACTGTCTAACAAAGTCATATCTAGTTTACTTTATAGTTTACTTGCTAGTTTTCCTGTCAAAGTTTTTAACTAAAAGTAAAAAATTCACGAGTGTAACTTTATACATCATCATCATCATGCTCAGACAAGAGAAACTCACCGGGAGGTATTTTGATGATTTCTTAGACACAGCTAGTGCACTACCAAGGCAACCTGATCTCTGTTAGTAAAACTAGTATTAGTTTCTGGCACAAAAATAAGAAAAGATCTATTCAATACAAATCCATTAAAAAGAGTTACTACGTAGAATATTTCAAGGCACAAACCAGGTAAGAATATGTTGTGGCAACACTGTGGATAAGGATGTTAACAAATTTTAGTGTAATGTCTAAAAGTGTCATCTAAGCGGAACAGATTCTTTTCATAAAATCAATTTTTTTTGAAGTGTACTCATAACTTCATGTTACAAGAACCTTGATATATCAACAAGGAGACCAACAAATTTGAAAAAGATTAAAACCTGAGCTAAAACCCATCCGACCAGCCAGTCGATATCACTTCTATGATTGGATATGACAAGTGCGTGTTCCTTACCTGAAAATATTTCAATTTAAGCTAATGCAGTAAATAAAACATACAACCTGTAAAATTTTGTATTAACTCCTCCATTAAAAATATTTACTGTTCGGCATTCCAGAAAGGAAAAACTGCTCACCCATTAGTTGGAAAGATTCAGAATCCATATACAGCTCAACCTGCAAGAAGTTGGACATAATCAATGGCATACATATTGAAGAATAAGAGGTAGTTATTGTGAATATCTTGATGGGCCATTTCTCGTTCAATATTTGAAAGATAGATTTTTGTAACATCTGCAATGCATTTTACTTCCTTGGTTTGCCAATCATTAATTGCTTATGGTCCCTCAGTTTTTTGTATTCCATTGGTAAATGCATGTGAGTTGATTGTATATGATACGTATGTGACACAATGATACATACAAACAATGCATGCATGAATGCGCACCTACATGCATACCTACCCCAATGCTTTTTTAAGTTCTAAGTTTACTATCTTTGTAGGCCCCTCCTTAGAGGCCCCTGCTTCCACCTATGCCTAGAATTGAGGCATTTCGTTATGAGCTTGATTCATAGATTCCGCTAGGCAGAATTAGTCCTCTATTCCAATGATTTAGCAAAGGCTCAAAACCTTACATTGCATAAATGAAAAGTTGTGCCATTTAAGATTTTTATCGTTATAAAAAAGAAATTGGGGAGTAATCTACATTCTATTGTATGGTTTATACAATGCCTCCAGACATACATATAATAAGAAGATATAGAAAGAAGATCACCTACTAAAAATTTGCCAAGGCAAAGAGATAAAGGTGAAAGAAATAGACAAAACAGGATAAAATATAGGACAAAAATAGGATGAAAGAGAACGCACAGAGAATGTGCTCCTCAATATTTCAATTTATATAAATCATTCGTAACTTAAGTATTACGCTACATGCATAAATTTAATGGGAAAAAGAGATATTAGCTTATACTAGGATGCACATAATATACTCATAGTATTGTAATTATATCTGCGCAATTTCCAGTATTTCTATTCCAGACATTGCCCCCCTCTCGAATTAATTTATGTCACAAATGTGTAAAACTGGTTCCCAGAGGTTCTTCAATCTTCATCCTCCCATGTTGCCTCGTCAATGCTACATCACTTCCATTGAATAAGGTATTGTTACATGTCACTATAATTTTTCAACATCTAAGCTAAATCTACTATGATAACAATTCACAGTAGATCTCAGGTGAATATTGGTTGTGAATATGTAAAAAGAGGTTTTCAGTAGTAAGAGACATTCTCAATTGTTTGTGTGTGTTGCTCCTACCAACTCCTCTGTATATCAGTTGCAATTTGAAACGGCTATATAATCAAATACAGGCTTTAATGTTAAGCAATAAAAACTTAAAAGTGACAAGTACTAACAGGTCATCTAAGAAGTATGGATTCGGGTGTGGGGATTTGGGTTCGCCATATAAAGATAAACAATCGTTGATTAGAAAATTTTCAAAATTTGGTGATTCGGGAAATTCAATTTTTTATATACAATTAATAATTAATAAAATTGTATTATATATATTAGATATATCTTTTTAGAAACTCATAATATATTATTAAGTTTACAAAATTATAGATAATAATATAACTACTGACAATTAATAAATAAGTCCACTTTACCTAGTTATTAACATATTACCATGATAGGCAATAGATAAAAATGATTAATCAATTAATTAATAAATAAAGCAATAACTATCATATTAGTTACATTTGACCAGTAAAAAGGTAAACACTAAAACACTTACTAGCATTAGCCCAAAATCGTAAGAAGGCCCAATAGGTGAGGAGCCCAAACAAATATGAGAAGTGTGAGTCCAATCTGAGATTGAGAGCTTAAAAGAACAGAAGCAAGACTAGAGATCCAATGGAATTAGAATAGAGAAGAAAACAAATGTAGGCGAGGAAGAAGACGAAGAAAATAGAGGTCGACTTCCATTTCTCTCTCAGTTGCCACAAATCAAGTCAAAGCCGAACAAAGAGAATAAGGTTTTTTATTTTATTTTATTTATTTTATTTTTTTGCATCACATCAGTCGTTTCTCTCTTTTATACCCTTCTTCTTTTCTTTTCCTTTGACAAAATTCCATCTTCAACCCTCAACGAATCACCTGACGAACTAGTTCATGAACTAAACACTGGCGAATTGAATCCCTTACTTGGTTCAGGTCAATGATTTGTGAGTTTGCCGTTGACTGTACTCCGTACGCGAATCCCGGAGAATCTCGGCAGACCAAAATCCCAGAAGAACTACTTTGGCAGTTCAAAGGCAACCCAACGAATCCATGCTTCCTAGCTAGTCATTAACCCCATGTAACTGACGCACATTTAATTGACAAAAAATTGACCATCATATTCAACTATCCACATAAAATGTCAGTTACAAACTTTAAAGTCTCAAAAATCTACTTTTGGAGTATTTTTTGACGAAAATATGCCCAATAACCCCACAAGGGTTAGCCTCTTGCAGAACTTTTTGAGAGTTTTGAATCACTATATTATGGGTAAAAAACGGACAACATATGTAAAAGTTATGACCAAAATACTAATAGTCGTCAAAATGAGTTTACAAACAACACAAATTAAATTTCTAACAATTCATTTCCAGCTTTTCCTCTAATTTAAACATTAATGGATGATTACTTTCACAAATACCAATGCATATACATGTCTGGTGATCTTGTTAAATGCAATGCAATTATAGCCCTATAGCTTAACATTCTAGAGTATCAGATGAGATGTCTATTCAATTGATACAGTCCTGTTCAACTTTAATTTAAATAATTTTGCAATTGTGATTTCCTTGATATTGAAATTGCATAGTTGAAAAACGGAATAGTTGCAACTAACGTAATTATATTCAGGAGGCAAGAATCTTAAACTCCAGAAAAAGCTGGACTTAAAATTAAATTAAAACTTAGCTTTCATACAAAGTGCTACTATGAATGTGACAGACCAAAATAGAAAAGAATTCCTCTTGATGCAGCACAAGCCAGTGAGACATGGCTGGGTTGATTTAAGAGACTTTTGAAGCACTTGCCAATGGAGAAAGGCTAAAAGTAGACGTCCTAGTAGAAAATTCTAAAGAACTAATATTATTTCTCCGGATTAATTAGTTTTGGGGTAGCTTAGTAATCATTATAGAGTTCATAGTAATTAGGAAAACAGTCTATGATCCTTATGTACTTCCTTCTCCTCACATTCTTCACAACACTTGCTATTTTGGAATGCCCCAAATAATTTGCAATATTTCCTCTTCTGGAAATATATGTTGTTTCTGTATGACCATATTTGCCTTGCTCTCCCATATTATGACAATAACTTATTCTGAAAAATGGAGTTTCTCTCCCTTACTTTTTCCTCCTAGAATTTGTTTTGAATGACATAAAGGTATTGCGGATGATTAATACAAAGTCAGCATTTTCCTAAACAGTCGTGTCATTTCAAATAGTTGCAATGATTGTGGGACAGAAGGAGTACATGGCTGCAATCCACAATTTCATTTCTTCTATTCAAGTTAATTGCATTGAGTTGTGAAATTATTCTACGTGCTTGATTGTCCCCAAATTAGTCCCATAATCTTGTTGACCCATGTTCCTTAACCTTTAGTTCATATGAATTAAATAGTTCCAAGCAATATACTTCATGACTAATTCATTGTTATGTGTAAAACAAAAGTATCCTATTTAAGTAGCCAAATTTTCACTTCAAATTATCTTTCCGGATATAATTCTGGTCAAGGCTATGATTAAAAAAAATAATAATAATAAAGAAACAGAAGGGAAAAACAAATAAATTCGCAAGATGTGTTTCAAAGGCCAAATTTTCACTTCAAAATAACTACCTAGATGAGTTTTCAGGAGATACAACACCAGATAGTCTATTCAATGTGGAAATCAGAGCGATAAAAATAAAAGGTAGCTGCAGAAAACCAACACATAACAATGGTTCAAACGACAAGTTCTTAAAGTAAAGATTATACCAAATTAGGAAAAAGTTCCATTTCAATATCCAAAAATCTTATATTACAAGAAAAGATGCAATAAGAGCATATGCATTAGGAAGCAGTTTTAACATAGCAATTGTTCTATTTAAGATTTAAGATAACAGCCTGAAATTAGAATTTAATGAAAATATATGAACAACTAAATAAACACCTTTACGTTTGCCCACCAGTCTGAGAGCCATATGACTTCCAACCACAACATCTCTGCAACTACTCTGTTCATCTTTCTGTACATACTCTTCAAAAATGGACGAACAAGGATGAAGAGAACTGCCTGAAAGAAAGAGGGTGTGAACAGACTCACCAAATTTTGGGTCAACTGATACAAAACATCTATATCAATACTGCAAAGTGTAAATGAAATAAATGCATATGCTGTTTATGTTATATGATTCGATGTGGATGGTGGCCGAAGTGACTATTAATGGTGAGGAACTGAAAATATTGAGATGAGGCATACATATTGAGAAAGCTGAAGATGACACAATATGTATGCCTCATCTCGGTAGTCACTAGTTAGTTCTATTGCATATCTCATTGTTATGATAAGGAGGTAGTCCATAACGTAGTCCATAACTACGTTTAAGGTTCTGTTCGGGAACAACTTATGCTTTTTAAATTAAAGTTAAATTTTAACTTTTAGATTTTACGTTGAAAAGCTACATATATACTTGCTTTTGTAAAATAACTTAAAATTAGATTTTAAGTTTAAAAAAGAAAGTAGCTCCTAAACTCTTGTACTTTTGCATTTCAACTTAAAATCCAAAAGTTGGAAAAATAAGTTGTTCCCGAATAGGCCCTAAGACTTGCTAATTTAAATGTAATGGAAAAGAAATCAAAATGATCATGAAAGGGTGTTGGAAAATCTGGCATTTTCAAATTTTAAATTGAATATCTAGACGAGACAAATACATAGATCCAAACCAGATTACAATCAAAGACGTTAAGACACTGCCATGAATCACAGATTTACACATGATGCCAAAAATGTCAATAAGCTACCATCAAAAGAGAGAGAAACAAAATTGAATCTATGATCAATTGCTAAAGCTCCAAATTGAAAAAAATCATTCCAAAACATGAAATAATCAAGAGATTTGAAATAATATTGCCATTACCTGAATGAAGTTTACAATGACACCTGATACGAGAACGAGTACCCCTAGAGGAAGAATAATTACTGCTGCCAGCCCCATTGCCGTCTCCACAAAAATTGCACCGTGCGTGCGTGTGCGTGCGTGTGCGTGCGTGTGTGTGCGTGTGTGCGTATATGTAGAGAGAGAGAGAGAAGGATATTTAGAGAGAGAGAGAGAAGGATATTTAGAGAGAGAGAGAGAGATTTGCAGAGGCGAGGGAGGGAAGGAAGTGTATTTCTTTGGAAATCTGACCGTTGTACGGACGACGCCTAGCGAAGATGGCTGGGAATGCTAACTTGCGCCTATGTGATTGTGCGCCCCATGCTTCTTCTATCATGTGGGAGGAAGAGATCCAACATTCATAAAACTTTCTTTTATTTGGTGACAGAACACTTTCTTTTAAATATACGGAGTATATGCTTCTTCTTTTTCTTTTTTTTTTTTAGAAAAAAGATTTATGTAATCATCCATAAGTCTATTAAATGAGGCAGACATTCCATTTCCTTTTCATTTTTCTTACTCCCGCCGTTCTTGTTTAATTGACGTTGACTTTTTTTTTCTTTTATCAAATTTATTAATTTTTGATTTAAAATATTTATTTTTTTTATAAATATGTATGTAACAAAATTATAGTCATAAGAAAATTTATAAAATTTACGATAAGACTTAATTTTTATAAAAATTTTAATTGTAAATATGTATGTGTAATTGTAAGGTCAAAATATGATAAAATTGACTGTAAAAAATTTTTAGGTAATAATTTTTTTTTAGGTTACATTGGAGGTCACTGTTTAAAACTCACTCACATTCACACACTCATCCCTCAACTATCTTATAGACTCATCTATCAACTACCTTGCAACATTCATCAGCACACTCATCCCTCAACTACTTTATAGACTTATTCATCAACTACCTTGGAACATCCATCAACTACTTTACAAACTCATCCATCAACTACTTTACAAACTCATCCATCAACTATTTTGCAACATCATAGACCCATCCACATCCATTAACTACTTTACAAACTCATCCATCAACTAACTTTCATCTATCAACTAACTTGCAACATCACAGACCCATCCATCAACTATCTACATGACCATCAACTACCTTGCAACTTTGCAATATCCATCAACTACCTTGCAGCCTTACAACGACATCAACTACCTTGCAGCCTTGCAACGTCCATCAACTACTTTATAGATTCATCCATCAACTGCCTTGCAGCATCCATTAACTACCTTGCAATCTTGTAGCATCCATTAACTACCTTGCAACCTTGTAGCATCCATCAATTAACTTATAGACTCATCCATCAATTACCTTACATATTCATGCATCAACTACCTTACAACCTTGCAGATCAACTATCTTACAGACATATCCATCAACTACCTTATAATCTTACAACATTCATCAATTACCTTATAGTCTTGCAGCATCCATCAACTATCTTACAAACCCATTCATCCATCAATTCCCTTCCCCATCCATCTATTAATTACCTTGTAGTCTTACAACATCCATCAACTAATTTGCACCATCACAGATCCATCAATCAACTAGTTTACAACATCAACTTCCTTGTAAATTTTTTTTATTAATCTACAAAACTCAAACCTCAATTTTTATTTAAGAACATATAGAGTAATTTTTTTTTTGGGGGGTGGGGGGAGGGGAGTGAATTTAATCATTTCAGTTTGACCGCCTCCTTATCTTAGGGAGAAAATAATATGATTGATATAAATTGCGTGCATAGAAGTCTCTGTTTATAGTTGCTGGAGAACATACGTAGAATTAGAGTAGGAATGAGATTCTTCGATCTTATTTCGCATTAATCTACTTATAATCCAAACATATTTGATTCGTCCGTATCTGAACAATGTTCTTCTTTGTACTATTCCGAAAAATTGCATTATGGACTTCAGCCTATTGAGTCTCATCTATATTATATACTATGTTTTTTTTTAAAGTTATGGTTTCACACTTTTTTTATAATATTATCCACTTCAATTTTATTTTATTATAATTATTTCTTAATTTATTTCTATTTTCATCAAATACTCATATTTTATTCAGACTTTTCCCAATTCCTATTTCTATTAGGAGTCACAAAATTCATAATTAGAGAATTTTAAAATAAAATGTAATAAATTATTCTATATGAATGACTAATGAAATTATGGACAAAAAATTAAATGCGATATTTAATAGTTTAATTAACATAATTATCATACCTATTTAAAATTAATTCTATGAAATAAGTACAATAATTCTTAAGTGTATATTAAGTAACTTTGAAGTATATATATTATAATAATAAATTATTTTGAAGTGTATATATAAACACATTATAAATTATACAAATAAAATCAATGTTTCAATTAAAATTATATTATTCGACTAAAAGTATTATTTGTTTATTAATTGAGTTATTTTTGTGCGGTCATTATATTTTTGGGATACTATCATTTCTCATCATTATTTTGTTACAACTATTTTAATTAACATCTTCAATTATAATCGATTAAATTGTGTTATATTAAATTGTAATTTGCTTGATTAGGTTTATTAGTTTAATAATTGTCTGATGGATTATGTTATATATATTTATCATATTTTCTTTTAGATAATTGTTAAGATTTACCATATATTTCAATTTTATTTTCTAAGTAGTTTGTAGTTGTTAATATATTTAAAAATGTATTCTCTAATGCTATAAATGTTTCAAATAATTTTATCATCATTATTTCGTTTTATTTAATTAAAATCTTCAATTATAATCGATAAAATTGTGATTTGCTTGATTAGGTTTATTAGTTTGATAGTTGTCTGCTGGATTCTATTATATATATATATATATATATATATATATATATATATATATATATATAATATTTTGTTTTAGTTAATAATTTGTTAAGATTTACCATATGTTTCAATTTAATTTTCTAAGTAGTTTGTAGTTTTTAATATGATTTAAAAGCATATTCTCTAATGATATAAATGTTCCAAATATTTTATATATTTTATTTTTGTATGATCTCTCTAACTTTAATTTGGATGTCTGAAATTCATTTTAAAATTTATATTCTAACATGATAAAATAAAATAAAAAATTATTATTAACTTGGTTTTTTTAATGCAATTTTAATTAAATAACAAGGTTTAAAAAATATCTCTCTCGATATTATTTTAAAAATATGGAATTTGCATTTAAAATTTAACTGTTTTTATTTCAAAGCGTTAAAATTGATTTGAGAAAAAAAATCTATCAATCTTAGTAAAAACTTATTTTTCAAGCAAAATTATCATATTTTCGCGCCATTATTATATTTAAGAAAATCTATACATAGTTCAAAATTTTAATAATGATAAAGAATCAATTATTTATAGATATGTTTGAATAAATTGGGAGATTTATGTCCGTGGCCTCAAATTAATATGATTTTTTTTTTATAAAAAAAGTTACCTTTTACTAAGATTGATACATCTTTTTCCTCAAAACTAAAAGATTACGCTTTTATTATATTCTAAACTATAAGATAAATTTAATTATTTTAAATTAAATTAATTTATTTTTAAATGCAAAGTCTAAAATAAAAAAAAAATCAATTATAGCGTTTTGAAATTTACATTAACTTATTTTTAAATGCAAAATCTATAATTTCAATTAAAATATTATAGTGAGACATTTTTTAACCTTATTATTTAATTAAAATTTCATTAAAAAATCAAGTTAATTGTAATTTATTAGTTTATTTTATCATGTTAGATCAAATTGAAACTATAAAAATTAGTACAAGAACTATAATGATAATTAAGAAGTACATAAACTAAATTGAAATTAAATAAAAAGTACATGGACTATTTCATTTGTTTTGCCATATAAAATTTTATTATAGAAAATTTGCTTCCCTTAAATCAATGGGTATTTCTGAATTGAAGTTTGAAATATCCTCTAATTCATTATCCACTGACAGCGGATTATCTGCTGATCCAACATCCTCTGATGTAATCCACTAATACTGTATTATCCTCTGATAAAGTTTCCTCAACAGATATTGAATTATCCACTAGAAAAAGTAGATTCGTGGGGTTCAGTTTCATCATCTGATGAGTCCAGAAGATCTAGTTAATCTTCATTCTCAAACCTTAGGGTCTCATGATTTTCTTTATTTTGTATCCTGATTATCTTCTGATCATCAAATGAAATATGAATAAATTTCATTACAATGTGTAGCCTAAGGTTGTAGACTCTATATATTTTGTTTGTTAAAAAATAACCTAGGAGAATTGCTTCATTTACTTTAGGTTCAAACTTTCCTAAATTATCACATTGATTTCTCAGCACAAAGTGTCTGCCACCAAATACATGAATTTTTTTTTACTGTTGCCACCAAATACATGAATTTTTTTTATCGTTGGTTTCCTGCCTGTCTCTGATCCATTTGATTTGTGGAGGAAGTCTTTTTAAATAAGTTTAATCTATTTTATTGTGAGTTTTGTTGATCAATATCCTATTTTGAGTAAAACATGAATTTGATATTGTTTCAACCCAAAGTAGGTAGACAACTTGGCTTTTTCAAGCATTGTTTTGACAATTTCAATTAGAGTTCTATTTTTCCTCTCAATTACTCCATTATGTTGAGAGTTTTTTGGAGCAGAATATGTGTGTGATATTCCTTTGTCTGCACAGAAACTTTCAACCTTGGAGTTTTTGAATTCTGTTTCATTGTCACTCATTAGAACTCTTACTGATAGCTCATATTCCGTTTCTAATTTTTTGATATGATTGATTACCAATTGAGCTGTTTCATCCTTGTCATGTTGAAATTTAACCCATGTATATACGATGAAATCATCAACTATCACCGGTGCATACGTTTTTTCAGAGACAATTTTTTATGTGTGTAGGCTAAAACAACTTTTCCAGCTTGACATATGTTGTCTTAACTACAATTCCGAATTCAAATCAAAAGCGTAACTACGCTTAATTCTATCATCCATTAAGTTTTAAAGTATTTTGATCAAATTAATAATTACGGTGGAGTATGTACGTACGTCAACTAAGCATATAACAAAACTGACTCGATAATAATTAACAATAATGAAATGAAATCAATTGTTTCAATATATAAATTAAGTTGAAACAAACAAACTAGCCTCAATGAAATGAAATTAATTGTTTCGATATATAAATTAAGTTGAAACAAACAAACTAACCTCAATAAAATGAAATCAATTGTTTCGATATATATTTCATCCCTTGTTCAATTTCTTATAGGATTGCCATATACTCATCATATATGTCCAATACAGATGCCGTCAAACAACATTGAAACATATATAGCAGGCATTTAACAGCCGGAGATTGAATTACACTTACACTTACACTGCATCTCCCTGATCCCTGCGGCTTGGGGCATTAGTGATGATGTTGTTCTCAAGCATTTGAAGTCGTTGTGGTTGTCGACGCCGACGGCGTCTCAGATCGCGTGCTTCCGTTGGACACCAGTAATTGTAGATGACGGGCATAACAGCAAACATCATGGTTAGAGCTATAAAAGTAGCTATATAGTTTTTTAAGCCACCATAGCTAGCTAGGTAACCGCGAGGGCTGTAAACAAACTTAGGGGTGTTCTTCTTACCCCAACCTCAAAAGTAATCCCAAGCATAGCAATTGAAACGAGTATCACTGTTTGCCACCTGAACAGATTGAACACAGAAATGAAAGAAACTCCATTGAAAATGAGGAGAATAAAAATGAGCGATAAATAGAAGGAGACGGTTGACAAGCCTATGAGAGTGTTGTAGAGGTTTTTATGTGTGTAGGCTAAAACAGCTTTTCCAGCTTGACTTATGTTGTCTTTGGTGCAATGAGGAGAAGCCGAGTCCGTATTTTCCTGCCAAAATCCACCTGGTGGATTCATTACCACCGCGTAACTCATGCTCGCCACTACAGTTGCTAATAGAAGCAATATCCCGCGCAGTTCTTGCAAGTTTGAACTATTCGAGCCAAACAACTCCTCTATCTATCTCCGATGGAGTCGGAGATTTAGCCAATGCACCTAGTTGTTGTGCTGCTGGATTCACTTGACTAATTCTCGGAGGTGAAACCGGTTGCGCGCCTAATTGTTCTTCCGGATTCATTTGAATAATTTCATGACTAAATTGGGATACTCCGGTTTTCTGGTTTTCTCTAAATCTTCTAATGACCCCAGCTGCCTCAAGAATGTCTCCAATTTGAAAGATTTTGAAATCGTTTAGTTTTGGACGGTGTTGATCCAATATATCCAGTGCTGTGAAACCCTTCTTGTTCACTTCATTCTTAGTTGCTTCCACTCTGGCTACTGTTACTAGGCATCTTGTCATCTGCATTTATATATATATATATATATATATATATATATGTCTCTTATTTCATCTTCAAAACCAAATATGCTTGATGTAAATTAAAATGCAACAAAAACACTTTAGTCATGAAATTTTAGAATCTTAATACCAGCAACATTTAAAAATGTTTTAAATTCATTTTCAAAAAAACAACGCTAATGTTAATTTTTGGTGGGGGAGGTACTGAAACAATTACCTTCAATTGGCAATAAGATACTGCAAGATGCAGAGCAGTGTTGCCATCATGGTCCTTAGAGCCAAACAGCTCGTTGTTGTCACGGCATAAATTCAAAATCTTCTCCAACACCTCCAACTGGTTGTACCTAATACACAAGTGCAGAACAGTTTCTTCCTCCAACTTCACCACAACAGATTCTGGCCACGCTTTGATCAACTCTTCCACACGTCCTCTCATTGCTGCCAAGTGGAGAGGAATTCTATCGTCGCGATCACAAACCATACAAACATTAGTGTCTACATTCAGCAACGCTTTCACTATCTCCACATGACCATTCGCCGAAGCCAAGTGGAGTGGCGATTGTCCGAGCGAGTCTAACTCAGACACAAGTTTCGGGTTGTTTAGTAGAAGAGCGAGAGTGAAATCGTGGTGACCGAGCAATGATGAAATGCGCAGTGGAGTTTCACTGAAAGAGTTGAGTGAAACTCTATGAAGGAGGAGTGGATCAGCTTGGATTAAACTATCTAAGGTGAGTGTACAACCTTCCATAGATGCTTTGTACAGTTGATGTACCATTTCTGTAATTTTCTCTCTTTCTCAAACAACTTGATTGACATAGTATGTTTTGAAGGTTTGATTATATAGAGCATTTTGGTTTAATTGTTTGTTAATAGTTATTCCCATTATCTATAAACAACATATCACATATATCTGGTGGGGAATTCAATAAACAAAGTCTAGTTTTATGCTAATTCCGGGCATCAATTAATTTTAATGACTCTGAAAACAGAAAGAGAGGCAAAAAAGGAAGCAACAACGTAAAACTGATGTTAAGTCCAACGCCATGCTGTAGTAGCAGATGGAATTTCAACGAAGTGGCGAAGGGCAAGACACCTCAGTAAGCACTCGAGCTTATTTAACATAAAGTGTGAAATACATCTGCACAACATCTGCACCAATTTTAACTCTAGTTTACAAAAACTGAAATATTTATACATCTTCGTTGTTTTCGGAAAAAATATTTACTACTTTTTAAAATTGATTTTATAACTCAAAAGTGTCCCCATGTAATACTTGTTATGTTGTCTTCAACTCTTATACCCACAAACAACAGAACATGAAAAGTAAAATATATATACTCCAGTAGAACAATTTATTGGGAGCAACAGCTAGTGACATTATGACGACTTAATTGTTTGTCGGATCATACTCATGGGCATGCACATACCCTGCAGTAGTGCAGTGCTGCTCAAACAGCAGCAATAGTAGTAGTAGTAGTATATCATCATACGATATTTGAAGCAAAAATTATACTCTTCCGTTCCAAAAATTGTAGAAGAGATGCATTTCCCTATTATCATAATTTACTAAATTTTATACACGACGACAACAGTATTACCCTATTATCATAATTTACTACGTTCCATAGTTACTCGATAGTGAAAATGCCATAACAGAGTCCTCGTAAATTGATAGCTGGAATGAGTTATAAATGGGTAATGAATAATCATTTAATAAATAAAAATATTACTCATGAACCCATTTACCATTTCTTGTTATCATCATAACAAACAATCCAATGTCAATGAAAAAACTTTGACAAATGCTTGGTAGAGTTATTTTGTTTGTGTTTATCTGTGTGTGCACACTTGTGTGAACCTACAATAAGTTAATATGTTGCATTATGACATCATCCTTTAGTACCACCTCCCCTCGAGGTACATTAAGTTGTTCATAAAAGACCTCTTCTTTTATAAGTCACGATTCACCCACACATCAAAGACCTGTTCAACCCAATGCAAGTAGGAGGTGGACTTTTATAAAATAACCAAAACCACAATGCATTATCAGAAAAATAACCAAGATTTTTTAGCAACCTTCTCCGTGCACTTCTCGAAACTTACCATGACATGGTAAAAATATCATGTAGGTACAGAAAATTCCGTGAATGGGTCATCTTCCAACCTTTTATAAAGTAAAAACTTACAGTATTAAGTCACTATCTTCAAATACTATCTTCAAATACTTTACTACATCGGAAGGAGCACAGCTATAAAAAGTAAATAAAAGAGTATATGAAGCACAGAAAGGAAAAGGCTCAACGTACATTGATGTCAAACTTTTTTCATGCCATAATTTAGGTGCTTTTTTAAGTCTATATAAAGATTTAATAAATTTACAAACTTTATTTTTAAATCCTTTCATCACAACACCCCTCAAGTTGTTCCATATATATCTCTTTATTTATATCAATACATGTGGAAAGACTGTTTTAACATTCATTTTATGCACAACACAATTTTCAATTGAGACTATTGTAAGAAGAATCATTATTGTAGTATGACAGACATATGAGTAGCCATCAAAATAATTCACTCTCTTGATCTGAGCCCTTAGCTACTAAACTTGTTTAACAAGTTGTTATAAAAATACTACTTTATACATATAATTACATTTATAAACAATTATAAAAAAAATATTTTAAAAAACCGAAAACTCGTGCTATGCACGGGCATACAAACCTGTTCTCTCTTAAAATATATAGATTTAAATAAAAAAACAAAAAAATCAAAAATATTTTAGAATTATTTTATTAATATAAGATTTTCAACTTTGTACGAAAACTTAAAATACATTTCAATTATTAAGAAAATAATAATAAATTAAAAAAATCAATAAATTATGAGTGTAATATATATTAATTTTAACAAATCTAATCTCAATCTCAGTCTAATCTTGATATGGTCTCAGTCTTAATTTGATCTTAGTCTTGAACCAGTTTTTTTGTTATTAAGTATATGTCGAGTCAAGTCAGTCTTTCACTTTAATATTGTAAAATATTATAAATAATTATAAAATATTACAAATATTATAAAATATTACAAATTTTTAAAACTTTGCATACCATTCCTAGACCGAGCCAACCCTTAACAAATTAATCTTTTATAGACCGATCACAAGTCCGACTTAGTTCGTACTACAATCTTGATTTTTTTTGTTCATCCTAATGATAACACCGTAAGAGAGTCCTAGCAAACGAGAACCTAATGAGTCACATAAAAGGAATAATTTAATGAGTAAACATATCATCCGTGAACCCGTTAGCTAACTCATTTGTATACTTGAATTTTTGCTAAACAAAATATATTAAATTTATAATTCTTTAAATACTTTTTATGAATAACAACTAAGCAAACCCATTAGCTAACTCAATTGTAGACTTGAATTTTTGCTAAACAAAATATATTAAATTCATAATTCATTAAATACTTTTTATGAATGACAACTAAGTATCGTAAGTAAATGTTACCATCATATGAAATAATCCAGGTCAATGGAAAACCTAAGACAAATGCTTGGTATGTTATTTTGTTTATGTTCACCCCTCTGTATCTTTATGCACAGTAATTTAATATGTTGCATGATGACATCATCCTCTCAGTACCACCCTCCCCTCATGGTCCATTAAGTTGTTCATAGAATACCACTTCCTATATAATTCACCATTCACCCACAGATTAAAGACCTGTTCAATCCAATCCAAGTAGGAGATCAATTTCATAAAAAAAAACTAAAACCCGAATTCAAAAGGAGAAAGGATAAATCTCAATACATATATATATATATATATATATATATATATATATATATATATATATATGAGAAAGAATAAGATTAATTCTGCAGTACCAAAAAGCAAAAAGTATAGTACAATTACGTTTGCAGAACTATACATGTGAAGAAGAAGACATCATCTATTCTTCTAAAATCTTTTGAAGGCAGCATAGCCCCACAAACTGTAAATTAGTAGTTCACGACACTAGAAAGCATATGGGATCAACTACTCCAGGAAAATTAACAGATTATAACAAGGTAAATTTTCATTCTATGATACCCACCCACATATTTGATCGATAACAAGTGTCATCGTGATAAAGGCCTAACATAACAGATAATAAGGGGACAACTAAGTCATGCCCGTCTCTTCACTGGACTGTAGATACTGTCATAATTCACATTCTCGTAAACGTACAGAACTGAGTTTGAATTTTATGCTTGTGAAAAAGTTGACGTCCTTTGCCACAAAGGCCGGCCCAAAATTGCACTTCCATGGACAACAAGGTAAGCAGCATTTAACCTACAGGAGGGAAAAAGATCAACCATCTTCGCAAAGAAAAATATAACAATGGTTTCTATATGTTCCAGACAAGAACACAAATAAAGAGTACCATAATCGGCTGTTACACAATCCAAAAAATAATACTCCAGTATAAACGGAAGCAAAAAATAATATCAAGCGGACATCATATTTCTTGTGCATTCAGCATGGTTTCTAAAGCATTTCATTCATGTAACATAAGTTTTAACTATTTTAAGAAAACTGATGGACCGGAAAGGAGAACATACTTGTCAACATCAGGAGTAGCCAAGGGATCATAAATTTCTTCTCTTTGTTCCACAACTGGGACAGAACCTGATATAGCCCCCATATCCTGGTTGCTCTCAGCCTACGATAAATCAGTTAAATCACTTTTAGGATCCAAAGACTACTACAAGCAATCGAAAATAATCATCTTATACTCCCACAACGTAAAAACAGTGATTGTTGACTTTTTAACAAAAACATTCAAACTTTAAATTCAGTTCTTTTTATTTTTATTTCTTTTGAAAAAATAAAACTCGTAACAGTCGGTGCATTCTCCATGTTTTCACTTTTACAGTATTCACAGTTAATTTTTACTGGAATTAATTGAACTCACACTGTTAGTTGATCTGGAAAATAGTCCGAGTTGACTTTTCAAAAGTATATAAAGATTTTATATTTTGATATCATAGGGCACTACATACAATAACAAAAACAATGGAAACCTAAACAATAGTCTGCCACCACTTCTTTGATTGGTAAATCCATAAATGCATGGATGATCAGTCATCCATCCTAGACAATAAGAATAATTGAATTTGGAGTGTGAAATTATAGACACTGATGTAGTTTTGGAAGAAAGGGTTGTACAAAGAAATAGAACATACGTGAAATGTTTACTTCATATTTTCGTGATCAGGGAAAGATTCATTTGCATCGGTCATCCGTCAAACTTATCATCAAAAAGTCAACCAAGAATATACAGATAATTATAGAAAGGAAAAGGCTCCAATGTACACTTCAATTCCTGCAATATGAATACTAATTCTCCTATTTTTACAATTAATTACAAACGTCAAGGTGCTTCAGAAATTATGTTCAATTTCTACGATTGATTATGAATGTTTAGTAACGTCAAAAAAATTATTTACATGTGGCTCATGCTGATGGGAAATTTTTTGGGCGACGATGATGCCTAAACAACTTCAGCATTATACGAAAAGATGCATTATATGCTGGTGGACAGCTCACACCTTGTATTACTCCACAATCTAGAAATTATCATACAAAATGTGCCTAGAATGGCAACCTACCATCCTGAACTACTTGAAAGACAAACATCTATGTTTAGGGGCAGATGCAGTGAATGTGCAAAAGACATTGTCTTGCCTGTTGAGGATACTGTGAGTAACCAGCATATGCACCATATGCATAAGATGACTGATCATGAGATACTCCATAGGCATAGGGATCATAACCTTGTCCATAAGCATAATAAGCACTGGCCCATTGATTAGGATCTGTCTGCGAGCCCCAGACTCCTTGTTGATCCTATTACATTGTAACATCTTATGTTAAAGCGTGGATAATATATATATATATAATTTGAAATGGTGAATGATGAAATTAATAGAACAGAGTAGATGTACTAAACCTAACCTTCATTCTTTGTTTAAGTTATTTCTACACGAAATGCTTGAATATTCCATTCCCTATATCCTCCCCAAAAAGATCACACAAGTTTTAAAAAGATATTGTGATGGATAGTGTGATACAAGCACAATGTAGGTAATAATTAATCTTGTCGCCATTCAACTTCTACACATTTTTTCATAAGGCCCTTCACGTGTTCTATTGGTACTGACTTTTTCCAATTCATTCCAAGTCTTTTGATTAATATGTATGATTATACAAGGACGGATAAGATAAGAAATGAAGATATCAGATGAAATTGGATGCATGAGTAATAAAGGAAGAAAAGATAAGGGAATATATATTGAGATGGTTTGGACATATTCACTGAAGACTGCTTGTTTCACTGGCTAAATCAAACAGATATTGTCTGATTCAAATTTTCCAAGTTACCAATAAAATGAACAGACGTTAATTCATGCTAAATTACCAATAAATTTTGGACAAAGGTCACCATTCTTCTCAATCTCAAGGCTTTCTAACTTTCAGAATGCATTCAACAACCGATAAGAAATTCACCTGTTTAGAAGTGGGGCTCCTGCCCCAAGAAATTCGTACTACTTGCTGGCCAATAACTGTTCCCTGCATCCTTTGGATTGCTTCTTCAGCAGATGACCTGTACAGTAAAACATCAAGAAATGTAATGAAGACAAAAACTGATGAAAGAAAAAAACAATCAAGAAATAAAGCTGCAAAGACTATTGCTAACATATTATATGACACTAAATTACTATTTCTGAATCGAACCTGGCTACAAACTGAACAAAACCACAGCCTCTGGTTGCAGGTATCTTGACGTACACAATTTCCCCAAGGTGCAAAAAGATTTGTCTCAACTCATCTTCTGTCACATTTGGGTCCAAGTTACCAATAAAAATCTGCAATGAAATGATGGTGAGAAAAAAACCAGGACATAAAAGCCCTAAAGTTTCAAGTTATTAACTTACTGTGGTGTTATTTATATCATTATCTACTGGGATCGTCTGCACTGCTGGAGTGTAAACTGTCGGTGGATATATACCTGCCAAAAGAATTCAGGGCATGTAAAGTATTGGTACACACCCGTCTATTATTATAGAGAAAAAGTCACTAACAGGCCAGAGAATTAACATTATTGGTACACATCCGTCTATTATTAAAGAAATCAAATTACCCGACAGTATGAAAATGAATAGCATCAGTTCCTCCTCCCAAATGTATTACTCAATCTTGGTTCCATCTTTTTCTTGTAAAATGTAAAGTTCATTGATTTTCTGTTATTTTTTATTGCATTGACCTCCTTCCATTGATCTCAGGAGCCTGGGACCAATAATATTTGGCTTCTTCTGCAGCATTTCCGAGGTGCATATTCTAATATTTTGTTTACTATAAACACCACGATCAGAGACTGTCCGAATGATGAAGCTCAAACCCTCCAGAAGATCTTACAATTATGGATAAGAAATACTGATCTTGTAATGGTTTAAACTCCAAAGAAAAATATTATAATATCTAATCAAATGTAGTAACTTTTTCCAGGGTGAGATAAGTCCATATATGCATAGTTCTGGGAGAAGTTCTCTGTCAAACGCAATATAATCATTATAGTGCACATTTCATCTGATTTATAATGATGGTGATAAATGTATCTTATACTGCTGAACAATGTTAAGATCATATAATACTTGAGAAACCAACATACAATAGAAATTTTCCTTGACCGCCTCTTCCTCTAGAAGTATGTCAGACAAACAATAACAAAAGACGTGCCAAAGCAAAATATGATATGTAAATGAATCCAGATAACATGTACATATCATATATTAAAAACAATAAAAAAATTCCTCATACTAAACATTAGTCTCTTTTTTCATAGGCAACTCAAGGTACATAAAATAATAAAAAAACTTATAATTAAACTTTTACAGTCCTTAGTTGTTTACTTATTAAGAAGTACATTCAATAGTTCAGTTCATGACAATGTTAGAAATGTATGGAAGCTAAACCGCATGTCCCTTCCAAATAAATCAGATCATAGCAAATAGTTGTTCCTGACTAAGAACTTACAACTAGAAATGAAAGAAGAAAAAGAAGCCTACCTTTAACCCCTGCATATTGCTGTTGGAAGCTTGTAGTCTTTTTGGGTGTTGCTGCACTGATGCGCATAGGCCTGGTTGAGCAATAAAAACCATTCATTTCAGTCATGGCACGATTTCTCTCCATCTCATCAGCAAATTTAACAAATCCATATCCTTTTGATCGTCCGGTCGTTGGATCAGTTACAACCTTGGCTCCTCTAACAGATGGATATTGACCTCTGAAAGTCTCTTGCAACAAAAAATCTGTAACATCAGGTGCTAAATCCCCTACAAAAATAGAATGCTCAGGCCCTGCATCTGGGCGTTTTTCTCCAATCCCAAAAGAAGCCCAGTTCAACCTAAAAGTTAGTTCAGTTCCAGGAATTTGTGCTCCATTGTATGACTGGAGAATTCTTTCAGCTGTTGCATGTGAATTAAACTCCACAAAGCCATAACCTTCAGGCTGACCAGTGATCTTGTTACGAATTACTTTAATTGAAAGCACCTGAGCAGAGCAAAATGATCCTCAAAATTTTACAAAATAGACCACAAAATTCTGCATAAACATCTCATTTATACTAGACTTGAAAATACTTCACGTGATTAAAATGAAACACTAAACTCAAATCTTGAGCAGCAGTTAATGATGCTAAAACTACAAATGTTGTTAAATATTTTATTCTTACAGTTCAAACCAAAGAAGCCCCATTAGAATCATAATTTAGACCAAACATTCACAAATGAAATGTATATAGACCACATAACTAGATGCAGCTCTTAGCTATAAAAGGCAATGAATTAGCAACGGGTTTGAAGTCAGTGAGTAGATTATCAATAGTTGTTCCATGAGAATGAAAAAGAAATTCAACAAAGCAGTAGACGAAGAGTCAAACCCACTCAGTGACAAAAATAGAAAACACGAATCAAGAAACTGCACCTCACGAATCAATGCAAAGAAAAGATAATTTATTATTCTATTGTTCTATTGGTAATTATTCCCACACTCATGCATTCTATTATCCCGAACATTTCAGTTTGTTATTTCTATTTTATTAATTGATGAGCTTTATTTAACTCTGCAGGAACTTAAGATTTTGTCCACAAAGTTTAGTATTAGTAAGCAAGGCATTACACAATGTCAAATTACTAAAATAGAAGATCTCTGGAGATTAGTTTAGACTTTAGACAGGGAAGAAAGAAAAAGTCGGACAGTGGATGAGTGTACAAATTGTGTACAGATAGAACCCAACTTGATATGGTAGTGAAGATCTCTTCTATCATGTAAAGGAGGAGTGTACTCAGTAATAACTGCCTTTGGTCAGTCTTGTCTCTCACTTCTCTTATATCCGTTTGTAGTGCCTACTATCAATAATTCCAAGCAAGCAAGGGCTATATGTGAAAAGTTATAACTATTTAACTTTATCGCAATATGAAATTCTTCGAACTAGTTCATCAAATGATAATACATGCAACAAATTTTTTTTCTGAATTACTTCAGGTATAGAATATTAGAAACACATGAACTTTTATCTATTGACTAACTGCTTATTTTTATTTTAAGATAGCCTTCAGATTGGGATGTCCAATTAATCCTGTTTGAAGTTTCACCCATGTGTGTTATGACCTGTCATATGGGTAACCATGGGCAATTTTATTCAACCTATTAAGACCCACCACATATTTACCCATGGGCAAATGTACCTGTTTATTTTTGGATACCAATTGTTGTACCCAACACACATGACTATGGGTATTTGGTAATTTGTAGGTACACAAATTGTACATAATTCAAAATATCCAGTTATATGTATTTTTATTTTTATTTTTTTAAGTTTCCTATAAAAGTTATAATCCTTAAAATTAATGAAGAACTACGAAGAGAGCCCGAACAGAAAATTCAATTATTTAGCATTGATAAAGAAAAACTAACACATTGTTTATTATCAAATTTAACAGATACAAAAACTTAAGAAATTAGCAACATAACTTCAATACTTCATAAGTTCCGTGCTCACAGCTTTAAGTTTAATCACAAAACCAAAATTAACAAATTCTAAGAATTGAATACCAACAATAAACATTGAAAACTATTTCCATGTGTCTTTACACCATGAGATAAAAACTTAAATTAATAAAAGAAGTCTAAAATTATCACTCAAACATATATCTAGAGGTCTTATGTTGATCCTAATTTATTGTATGCCCATTTCTTCTCGTATTCATCCTAATTTATCTTAATTACTTTCTCAAGTGAATCTATTTAATTGGTAAACTCTGAACACAACTAGCACAAGCTGCCTAGTGTTAATACGGGAGCAAAGGAAGCAGGAAAAGATATAATCAGGAACTCTCCTCTATGGTTTAAGGCGGAAGCATTTGGCCATTGGGAAAGGAAGGAATTTTGATCAGTTTGTTTATTATTCTTTATTTTATAGAAACTAAATTTGAGGTTAAATAGTTATCTCTGGTCCTCCTTTATTCTTTACATGCATTTCAACGAACTAAAAATTCAAGATGCTAAACACTATAATCTGTTTACTTAGTTTAATTAAATTTCATGCAATTATATTAGTGGTATTTACCTTTTCTGTGTTTACATCGAGTTCCATAGCTAGCTAAATTAACAGAATTGCAGAGTGATGATAAAGGTAAGAAATTTTATCCCTTCTCGTAGTGTTTAACATATGACTGTTTCGCCTTTTTGTTTATCTTTATTGAAATACCTTCATGATTAGTTCTTATGCATTTTAATGCTACATTGTTAACCAAGGGGTTCTGAAAGATTATTACTATTATTAATTTTTCATAATCTATGCTTGCATGTTAACCATATAAACATATAGTCACTACACATAGGAACAGAAAAATACGTAGTTGCTTTGAATGAAGAGAAATTGAATATTTGTTATGATATTAGTCACAATGGATGACACCATGCACTTGCCAGTATGTTTTTTATTACGCACTCTATGATGCATCGGATATCAGCTAAAAAGAGAACTATCTCAAAGCATGTACTTAATTCGTCACTCACATTCAAGTTGGAGGAAAAAGAAACAGGAATTTTACACATTACAAGCATAATCAAGATATGTTAACAAAATCCTTTGGTATACAAGCAAAGGTAATTACACATGAGAAAGTGCATAAAAAGCTGCTTTAAAAATCTATTACATGTTTTATTATAGATATTGACAGATTTAAAATATTTCATGTTCGTTGCGGTCAAATGATAATAAGACTTTCTTAGTTGCAAATACCAGCCATATTTTTTCTCTACAGGGTAAGACTCAACAGTGTATGTAAAACATAAATTACACCCAATAGAAGACAATGGACTACACCTACAAGTCCACAAATCACGCAAAAAGTTTGTACCAGGGAAGACCCTTAATGCCCCAAATGGAAATGAGATTACATCTTGTTCATAAATTATAACATCTCCAACCAAGATTACAAGACTAATACAAAGCCAGTAACATATCAATTGGAGGGCATTTTAGAATTAAGAAACTCTCCTAATTTTATAAGAATAGTATGCATGGAAGTGTTTGTGTTCAGGTCACAGACGTGAGGAGCGAGCCTGAACAAGTAAAATTCCAAACCTAATCAACCCCGACAAGTGTATAAACATTAAACAAGATAATTATCCATAAACACTAGAAAATAAAATGCTAAAACGATTCCAATAACAATTAATCAGTTAAAGTCACTACTAATTAAACAAATTAACAGCCTGAATCGGAGTTCTCATGAGAATCTCATATCCAAATAGAAAAAAAATTAAACCCTTTCACATTTTTAGCACATATATCTACACATACAGAGAGAGAGAGAGAGAACCTCGCCGGTGTGAGCGAACCAGCTATTGAGATAAGACTCGTCGGCCCAGTAGGGCAAATCGCCAATCCAAAGGGTTCGGACTTCTTCGTGAGTGGTGGGTTGGTGATAAGGCTGAGATGAGTAGGAAACAGGCGTTGCTGAAGCGGTTGCTGTGACTGTTGGTGGCTGTGCTTGTGCGCTCATCATCCATTGCTGCTGTTGCTGCGCCACCGCCGCCTGGACTTCCATTGCCTTTCTCTCTCTCTCTCTCTCTCTCTACTCTCTCTCTCTAATTGATCGTTGAAGATTCGAGTCCTGCAAGCACGTAATGTTAACGGAGAAATAGCAGGAAAAACGCAAACCCCTCTTTTGCTGCTATTGCTACGACTTACGAGCATTTTTTATTTTTATGTTTTCAAAATTAATTTTTAAGTTGAAAATTGTATAAATTTGTGATCATTATTAATTTAACCATAATTATTTTAAATAGATAAATTTTATGGATAAATAATTTGTTGATTAATATTATTGTAATTGCTTAATTTGATTTTTAGAATTCAATTTTGTAGGCAGGGAATTAATATAATCGAATTAATACCTAGCAATATATGCAATTTGCAGATAAATCAACCGAGTATTTAATCTACAATCTAGTCAATTGATAAAACTGACATCGTCATTTGCCAAAAATATTAATTCAAGCCCGGTTGTATACTAACATAATTTTTCACAAAGTAAAATATCCATTTATTTGAATACTTTGATATCAATTTAAATAATGATTTTGCCGTTTGTCTATAAAGAAAATATTATTACGAATTGCTTGTCATTGTTATTGCTATAAGAGTATAAAACTCCAAACAACTTATTTTAACCTAAATTTTGATTATTTTAGATTTCTATGTAACGTAAATAGAAATAAATGAGAGTTATATCTTTTGAATTTTTTAGTAATTTGAATTAAATAAGAAATAAAACAGCCCACCAACCAACTTTATGTTAAAGTTGTTCGACAAACTGTTCCATAATATTTTTTTATTGTTATTTCTTATAATTATATTAGACATACTTGCCTTTTTTTTTTTTTTTTAAATTTGTAATTAGATATGCTTGCCTGTAAATTTACACGTTACACTATCTTCTAATTATATTGCTTTAATGTGATCCTCAAACTGTGAACACCAAACTACTTTACCACTAATGTCGCGACCATCTTAACCATAATCTTTTTCTTCTCTTTTTGGTACTTGTAAGATTACATTATTAAAGGGTTGGAGGAATTAAACCTTCAACCTCATGATTGAGGAATGAGTTTTTAATCATTGGGACAAATGTCCAAGCTCATAATCTTAACCACAATCGTTAGATCAACTGCTCAATGATGTGAAATTTTAATTTTGCCTTAATAAAGTTTTAACCCTAATTTCTTCCTTGGTCCAACTTTGAGACCCTCTGTATGTCCAAGATTAAGAAAATGTGCAGACCCAGGAGCGAGGGAACTGTTAGGCATCCATAGGCTCGGCCGAAGGGAAACTCCTCAACCTCCAAAACCACTCCCAAATTAATAAAAGTATGTATCTAATTGAATTGGTAGAGATATGTCATAAAACCTTAAGAAAAATATTGGATCACCACATGTATCATGCCTCTTCATAACTACACTTCAGCTAGTTTGATTTGATATTTCATCTAATGTACAACATATACATATTCAGGATATTAAATGCTTGTTCTCATCTTCAACAATCTTGGTTCCTTAACTTGGTTGAAGCTTCAACAGTCTTGTCGAAGAACAAGGGAAAAAATCCGGAACCATAACTTGATCTCCCTTTGAATCCTTGACAGTGAGGACCTTTAAGTCTTCACAAGAGGATCGGTTTCAATTACATTGCAATACGTTCCACAAATTAGATATTCCAACTTCTGAGTTCCATCCAGCATCCTACACCATATATTCAGACAAGTAGTTCCATTTATGTAGTTCCCACCAATTCTCTATCATGCGCAGGAAGATTCATTCGGGTTTTTGTTGTTGCACCCCCACCTGAGATTAAATAGAAGAAGTCCACATAAATCACTGGTCCTCTACAATACAGCAGTAAAAGGAATAAAATTATTTTAAGCATCCGATGAACTATCAGGCTACATTATTGTAAGTAGAATTCAATTCGCTCAAGTTGCGAGGACTTTAATTTTTATGTATGTGTGTGGAATTAAAAAATGTAGCGATTGCTCATTTTCTAAAACATACCACTCGTATTATAAATTCAACCACCGAATTACAGGAGCAATAGAAAAATAAACAGATAAATAAGTTTGCTCACCATTTTGTGGAGAAAAAGCATAACCATGTAAAATTTGTATATTTCTTTCGTTTAAAATACACCAACTCTTACATGGTCAAAAAAATTATGTGAAGGAAATATTTTTTGGGCCAAAAAGGATTCTAGTAGTCCGCTATACTGTGCCCTGGAATATAGGGGGAACAAACAAAAAGGATTCTAGTAGTCCGCTATACTGTGCCCTAGAATAAAGGGGGGACAAATTGGATAAAGAATATCTATTGAACTGTGCAGCAGATAATAGAGGAAACCCAGAATTGGGCCAAAAAATATTATGTTGTACTATGTACCAGATTTCTATCCTATCAATAAACTCGAATACCACTGATAGCTAAACCTTATCAATGGCAATGGACATGCATGCTCTGTTCAGTTTGAGGAATCGGAATGGGCGGGAATGAATTTAATCTATATGTATTTAATTTTATGGTCCCTATGGGAGATGGTGATGGAATGAACCATTTCTCTCGTATGTAATTTCATTCCATGAGGAATGATCCATTCTTTATTTCTTCATTGTGATTCTCCTCTCATTCCTTCTCATCACTCCTTCCACTATTACTTTTCACTAAGTTTTGATCTATTCCTCAATCCGAACGGAGCAGTATAGTACTGAATAAGCATTAAAAGTATTTTAAAGGTGAAAAACACTAAACATTACCCGGTTATAAAAATCACACAAAGATACTTTAAAAAGTCAGAAAATTTGTATATGCCTTTATTTTTTCTAGTACTCTTTCAATTGGTACGGGCAGATTCTACTCAAATATTTTTTTCAACCTCTATCCAAAAAAATTAGCTTAGTTCGAATTTTGAGGTCAAATTGACCAGAGTTGAAACACATTCCATTTCTTTTGAATTTTAGTGAAGGGATTATAATAATAGGAATAAGAAAGTGTACTTTACTACAACGTCCAACTTTCAGAAGTTTAAAAGTACCAATAAATTTGCTTCATTATCAATTTTAAATTTGAATAATTTGACCAGAAAAGTCAAAGTAAGCCAGTTAGAAGAGAAAACGCTGGTGGGTAGAGTTATAAAATTGCTTATTGTGATCTAAAGTTCATGTGTAGCGCAATTAATCTCCCTCTAGGCGATCGCCTAGCACCTGGGTCTGATTAGACCCACCTAAACTTCCCTTTACCACTTAGGTCTACCTAAAATAACTTTTAGAACATTACTTATTATTCATATCTTATTATTTTGAAGCTCCTGGATTAAAAGGTCAAGTATTGTTTACGCAAAGTGAAAGGAAAGGATACATTGGCGAATCCTATTTAGCAAACCAGAGTTACTGCATACTAGAGTTGCATATCCAGCTGGATTTGGACAACATAAATTTGCATACCCCAAATATTTCATTGTTTAATAACTCCCAAGTGTACTGATATACTATACATTGATGCTCTTTAAAAGAAAACACGAATGTTCTTTAAAAAAAAATAAAACATAGATAATGGTAATGATGATTTGTGCTAAATACTTTCCATATAACAGTTAACTTCCTGATAAAACTAAGAGCCTTAATGAACTAGGTAGCATTTAAATATCAAGCAGCCTCAAACCATAATATTGTTATTTGCCAAACCAGCAGAAGAAATTTGATACATGGCATAATGCACTCCCTGTTAGTTTCACTAACTGAAAAACACCAGATTTCAGGTAGCATTGTGAAATAGATATATACAACAGAAAGGAAAAGATCAAAAATCTTACCATCACTTTTATTGAGTTTTCTTCTGCTGCGCCACAAAAGGCGAATCGGCGTGCCAGGGAAGCCTGCATCTGTTCGGAGTTGCTTCTCCATATAACGTCGGTATGTCTCAGGAAAAAGCTTTGCGTCATTGACAAAGAAAACAAAAGTCGGAGGTCTAATTGCTGCCTGCAAAGAGTTATGGTTTCAACTCTGGAATCACATTTATGGTTGATGCAATAAGATAACAGTCGGTGTAAGAATGAACATAATATTCTTGTTAAATTTTTTTTGCACATAATATTCTTGTTAAATTTTTTTTGCACATAATATTCTTGTTAAATTTTTTTTGCACATAACAACGTTTTATGATCTATATAGATTCCATGTTATGCTAACACTTCCGGGAGGACCAGACCAACACTAGTATGGCTCACAACTCTCTTTCAATCTCAACTCCTATCATTGTAATTACAAAAGATTTAGGTGCAGTCTCTTAGCATCTTAATTATCTAGAGAACTGTATGATATTCCTAGGCTACATGTTTATATATTTTTGATGGTTGTCATAGAAAAAGGAATTGAATAGCTTCAAAATACCGCTGGACACCATGGATGTTTGTGTGTGAATACTAAATAGGCTGCAAACTATTTTTAAAAATTGGCTGCGGTATTTATTATTATTATTATTACTTTATTTTTTATTGTTTGCAATGTTTTAGAAATCTAACCTTTTAAATGTGTAGAGCATTCAAAAATAAGAATCATTGCAAAATTTCATATTACTTCATGATGTGTAGAATAGTTTTCATAGCTACATAAACTTAGGTAAAACCTATCAAATAGTCCTTATACTATAGATTTGGTTTCATTTTAGTCCATGTACTTTCTAACCTTCATAATTGTCCTACTTTTCTCTACAATTCAAATCAATCCAGCCTTTTTGTCAAGTCAGATTTAATGCTGATGTGGATCAGCAAAATCCGTTATATGTTGAGCTGGAATTTTTTATTATAAAAAATGGACCTTTTTTCTCTCTCTTTCAACTCAAATTAATTTACTCAACTAAAATCAATATAAAAATGTATATTATCTTGCACTCTCTTATCAGAAATAAATAAAGTTAAAAAAAATAATGAAAAGTTTAGGAAGATTATTATTTTGTTATTAAATAAATTACTTAACAAGATTATAAACATTAATTCAAATTTTTTTAATGAAAGTATGAAAAGTTCTCTATTCTAATATAATATTATTTTAAATGAGTAAACGATTATTATTATTATATTAAAATTTTAATGAAATATTACTTTGTTCTAAAATAAATTATTAAGATATTTAATAGAATATTATTTAAGTTAAATCAAATTAAACAATTAATTTTTTTATTTTAAATCATATTAAACTTCAATAAATAAAATGCAAGAAAAGCATTTGAAAAATAAAAAACTACAACAAAACTTGGCCTACGCAAACTCATGATTTCCACCCCACCCTCTCCTATCTTCATTTTCTGATCCAGAAAAAAACATGTTGATTATTTTCTAAAAAGATAATACACTCCAAAATGTCTATGTAAGATGTGTTGAAAATCTGATTACTTCGTGCATTTTTTAATTGAATATTTATTGATGTAGGGTGTTTAAGCCTACAACCTCGGATAGCTTAAATCAACTTGTTGATGTACGCACAAGAAGCCGACATAAGGTTCTTGAACGAATCACACGTTCAATACTACTCGAATCACACGAATAGGGTTTTGTTTATATCGCACAAACAAAAAGAAATTGCAGAATAACTCTGAATTTTTTAATCAATCAGCTAACTACTTTCATTGTACAATATGAGCAGTTAAGATCCCTAATCCTAATTGGAAAGAATAATACATTGGAAAGAAATCTAATCCAATAAGGAAAGATAACAAACCTATTAAAACTAGGAAACAAATACAAAACAAATGCGAAAATAAATAAAATACATGAAAATTAATAACCGAAACTATTAGTAGATAATTAAGCTATTAGAGACTAATTATCATCTGACGAGCAAATTTAACTATCGGAGACAAGTTATCCCCTGACAAACAAATTATACTGTCGGAGACTAGATATCTCCTGACGGGTAAAGTTAGCTGTCGGAGACTAACTATTCCCTGACGGGTAAATTTGTACTGTCGGAGACTAAAAGATCCCCTGACGCTTCTCTCAGCATTCCCTGATGCCTGCTCTTGACATCCCCTGATGCCCGTTCTCGGTCAAGTCTCGACTAGGCTAGTCCCTGATACACATTTTATCACACTGATCTCACCTAATAAACTATAAAACTATAAATTAACTAAAACTAACTATAAGTTGATTATCCTATCACATCATACTCCCCTTCTTAAAAAAAAAAATAATTGTCCTCAATTGTGTGGTGACTTCATGAAAAACACAAGGAGTCAAAAACCTTAACTCTAACTACTACGCTAACTACTACAGAGTACAACAAAATTTAACATATTGAAAAAGACTCCACCAATTTCTTGCCTCTATCAAATGGAATATGTATTGCAGATTGAATTGGATTCCATCTAACCATCAAGATATCGCTGTCAATGTCAACAAAGAACCTTACCTGTTGTAATCTCCAACCAACATAAGGCTCCATAATTGACTTCCATATTTAACATGGATGCAAAACAACTTTTTCCTTGTAATTTTCTGGTCTCAATGCAGCCCCAACCAAAGTATATCCCCGGAACAATGCAACAGTGACCATAGCATTCTTCTCAGATGCATCTGGGTTAGGTTGTTCAATGAATTTACTCAAAGTACTTATTGAAGAATATGGTACATCAAGTGAAAATTCCTCATATCGAACATCGTCAACCCTAATACACTCCTGATTTAAGATCTCAATAGGTTCACCATCACTTCAGCTTCTGAAGGAACTGAATTTGCATATAAAATTCTTCTAGCAAGCAGTTGTGAACCACGTGTCTCAGGTTCTTCCGCAGAGTCAATCTCAAACTCTTCACCATCCTCCTTGCAGGCCTTTTGCTCCCCTTCTTTAGTTGCTTCTAACTCCTTTGAAGCATAGGCTGCTTCAATTTCTTCAATGTCATACAAGGTCATGACTCTATTGCTAGGACATTCACGCTGCATGTGTCCATAGCCCTTGCACTTGAAGCAAATTTTTCTATCTTCTGAAATTAAGGTCGCAGTTTTCTCCTCTTTATCCTCATTGAACTTGTTGAAGCTTGGAGTGAAACTAGCAACAAGTTGTGACTCTATTCTCTCTTCAGGTCTCTCCCATTCAACAGTCCAGTTGTTGGGCCTTTCATGTCTGATTCTTTAAGTCTTGTGTTGCCTCTCCACCTTCACATCAAGCTTAACAACATCATCAAAGAATACATACGGCCTAAGTTCAACCGTATCTGCTATCTCCCTATGCAATCCTCTCAAGAAACGAGCAATAGTGTGCTCCTCCGGTTCAACCAGCTCACATCGCAACTTCAAGGATTCGAACTCCTTTACGTAATCTTCAACATTCATCCGTCGTGTTTGCATATGCAGGTATAGCTCCTGTTTGTAATAATCAGGAACAAACCTTTTCCTCATCAAATTCTTCATCACACGCCAATTAACAATAGGATCTTCACCATCTCGCCTCCTTTGTGCAACCAGGTTATCTCACCAAAGGCTACCATACTTTGAGAACTCCAAGGCCGCCAATTTGCACTTTCGTTCTTCTGTGTGGCTTCGAAATTCAAAGATCTTTTCAACCTTTTGAACCCATTCTAAGAACTCTTCAGGATCACTGCTCCCAGTGAAAGAAGGAACTTTCAGCTTTATGTTTGAATGCCCTTCACGAATATTAAGTTGTTTATTACGAGCATTGGTTTTCTGTTCTTGTTTTGGACCATCAGCTCCTCGAGCGTGATTGTTATCATCGTTCAACAATCTGGTCATCATCTCCTCTAGTCGATCCAATTGAGTAGTCATCGTTACATATTGATTTTGCAACCGATGGATCTTTGCATCTTGTAAGGTTGCTCCACGAGGTAATCCCATATCTCCAATATTATCGTGTTCACTTGAATCAGACATATTTAATTCAATGAAACAATCAAACAAATTTCTTGATAAAAAATTTCTTGATTGTAGTTCGAACACAAAGCACCAGAATATTCTCTACGTAAGAAACTAGAAAACAAGAAATAATCACAAGTTCTTGATTTCTCACTCCCAATGCCAAGCCTCGCTCTGATACCAATATGATGTAGGGTGTTTAAGTCTACAGCCTCGAATAGTTTAAATCAAATTGTTGATGTACGCATAAGAAGCCGACTTAAGGTTCTTGAACGAATCACACGTACAATACTACTCAAATCACTCGAATAGGGTTTTGTTTTTTTCGCACAAACAAGAAGAAACTGCAGAATAACTCTGAATTTTTTAATCAATCAGCTAACTACTTTCATTGTACAATATGAGCAGCTACTTATAAGCTGTTAAGATCCCTAATCCTAATTGGAAAGAATAATATATTGGAAAGAAATCTAATCCAACAAGGAAAGATAACAAACCTATTAAAACTAGGAAACAAATACAAAACAAATGCGAAAATAAATAAAATACATGAAAATTAATAACCGAAACTATTAGTGGATAATTAAGCTATCGGAGACTAATTATCCTCTGACGAACAAATTTAACTATCGGAGACTAGTTATCCCCTGACAAGCAAATTATACTGTCAGAGACTAGATATCCCCTGACGGGTAAAGTTAGCTGTCGAAGACTAACTATTCCCTGACGGGTAAATTTGTACTGTCGGAGACTAAAAGATCCCCTGACGCTTCTCTCGGCATTTCCTAATGCCTGCTCTCGACATCCCCTAATGCCCGTTCTCGGCCAAGTCACGACTAGGCTAGTCCCTAATGCACATTTTATCACAGTGATCTCACCTAATAAACTATAAATCAACTAAAACTAACTATAAGTTGATTATCCTATCACATCATTTATTTAATAGTCTTTAGAGAAAAATGAATGTCTAAAGTCGAAGGAACTAAAATATGTGCAGTAAAAATTCAAAAATTCTCAATATCATAATATTAGTTTTATTCATTACAAATTAACTAGAATTGGAAAGACCAAAAAGAAAGAAAACTTTTATAATTAATAGATGTCAACTCAGCATTACTAAATGGGTTTTCTAAATCCACATTAGCGCAAAATATGAGTCGACAAAAGAATGGATCAAATTGAAACCAAAATTAGGTAGATGGATGATTACGATAATTAAAAAGTACATGGGCTAGAATGAAACCAAATTTATAGTATAAGGACTATTTGTTGGTTTTGCCCAAAACTTATGATACGTTATACTTTAAAAGACTTGTTCAACTTACATGACAATAAAACATATGGTGCACATCTTAAAGAACTATCAAATTTTGCGTACCCCATATGTTTCAATGCTATCCCAATGATCTCCTTAATTCTTCCATCCTTACTGGGCTGCTAATAATCCACCATTGAAGCACGACAAACTCAAATTTGAATAGATTTACCCTTTGATGAGTTCCATCAATCGACTAATCTCCCCTCCCAAATTCCTCTGTCCTTGAATCATGTTATTATTGCTCTGTCTTAATCCACCATCAAAGCACCACTACCACAATCCAAAGAAGATGAAATTCCGAGTTGGAGGAGTTGGAGATAAAATAGAAGAGCAGATCAATATGGTGGTCAACGCAAGAGGAGAAAAACGATGATGCCGATAGGATGAAGATGTGATAGCAATCAATCATCTCACAAGCAAGAATCCAGCAAGGAAGCTCAAATGCATAAGGATGATTCTTTGCAAGGCATGGCTGCAGCAATGACACATTCAAGAAGGAAGAAAATGCAAGAAGACTTGGCCAATTTAATCATTACATGCTGTTCTGAAGACTGCTCCCGAATTCATAAAGTTAAGCCCAAATTTGTCAACTTCCTGCAGATTTTGGACCAAGGACCACTGGGCACGAGTAGCCCAAGGCCACTGGGATCAGACCTGTCCATGGAACCATTTTGATAAGACTTGGAAGCTTGAAAGTCAGCTGGCTGAATTTTAAAAGTCTTAGAATAGTTGCATGAATATTTGAATTCCAAAAGTTGTAATCTAGAATTTGTTGGCTGGAATTCTTATCTTCTTATCTTCTTTTTGGCCGCCCCATATCAGTATAAATAGGGGTTGTGGCTTCTCTTGTAAGCATCAGATTTTACATTACATACCGGTTAAGGTTTTCCTTAATTTGCTAGTCTCTTCGAGCTAGTTTGAGTCTTGCAAGTTGCTTGCATTACTTACTTGGCTTATCAACTGAATTTCTTCCATTTAGTTGTGGCGCCTTAGCCTTACTTTCTTTCTCTTTTGTAATCCAAAGGTGATAGGTTTGATATACCTATTGTTGTTGGGTTCATTAGAATAGGGGGTTGGATAATAGTAATCTGAATTCCATCACTTTGTGATTTAAAGGTGGTAAGTTTGATATACTTACTGTTGTCGAGTTCAAATTGATCGGGTTAGGTTCCCTGGAAGATTTCCTGAGCTCTATTTTACAGCAAATCAGATCATTCAAGAACGGTCCTTTCATTCGGTTCCCTATCCTTTGGATGTTGGAGCCATCAAGATGGACTACTGGAGAAGAAGACAAGAGAAGATGGAGAAAAGATGAATTTGTTGAGCGAAAGTGACCGGAGGAGTAGTTGGCGACTTAGCTGAGAGAGAGGAAAAGAAAAAACAGGTTGTTGACAAAATTGGGAGGCTGACAAATTGAGTAGTGAGTAGATTTAAATATAAGCTATAGCTCTTTTTCCTTACACTAGAGCTACAAATATAGCTCTATCCATCTGTAGAGCTGGATTTTTACCGTATATTTTGGCAACTGAAGCAATAGACCAAGTGGGGGTAGGGTTACAATTTACAAATATGACCTACAAGACTATTTTGCTTTTTCCTTATACACACACACACATATGTGTACATACATGTTATATCTACGAAATACAAAGGTAAACACACAAGATGCTGGTGTGACCATAGCCAAACATAGTCAATGAGAATATAAACTTATGATTACCAGCTAAATATATTTATGTTAAAATTAATTTCAGACAAGGGCTTTTAGGAAAAATGTAAAAATGATACCGAGAAAAAAAAAAGAATGGCTTAGACAAGTCCTTTCTGTTGATAATGTCATACGAATTTATCAATAATATTGATGATCAAACTCTACTTGTAAACGGCACTTCTTCTCATAAATGAAGTGTTCTAATGTCCAAATGTGTAAAGTACTAGTAGACATGATTTTGTTGCTTCCCTTTCTTTCTTTTTTTCCTTTTGAGTTAATAATTGCGGCTTCAAATTACTATGAACACTACCAAGTGTTGCACACGTGCAATAAAGTATTAACTCAACATCTAATGGCATACAAAAAGGTCAACCTTATAGAACCCCATAGAAGTTAAGGTTATTCCTTCTGATTTGCAGTAATAGCATCAAACCTTCTGATAATGTACCTGAGTGCAATAATAAACACGTCCTCTCTTCCCACCTCGGGTCCTCGGAGGTGACTTAAAAGCTAAAGCCTCCTGTACCACTTGATTCAACGTGGCCGTAGTCAACCTTCTTGATCTTTCCCTTTCAACTGCACTAGCAGCGACTATAATTCTGCATGAAAACCAGTACAAAGGCTATGGTTCATATAACCATATGAATACGTAATACACTAAGAAGCAAAAGTATGGAAATCTCAGTATTAGCAACAACCCAATTCCGCAATCTAGAATCTTAATAAGTAAAGTTCATCTGACCACATCTGTGATAAGAGAGATGATTTAAGTGTGAGTACGTAATTACTGATGCTTCATGGATCAAAAGGTCAAAGGAAGCAATAAAAACAATAACAGTTTGTAGACAATTACACAAAAGACTTCCCTTTTTTGTCCACTATGGGCTTCTTCAATAGATTCCAATTGGAGATGATCTTCACTTGAAAGGAGTGAAAGTCCAATTTCTACTAGGTTTCCATATGTATATAAGTATTTGTAATTAACATAATTAGAAAATCAGATTATATTGATGCATAAATAACCACCACCAAAGATACATAGGAAGGAAGAAGATTAAAGTCTTAAACACACTAATATATGCCTAATATAGAGATAATAAAGACAAATTATGAAAGATAAGGTTTATGTAACAAAAAAGAAAAATGACAAGGTTTTAATTAAAAAAAGGATATCCTTAAACTTTTACAATTTGGAGACTTAATATGTTTCAGGTATTCTATTTATTCTCTCGGGCACAAGTAATTCCATTGGGGCAAAAATAATGTTTCAAAAAAAAAAGAACTTTTTTGGTGCAGAAGTACTTACTTTGAGCCCAAGCACCATTATTATTGGTGCCCAAAATTTTTCTTGGGTGATATTCACAACCAATATAGAGAAATGTGTCCTACAAAATAACTATGCAAGAATTCCGTATGAATACAATTATAGTGCTGAAAAGCATGAGATGTGGAACCATGTCTTGCAGGTAGTCGAGGAGCTTGTCAAATCAACCATGATGTTGAAGAATAAAATCCTATGGAGATTATGTCAAAACCCGAAGAAGTGTTAAGGTAAATGTCGATGTTCCTCATGAATGATTCATCAGACACCTTAGAATATTTAGACTGCATAAACAAGAGTTTGTTCCAGATAAATGACTAAATAAAGAAGAGCTTGTTCCAGATAAACAAGAGTTTGTTTTCAAAATTCAGTGGCATAAACAAGAGTTTGTTCCACATAAATGAATAAATAAAGTTAGCCCCCAGCAAGGTATTGCCCCAATGGTATCCCTTCTGTTTCCATGAGTCCTAGATTCCATGAGGTTGAGGGTTCAAGCCCTTTTAGAGAAATAGTGGGTGGCATAAACAAAAGTTTGTTCCAGTCTTCCAGATAAATGAATAAATAAAATCAGCTTCCCAGTAAGGCATTGCCCCAATGGTATCCCCTCTCTTTCCATGAGTCCTAGAAACCATGGGGTTGAGGGTTCAACCCCTTTTAGAGAAATAGTGGGTATGGGAGTGTGGGAGGGTTTATGAGTCCAAACTAGCCAAAAAATAATAAAAATTAAATAAAACAAAATTAGCCACACTGAAAACATAATGAAGTCAATAAAAAAAATAACAGTGCAAGAAGAGTAGATTAAGTTATGAACATACCTTTCAACACTATGCCCAGCTATTGCAGTTGAATAAACAATAGGTGCCCAATTAAGAATACGGAGCTTCTCCCGCACATCTTGCTCATAATACTTGGTGGTTTCCTGATTTTTGTTTGGAATAGTGTCCCACTTGTTCACAACAATCAGGCAACCCTTCCCTTCTCTTTCAATCCTTTCTGCGATCTTGAAATCCTATAATATTCAGCAAAAATAATTATGGTTTTGAGGTCTCTAAATTAAAATGACATTAAAGGTGAGGATATTTTGCTAGCAAAGAGTTCGCCATGCTTTCTTTGGATTGAAGAAAGAAGCAAAAAATGTACTACAAAACAATAGCATAATGCTTCTCTTTCTATGAAGCCCCATGTGATATATGTTAGAAATGTACATATGATATAACTAATGCTTCTCTTTCTATTTAAGTTTTCTAATTCTTCTAACACTCAACATATTTTTACATTTTCCTTTTTTATATGTGTATTAAACTAGTTTTCTTAAATTCTCTACTATTTGCCAGTTTTTATTTCGTATTTGGTTTATTTTTATTGTTTTACTACAACTTTTATCATTTTTAAAAGTTTGTACTTATAGTTTATATACATCATGTATAAATATATTTAATTATTTATGTTATAAATTTCTTTGTTATTCCTATATTTAGTTTCATTATTTTATTAATACTTTTTCATTTTCAAATAATTTTATTTTGATTTATACTTCATGTATATAAAAAAAATTAATTTTTTTTTTTGTGCTTCTGCTACAACAGCATGCACTTAAATTAAAATTACAACCAAATAAAGTAATTTACCCCTAATAATGTGTCACATGTCAAGCACATGACCACTTTTGAGACAAAAATAGCATGGAAGGACTCAATCAAAGGTTTCAAAAAGTTAAGAGGACTTGATCGACGGAATTAAAAGATAGAGGATGAAATTGAAAGTGACTAAAAGAAGGGAATGAAGTTAAATTTTGCCTTAATATATGTATAATCTGAAGAAAAGAAACTTCTTTCTTACCTAATATAAATACAGTTCTAAAAGGGGAAAGGAAAAAAAGAATCAAATTTGGAAATTCAATTTCAAACAATTCAATTTAGAATCAACTTCGGAATTTTTTCCCCTTCCCAAATTTAGATATAATTCCATTCACAATTGAGAACTCAATATGAAAATTCAATTTCCTACTTCAATTCAATTTAAAATTTTTTCAAATTAATTATTAAAACTATATCACGCAAAACAAATTCTATCATCCCTCGAGGTTGAATTGCAGTACTGGTTAAATGAAAATGAATACCATATGAAAAGGTCGTACAAGATACAATCTTCTCAAAAAACTCGGACGTTAGATTCCCTTTATGAAGTTTTATCATATTCATTTTAAACAACAACATTGAGCACCTACATAAATCTATTTTTTTCTGCTCTTGGCACCAACCTATTTTGAATCAACAAAAGTGGCCACGTGCACTGGTAAAGACCCCGGGAGATTGCTAATAAGGTCTAGAGTCCTTGAATAACTATCCGTTAACTGTACAAGCTCAACAATTTATAACTACTACATCTATCCATTATTATATATTTGAAAGCACAACACTGTTTTTGGTTTTGAATTTACATGGTTTCACATACCTTTATTTTATTGTACTTTATATTACCTAATTTGATTATAATTTTAAGAAGAAGTTGATTTATCATAGAGTTCACTTTCCTAATCTGATTCAACTCTTTTCATGAATCCTATTTTCCTACTTCAACATTATATAATTAATTAATAAAACATTACAACAAATTTTATTATCAAAGAAGAGAAAGAACTACTTGCAGCTACTAGCCATGATTGCACATGAAACACGTTAATATGAACTACAATATTATTTAGTAATACTTTTTTATACAATTTAAAGTATAGATATTAATACTAAATTTTAAAAAAATAAAATTTGCATAAATTAATGAATGACACACAGGTTGTGAGCTTGTAAGAAACTACCTGCTCGGTGATGCATGCCAGGGCCTCAATTACAAGAGCTACAACATCCGAACGGCGAACAGCACGAAATGCTCTATTTACAGATAGAGCTTCAGTTGTACTACCGGATGATGCAACAGATGCCCTTCTTCTGATCCCTGCTGTATCAATAAGGCGGAATTTCTGCATTTAATCAAATACTAGTGAAGTTTGGTATAGGCCAGGATTCTGAACTGAATATAAGAAATGAAAAGTGTAAAAGGCAGATTAAGTGCTAACAAACAAGTCATTTTATGCTATCAGAAAAAGAGAGAAGATAAGAATAAATTATGCAATGTTTTGTTATGCTGGAATCTAGAAAGCACTAGCGAGAACAAAATGGTCATTAAACAAGAACAGTGATACAATAGGCAAATATTCATTTGATGCTCTCCTCTGTAGCTTTCTCTCTCTAGAGAGCATCCCTCCACCTCAGCTGGAGCCTCCCCCTCATTGGGTTAGCCTGGACCTTTCTTGGCTGCTGCACCATTTCCTTCTCTCTTGTTTCAGTCCTCTGTCCTCCTTTAATGAGTTCTTTTTTCGCTCAAACTTCTCTAGTCTCCTTTTCACCTCTATTGGAAATTCTCCTGGGCTTGAGACTAAGAAGCTCAGGCACGGACGCGAGGATACAGGATTCGGGAAATTCCAAAACATGGGGATTAGGGTGTTGTGCTGATGCAACATATGTGTGCGTGTCCGCGTGTGCATGTATGTAATACGAAATTTTAAAAATATAGACATCCAACATTATTTTAGTAGAAAAAAATAAAAGGTAGAGATAATACAAATCTGCAATTTACTACTGATAATATAAATAGCACTAATACATAAATTTAATATACTAAGTTTAAATATAAATATTACACAATAACAACACACAGAACACCCTCAAGAAGCAGCCCTAAACATATATATCTAGGCATTTTAAGTTACACTTTTTTGTTGTCAAAGCACCTCCAACGCCCATGAAGAATGCCGGGGATACGCCAAAAGCCGCACCCCGCCGCACCCAATTCTCCACAACTCCAAACCAAGAGCACCCTTCTTAATAGGCTTGAGGAGATTGTTAATTAGAGGATGTAGCTCTCCCCAAAATCTATGAGAGGCTTGAGCTTCCAAGTGTAGCATGTTTATTGAATCCATTGTTACTTCTTATTCCATGTTTTGAGTTACTTTGTAGATACGTGGAGAAGATTGGGCCTAGGAATTTCATCCAAGTTGTTGAAGATAGTGTCTGAAGTAACAAGGTAGCTGGTAAGAATCTAAGATGTTTATATTACTCTACAAATGTAAATAACTATCTAGATTAGTTATTGATTACTTTGTCTCTTCTCTGTTAATAGAAAAGTTCATATAGGCAGGCTTTAGACATCTTGTGCAGCCCATTGCATAGAATAATCTTTGCAGACATTTTAAAAATTCCTAATTTGAAAAAAGAAAATTTACAGGCTGTTTCTTTGAATCCTTACATCTATAATCGCTCTGGTGTTGTCAACTTGGTATTGTCAAAATGCTGAGGCATTTCACGGTACAGAAGGAATTGCTTAGGTTGGCTAAGTATTGACTTTCCACTTCTTTCTTAACTTTGACAAGAATTCACGTGCATAAGAACAACTTGAGGAAGATGTTTACTTCAGAGAATTAAACAATAGCTGGACTTATTTTAATGCCTTCGTTTTGGCATGGCCTAGTTTATGCTCTTAGGATAGCAGGTCCTTTTTTTGTGTGCTTCAATTGGTTGCTGATAAGAAAAAGAAAAAAAAGCAACGGATGCCATTGCTGCATCATTTATGCGGAACGAGAGCAAGTACCAATCATTGGTCATAGGTGGGCTATCCAACTTCCTCAACCTCTGCACGTGGTTGGACACTTTCTAAATCTTGAGCATTTTTATTGAAATCCTGTAATTGAGCAAGATGAAGACGTGATGAGATGTTTGTATACTTTCATTAGAAAAATGATTTGTGACCCAGATGTTCAAGATTGAATACCCATGGAGTTGGTAACTTATAAGAAGGCGGAGGTGATGAGATTGAGCAAGGTCAAGAGGTGATGAGATGTTTGCATACTTTCATCAGAAAAATGATTTATGACCCAAATGTGCAAGTTCGAATATCCTTAGAGTTGTAACTTATAAGAAGATGGAGGATCTTTTTGTAAATCTCTAATATTATGCTAAAATGCTTGTACAATGTACATAATTTGATCAACAGCAGATTGGTGGTCTTCATTTGATAGTTCAACTCCAATTTTGCAAAAAGTTTGCAATAAGAATTCTTAAGCCTCTATTATAGTTCACTCAAATGCCAGAGAATTTGAGTGTTGTTGAGCATGTAAATTCACTTAACAAAATACTTGCATATTCTTTCAAAATTGATTTGTAATTGAAAATATATCTATAATATTCTTACACTTTAAACCATCATTATGACATGTGTGACACCAATGATCCTATTTCATTGAATGATGATTAAAGCAATGAGTGGTGGACGGGAAGGCTTGATGGAGAATCCGATGAAGACACTGAATTTGTGTTCACCAAGGATGATGCATTAACATAGAGACATTAACCATAGTTGTGGAAGGCACAAAAAGGCGAGGGCTTAGGTGCAAGGTCCAGCGAGGCGCTCCTTTTGTGCCTTGCCTTGGGTGAGGCAAGGCGATCTTAAAGAAGCGCGTCTCATGGGCTTAGGCACAAGGCGCAAGGCACATGAGGTGATTGCCTCTTTGAATTGAAGCCCAAATATGGGCAGCCAACAGATCTAGACCCTTTAAAAAGAATAAACAGTAGATCTGATCATCTGAGCCGTCCAAAAAATAAATAAGAAGGGAGAGAAAGACTCCAAGTCACATGAAAACAAATCAGAAGAAGTCTCTAGGTGAAAGTGTGTAACTCGATCGAAAGAGGCTACTCGACTGCCTCTCCAGGTATGTCGACTACTTGACTGCTACACCCCTCTTCTCTCTATCGCCTCTTCTCGTACCCTCCTATTCTCTCTCACTGTCTCTCTCTCTCTCTCACTGTCTCTCTCTGTTTCTCTCTCTCTCACTGTCT
>CM025786.1:13029811-13086261 GCA_014636745.2 Centella asiatica
CTCTGTTTCTCTCTCTCTCACTGTCTCTCTCTGTTTCTCTCTCTCTCTCTCTCATAAAAACCCTAGTTTTTCTCTGCCGACTCCTTTTTTTCCATTTCTCCAGTACCTTTTTTTCTTCCTCTGTTTCTCTTGGCTATTTGTGGCCTTGTGGGCTATGTGTATACTTATATACTTATTAGAATACATTTATTAATATATGACCATATGCATATGTAAACTGAGATTTATTAATATTCTATATATGTGAATTGTGAAATAAAGTTAGAAGTTATATAAAGTAAAAAATTAAAGTAGGCAGTAGGCAACAAGTTTATATAAGACATCAGTTAAAAATATTTATTACTTGTTTAGGACATTATTTCTTACAAAATTGAACATTCAATGCTTGTATATAAAATATATTTTATTTTTTAAATACTGTGCGCCTCTCTTCGAAGAGGCGCGCACCTAGCCTTGCGCCTAAGGCCCGGGAAGACCTTTGCGCCTTTGTGCGCCTTTTGCCTTTCACAACTATGACATTAACATAGAACAATGTTGCTACTACTTCGGGTGCTGGACAGCCTCGTTATGGTTATAGTTCTAGATCACATACATCTTCCAAGATCGACAATTCAAAGGGTCAAACAAGTGCTTCAAATTCATCTCGTCGTACAATGCACCTAATTGATGAAGATGATGATAATAATGATGATGAGCCTCGTGAGGAAGACGAAGAAATTGAGTTTGTGGGGTGGAAATGCAAACATTTGGATAATCTTGAGGCTGATGAAGATGAATTTTAGATTTTCATGTTCTACTTTATGGGATTTCTTGTTATGCTTTTAAGTATTTGTGTTGAACTATTTAAGTATTTTCTTTATATAAGTATGCAACTTATTTGTGTAAGTTATATGTATCTATAATTTTTTTGAAATTGTTTTATTATATAAGCCTCACTACGATAACGGGTGCTCCTCCCTTTCGACCAAGCCCTGAGAAGGCTTATGTGCCTCGGTGTGCCTCTTGCCTCTCACAACTATGGTTTTGACACACTTGTTCTTGAAAAGCTCTTTTTGGAATGATCCATGCAAACATTGATAGATAATGCTTATATAACTTCCAGAGGACAAGAATCAAAACAGAAAAGGGTAATTTTTCCTTATTCTTTTTTTGAAAATAAGGAGAGACCCTTTTGATCTGAACTCGATCCCGAATATCTATCAAATTTGTTAAAGGGTAATCCAACATAATTTACGAAGAAAGAGAGAGAGAGGGAGAGAGAAGGAGAGAGAGAGAGAGAGAGAGAGAGAGAGAGAGAGAGAGAGAGAAGTAACCGCTAAAGAAACGAATAATTTACATGATTCGTAAGAATCGTGCGATATGGCCATTCACACGTAATTCAATTAATGGGTCGGGAAAGCAGGGGAGAAAACCTAGGAAGCAGGAAATCGCACAAACCTAACGAACTGCCGAAGTAGAATGGCATAGATTCTGGTTCGCGAGGATTCTGCGTGATTCGCCTATGTGACTCGGTCAATGAAAAGCTATAAGATTCAATTCGATCCGGTTGTTGCTAGTTCGCAAAGGGAAGTCGCTATAAGATTCGCGTGATGTAGGGCAGAATAGTGAAAGGAAGAATAAGGGGATTAAAGATGGATAATTACGGCAACAACCCACAAAACCCAACAATTTCAATTCAATTCATGATAATAAAGTTGAAGGATTACATCGCTTTATATAGTAGTATTACGACTTAACGACCAAGAAATATCCCTAAAATATCTCCTACACTTAATGAAAAATCCCTAAAATCTCTCTTATAATAAATATCAAGATAGTATTCTAGAATATTACTAATAATTATATAATAACTACTAATTCATTACAATGATAATTTTATATCCAATTAATAATACAAAATAATTTAAAACTAATAACTTAAATTTTTGCGTTGCATCATTCTCCCCTCAAAAAAAAACTCGTCCTCGAATTTTGAACCGATTAAGAGTGATGAACCTAGAGAGCCTTCGGAGAGTGCTTGAATTCATAACATTTCAATTCTATAAGCACAATCATCAGAAATATATTCACCTCAAGGAAGAATCTTGGATTAATTCCAGGCTCGAATGCGTCCTCTGAAAAGATGAGATCAATTTGCTTCATTCCACTTGAATGCTTGGTGTCTCAATTTTCTCAACTTCAATGTCTTCCACAAGTGTTTCTTCTGAATCTTCTTGAGTTTCTTTTCCTCTTGTTCATTCTCTCCATCCTCGTCTTCAAATTGGTACAAATTTCGAGGAAAACATTTGGCTCCCTCTTTTTCAAACGCGAGTTTTCCTTTGCATGATGCAATATTTATACATTAAGTATATATATTCAAGATCAAGTGATTTTAGAGAACGGTTCATTCGAATCTCTAAACAAGTAATTTGAATATCAAGGACTACTTTTTCAAGCGACGACATTTTTTGGCACATTTTTCTATAGTGGTGGACATAATTGAAAGTTATAGGAACAAATTGAAAAAGTTTGGACCTTCGAATTTGATTAGGAAAAGATGCAAGGACTGAACTATAGATTCTCAAACTTCAAGGGCTAATTTTGAAACTTTCCAAAACCTCGGCGTACCAAACCCTAATTTAGCAACTCTTTTAATTAGGGCAGCACATCAAGTTTCAGCATATCAGCCAAGAAAACGCAGCAGCACAAAAAGAACTATGGCGTTGGGGGGATAAATTTAAGATGAACAATGATTTCTCCCGCAAAATCGTAGATCAAGAAAGGCTAGAAAATAATTTTGGGTAGGAAGAAATTTAGTGAAAGCAAAAGATACAAGGAACTAGGCTCTTGATACCAATTTGACATAGGACAGAATAGAGAAAGGAAGAACAAGGGATTAAAGATGGATAATTAGGGCAACCCACAAAACTCAATAATTTCAATTCATAATTCAATTCATGATAATAAGGTTGAAGGATTACATATTAGGCATACGACTTAATGACCAAGAAAATATCTCTAAAATATCTCCTACACTTAATGAAAAATCCCTAAAATCACTCTAATAGTAAATATCAAGATACTATTCTAGAATATTCCTAATAATTATATAGTAAAATTAATTACAATGATAATTTTATATCCAATTAATAATTTAAAACTAATAACTTAATTTTTCTTGCTCCGCATCAATTCGTTGGGAGCATTAGATGTATAGGAAAGAAAGGGTAGGAATAAGAAGCCCTAATTTCTGGAACGACATGAGCAGCCGCATCCATCGAGGAACCTCGTTGAAGAGTCCATTTTCGTTGTCACCGTCACTCTCTTATATATTACTACCTCCATCCCTAAAAGGATGGCCGAGTTAGTGTAGTGGCACGGTTTAATGTGAAATTTAGTATGTGCTAGATACTTAAAATAGTTTAAATTTTTTTCATTATATTAATTTTCAACTCCTATATTTTCATTTTATAATTTTTAATAAATTAAATAATGTATCTAACATGTGCTAAATCACACCTAAACGTACATGCAAAATGTGAGATAAGTCATCCTTTTCGGGACGGAGGGAGTAATATTCTTCATCAATCTCCTCTCTTTGTTCACTAACTATCCCTAGGCCCCTATCACCTCTTTGAGATCTATGTTTCTAATGACTCATTTGAATGAGTGTGGACTCATGTCCCTTTTCACATCTCTGTTTGGGTTTTTTTATTTAGCTTAAACCGATACATATTTGGGCCCACACCAAGTTTCGGCTCTCAATAGAAAATAAACATACTCTATTCATTTGCTAATGGCTTGGGTAGAAACTAATGTGATAGCTTATTAATCAATATATCAATATGGAGGATAGTTTATAATTATTTTTTTAACAAAAAGAAAAATATGACTGTTGCTTTATAAGTTATCTTATTTTATTAATTAATTTATTTCTTTTTGTAAATACACTAAGAATTTGTAACAAATGTATATGATGTATACATATAATTTTTAAGATTTTTCGAATCAGTGAATCCTCTGTATAGCGAACCCAAATCCCCGCACTTGAATCCATGCTTCTTAGGAGAAAATAGAGAACAGACCTAACGCCTCGATTCCAAAAACTGAGCACGAATAAAGGTAGACAACAATCGCCGAGGTGGGTCATCCCAATCTTTTCGTCAACTTAGTTGGATGAGACGTCGACTTCAATCAGTTTCTTAGGTAAGTCATCAATCAAGGTCCAGACATTGTGCTCAATCGAGATTGAGCCATCAAGGAAAGTTATGTATACAGAAAAGTGAGAAAATCTAAGAATCATGGATTCAAGTGCGGGGATTTGAATTCTTCGTATGGGGATTTGTTGATTCGAAAATTTTCAAATTTTGGTGATTCGAGGATTCGATTCATATATATAATTAAATAGAATTTATATTATATACTATAAGTATATTCTTTACAAACTCCATTATATTTGCAATTTTGCATAAAAATATACTTACTATGTAATTAATATAATCAGTTTACCTCATTATTAACTTGTTATTGTTTCAGTTATGATTGGATAAATCAATTAACCACTAAAAGAGTAAGTATTATATTAGTTACTATAACCACAAGAAAATAAGCCCACAATATATAAATATCCTTTAAACAGCCCAAACTGTGGATAAAAAACACATAACAGGCCCAATTGTTAGAGTCCAAACAGAGATGAGAAGAGCTGCTAGATAAGAGCCCAATCCGAGACACGGACCACTGGACCAGAGAACAACGAGAGACTCGAGTGGAGAAAACAAGATCGATGACAATGAAGACAGAAATAGATGACGAGGAAGAAACGGAGATCGACAACAAGGAAGACAAGGATCGACAACGAGGAAGAAGAAGAAAACTGAGACTTACCTGAGGATAAGATCCAGAAGACTATGGAGATTGAGTGAACTGCTTGACATTAGGGCTTCTCTTTCTACCCCTTTCTTTTTCTTTTCTTTTTGAATTATATTTTATGCCCCTAAAGAATCACATTTTCGAACCAGTTCACAAACTCAAAGCTGTCGAATCGAATCTCATTTCTGATTCTGGTCAACAATTCGTGGGTTCTTTGTTCACCAAATCTCGGCGAATCCAAATCACAACCACACTACTTCGGCAGTTCGACACCTACCAGGGAATCCCAGCTTCTTAGGAGAAAACATCTTGCCGACTTTGTACAAGACTAAGAGTAACACAGTATTATAATATCATATGTACCAACAAGTTCTATCCAGAATCTTTATAAAATAGAAAGAATATGTCTCATTAAGTCCAGCCTAAACAATATTATAACCATAGATCATTATACTGCTATGGTTTTTCTTTTTTGGCCATATACTCAGCATAATTCTATTGAAAAAGAAGAGTAGTTATACATTATATATTTATATTTTAATTGAGTAATTATATCCAGTATATATATTATTAGTATTTTATACTACATAATATATAAATAGACGTATTGTACAATACATTACCCTGTATTGTACCAATAAAATACATGAAATACAATATGGGATTATGGGTGATTTCAGTTTTTGATATAAAAACTATATGACTACTATGATGAACTAATCAAACCTGGCCATCTGGTCCAGTAAATTCTGTATCAATAGCATCACGAGTTGTTCCGCTTACTGGACTAACAATTGTTCTGTCCTCTCCAACCAAAGCATTCAAGATGCTACTTTTACCAACATTGGGTCGGCCAACAATGGCAATTGCAGGAACATATTCTTCTTCTTCAGCAAGACTTTCTGGATCCTGAAGGCAATTACCGATCAATATCAATCCTTATTTTTATTTTTGTTTTTGGACAAAAAAATTTAAAAGTACATTAATAAAACTTAAGAGCACGAACCAAAAAATCTTCAAGGTTGACAACATAATCCAACAAACTGAAACTTTGAAGCAATTAAGTCATCTCAAGTAAAAAGGGTGTGTGGACGGATCAAATGGTGTCCTCCTATTGCTAGTAAAATTGAACTTTATTGTCATGTCTTTTCCACACAGCTTTCTTTTGTTACTAGTTACGGCAAGGTATAATATATTAATATGTTTGCATTCAATGACTCAAAGTTCCTTGTGGATATGCTAGCTAAGAAGGTTGGAATGCCATGGTCCACATGATCGATTTTGTTGGTAACTTGACGCAATCAGGATAAAACATTTTTATACTTTATAGTGTCAGATTCTCTTTCCAGAGAATGTCAAGGACATTAAGGGATATAGAATTACTTATGCTTGCATCTTGTCCAGAATTCCAGATGATTAGCTGCGTATGTAGTATGTATTTACAGGAAAATGTAACTACCACTTCATTGGTTCCTATTTTCTCAAAGGGATGAGGTTATGTCCCTCCCATTTTTTGTATTACTTATTTAGCAAAGCGCATGATATAAAACAAGGCTGACTTTCAACAGTTCCCACAGGTCATATGTTCTAGCATCGTTGACTTTTCAGTCAAGCGGGGCAGGAATAAAACTCTCAAAACTTCAAACTCCAGCAGAAATTTTGAGAAGGCTCGTCAAGATGTTATCTTTCCAAGAAACTTTTATGCTGACAAGTGGACAAGCTGATAAACTAAAAAACAATGATAGGGATTGACATTAAGAATAGGAAATATATATTAAAAAATTAGAGGAGAAGAAGAACAAAGATAGAGATTAATTAACTCCGCTGCCACTTCTACGTCTCAACTATAGCTTCACAAATTTTTCAGGGACCATTTCAGTAGTCAATTAGCTAGAGGGATGAGAAGGAATGAATTACCACCATTTCATATAAATCCATGCGTACATACGAACTACATCATAGAAGATTCAAGATTGTGAAAAATATGAGGTTAGGATTTGGGTTTGAGGATTCAATCAAGGCATTGACGAATTATAAAGCTCAGTAAAGCTTAAGAACTTATTCACATAGTAACATATTTTCATGAAATATGCTGCCTAAAATTTCCTTGCATGACACATGCTACAATATAGGACATCTGTGCCACATCAACTTACGAAATAAAATATTTCATCTGCCTAAAGTAAGAACGGAAAATTGTAGGAATCTTCTAGTAATACTTCTGAAAACAAGTAATTAATTTAAAAAAAAAAAACAAGGAAGAAGAAGAAGAAGAAGAAAGGTTACCGCTGTTTTTGTTAGTCCTGAACAAACAAGATCAAGAAGCTCTCCAGTTCCAGATCCAGATACAGCAGATATTGGAAGTGGAGAAAACCTAATTCATCAATTAGAGCAAGCACTTCCATCAAAGGCAGAAATTGAAATAAATAAAAAGCACAGTTTCCATCGAGCACATAAGTGAGTTTGCAACATCCAATCAGTCTAATTAATCCATAGGTACACCTAAAATACAGATCCAGGCCACCTAAAATACAGAACCAGGCATACCCAAGGTCTATGGTGGCTACCCAACCTGTCTTTATGCTGAATTGCTGCCCAATTTGGCGTCGACTCTTTGCAAATATCACCATATCCTCTAGAGACTAGAGGTGCTCAGTTTTTAACTTTTCTTTTCTAACTCAATGTAGGAAGATTAATACCACAAAACCAAAACCACAAGTTAAAAAAAAAATGGATGAGCACACAAAAATTTAAAAAAAAACAAAATAAGTCTCCATCTCTTTCAAACAGAAAACACGTACCAAGAAATTCTTTTTAGGCATTTAGATTTTATCCAACTTGATATCATCACCAAAAAAAAAAAAAAAGATCAATGATACAACAGAATCAGAAAATTAGAGCTACAAAATCTAACTTGACAGTTTGCAAGGAGAGAAGATAGAAAAATACGGCTCAATGCTCACCCCAATGACCAAAACTCTGATGCTTGCATGACCCCTTTCTTTGGAGATTCACACTTGTTAACAGCTAGAATGATACACTTGTCTGAATAGTTCTTACGCAGCCAGTCCCCTATTTCCTCATCAGCTGCTGTTAGACCTGCCTGTTCAGAGCTAAATGTGATGTCTAAGGTTAGATAAGAGACTCAATATCCAAATACTTACATGGACAAGTCAACAAGCACTGAACTACAAAAGTGGGTAACATTACATTATTCTCACTTAGAAACAACAAGCACTTACAGATAACAAAACGTAATCAATAGTATGATATGAAGACAGAAACAAATAAGAAGTAAACAAAGAACAAATGGATATTGAAGCATAAAAACAAGAATGATATCAATTTGTGTGGCTCAAGAATGTTGCTTGCCTACTTCACCAATACTAGCCGAATTCGTAATTCTATTAATATAATATATCATAGATCTATAACTATAAGTGAAACTTATAAATAAGTCCCTTGTACACCCTGTCTCACAGTCCCTACAATTTTTTTTGCACTAACGACTGCAGTTCGCCAAAAACTTATTCTACAGCACAACTCAACTTTCAAGTTAAAAACACAGGATTCCTCTTTCAAGTGGCTAGAACACTCCACTGAAATTTATCTCAAAATTTTCTCAGAGTATATCATGAGAACTGTAGTCTTTTCCATGCCATGCACCAATAAATGAGAAATTTGTTTAATCTAAAGTAGCACAATTTACTCGCTGCCTGATAAATTGCTTGATTGTATATGTATCGGTTATCAGTCCACCCACAACAGCCACAGTCCAACACCAACAAACTCCGGGAGATCGGGCTAGCAGCCTTCAGTCGTCCACACTAAGCGCTAAATACGTAGCATGGGTGAAAGCAGACAGACCCCCCACCCCCCTCCTTTAAATTCAGAGGAAGCCACATGTTATACCATATTCTACTAAATAGATAACTGTGTTATGATACAAGTCTAATTTTTGCACCAAAAAAAATTAAAAAAAAAATTAAGTGGAACAGATGCCCACTCACCCACCCTGCCCAAAAAAAATCCTAATAAATTTCTTTTGTAGATAATTATAATTACAAGAACATGGGTAACACTTAGCTATACATCTCATTTTCTTTAAACTACTATTTTTGAAGTTAATTTTGAGGCCTTTTCAAATTTAAATTTGAAATGATTCATGCAAGTTCCGAGAACAAAATTTTTTGAAATACATAGTACGTTCTAAATAATATTTACTAAAATTATAGGTATTAATATCATCCTTTCTGATTCTAAAATTGATTTTTCAAAGTAATTATCAATCTTGAATTTAAGAAGGAAATATAATAATTTTCATTCCAAACAACAAACTAGCCTTAAGAGGGGGAAGGAGAATAAAGCGAATTTCATGTTGAGTCACATCGATACGTATCCCAGACACATTTAAAGAATAAAAAACCAATACTTTTGTTGTAATTTTTTTTTATTTATCATCTACATACCTTATTAACTATTTTTCATTTTTTTTTTTACTAAATTATGTTGATGTGAATGATTTTAAATATTAACATAATTTTTAAAATCAGTTAGCGAGATGTAACAAGATTAAGATAAAGTACAAATACATAATTATATTGTAAGTAAAAGAATATCAAAATTTATAATATATATTAAAGGCACGAACCTGTTTCTTTAATATGTTCCCGCACTACCTATTTTATATTTTTTGGTTCTGCACTTTCTATTTTTATGGTATAGTTCTTATTATTGATTCCTATTTTTATTTACTCTCTATATGGTAATAATTATTCTCTATTCTCATTTCTAATCTAGTTCAACTTTTTACTTTTTTCTATTCCTAATCTAATAATTATTTTATAAGTCAATTCGCAATTGATGTGTTTCTTGTTTTAATTTAACTTGAGTACATCATGCTTTCTACATTATTTGCAAGTGTACTCAATCAAATTTAACTATGTCACTTTTAAAAAATTTCTTGAAATTTTAAAATCTAAGCAAAAACTACAGAAAAAAGATATATACATTAAATATATGTATGTATAAAATAAACTTAATGTAAACTATTATAGAAACCACCCCATGCCTTGCATGGATTGTCAGCTTGTTTTGACATAAGTGAGCACTCAAAATCTTAAATATTTTTCTTATCTTACATATTGTTGTTTCTCAAGTTTAAACACAGTCACACACAAGAATGTGGAGGAACAAGAGATTGTTGATAATGTTGATTCCAAAAGCACGGGGTACAAATTTATTTAGTTTATACAATATATGTAATTAGCACAATTAATATTAAATCGTGTTTAATAGGTTGCTTGGTATGAATTCAAGTTTAACAAGTACCCTTTTGGTGTTTTTGTAGATTAGTAGTATTTTTTATTTGAATTTGTAGAAATTGTTGTGCGTAGATCAGTAGGTGATAGAATTTAAATTTTATGGGGAAATAATCAATCAACTCAATTTTAGTGAATAGGACATTTATACTGCTACAAGAAATAATTAGAAAAAGGATATGTGGGACGGGATAGGAAAAACAGCATAGCTCTTTGTAAATATAGTAAAAGATTAATTTACATACAACCATGCACAAGCATATATACACATACGTATCAGTTATTTTACGACAGCTATTTAAAGAGCAGTTTCTTCAACTAGAACAAATAAGAAGGATAAACATAGCGCATAAGATCTTTACACCAATTAGCTGTCAATCATTGATCATACCTGACCATCTACAAGGAATATGATGACAGATGACTCTTCTACAGCTACAGTAGCTTGTCTTTCAATCATTGATGGCATTCTGGCAACAGCAGCCTCCCTGGATGCAAGGGGAATCCCCTCCATGCCAATCGTTGTTGATATTGCCAATTCCTCCATAACCTCGGATTGTAACTTTGAAACTGTGAGAACACCTCCAGTATCTACTACCATAAACTCATGATCGCCCCAAAAGGATCTACCATACAACCGATCCCTGGTAACCCCGGGTTCATCAACTACAATGGCCTTATTTCCCTGCAAATAGTAGAAGTAGAAACAAAATACTAATATGTGATATGAGAAAAGGACTAAATGAGTAATGTGCAGTAATTAAAAAATGTATTAGATAGCAAAGGTTGATGATTATCTACCCCAACAAGACGATTAAATAATGCTGATTTACCAACATTTGGCCTTCCAACTATTGCAACTTTTGGAAGAAGATTATCTGGGATCTGAGATACAGTTTAGATGAGATCAGGATCACAGACGTAGAGATTTATATTCGAAGATAAGCATCTCCCTCAGGTTAGTAAAATGAAAGAATAATCAGAAGAGAGGTACATGGATCATTACAGTCAAAAACAAGTTGAAACTAAAATGTCCAGGATATTAATGTTGAATACTTGAACAGATTCAAATTTCTCATGCGTTTCATGACACAAAACTTTGCACACAGCACAGCTCCCTTGAACGTGGCCGTCTATGAATACTGGCTGCATCAATTCTAAGTCAATCTATACAAACTTGCATGCTTCATTAACACTGACATAGGACACAATCTTCAGAACTTCTCTCCCACACAACTCAACTCGCATACAAGAAAATTAAACAAACAAAACAGAGACAAATGAAAAGGTTGGAGGACTTGAGTACACTCTGTTAACATGCAGTGATCCAATTGAATCTCATAAATCATACCAAATTTAGAAAATCATAAGATGAAGCGCTACTCATTTGAAGTACTTGTAATAGGAAGCCTACTTCTCAAATCACTAAGTAATATTTTACAATATCTAGAAACATGTCCTTCCATCATTATATAATATTGAGATTTAGCCTTCGTGGATGTATATTATATTGACTAAGAAGAAAGAAATGGACGTAGACAGGTAGTTAATGATGATGAACGTATGTACTAAAAAAAGGAAGTAGAACTTTTTCCGCAAGGGATTGCAAATGGCAAGTAACACATTTTAAATTTTGGAAAATATATACAATTATATGTTATGGAAACCATCTATAAGCTAGTAAGCAGAAAGCAAATATCGCTAAGTTTGAATAATAGAAGTAAACTAATTTGAACAAAAATATGACATTCATATGAAATTGAATTTTATTATGTCACTTTCACAAGATGAAATTACAGAATAGAGACTCAAGAGGAAAAGAAGAACTAAGAAGAAGATACAGGTGTTGCAAAGCATATGCGTCAACCAAGATTGTTGAAGCCTTTGGATTTTAGAGGTCTATGGTTGATAATGGGCTTCATTCTCAACTTTATTGCTTGCTTTCTTGCTTGTTTATTTTCATATGTTATAATTATCAATAGTGGAACTATAATATTATATAAGATAAGATATTGTATGTTGTTCAGTATCATGAAGTAGGAGAAAGGCTTACAAAAAACAAGATCCAATTTAAGGCTAAGTGAATAATATTATAAAAGAAAAAAATTCTTGCACACTTTCAAAGCGTCTTAGCACCTGCATTCTGTCAACAGCATCTAAATCAAATAAGCAACATACACCGTCAAAGTGGGTCATACCCTAACCGCCAGAGACACAGCAAATAGAACATTCCAGAATCCACCACTAACACGGCAATGTCAAAAAACTGGGGATTGTACACAATCAATCCCTTACTAACATGAAAATTGCACCACAGTTTTCTTGATAACACAAGTTGGTAGTTCTACTGTGAATTCATAGACTAGGAAATCCACCTTATGCTGCTTCAGATTTAATCTATCGAAATGATCATCCTGTATTGATTAGTGCTTCCTTTTGTGGCTTAAATCTTCCAAATACATTAAAATTACTACACTTTGTAAACAGTAAATCCTTCCTTCCAATTGTTTCTCGCTTCTATTCTAGCATTTATATGATGTATGCATTTAGATATTATATGTCCATTCATATTGATAATTTTGTTGTTTAATAAAAAAAGAAAGCATGGTGCAGAATTGAATACTGAACACCACATTGTTTGAGTACATGCTTTTCAACCAGCTGGTACTTATATCCGGCATATAGACTCCAGTTGTGTGAATATCACCTCTTTATTCATTTTACATCTCAGTACATGCTAGCGTAATTCTTCGTAATGACAATGACTGAGAAAGAATGATTACTAACATTTTTGGTGGTGGCCCCTTTATGTCCCTTATGCTTTCGACAAGTTTTCTTCTGATAATCTGTTTCATCTTCTGGAATACAACAAAATTGGTACAAGACAAAATACATGACATACAAGGAGAAGGTTAGCACGCAATCCATTGTAGATAAACGAGAAGATTTTACATATATCAGAATTCATGCAGTGAAGAAGTCCACCAAAAGGAAAGCTAGTAAATGACCAACACTTAAATTTGATATTAACAAAGCGTTTGCCATGGGAAAAGAATTGAATAGTGCAATTGATTGAAGACCAGAATATTAACAAGGAAAGATAAACAAGGGTGATTCAACTGCAAAGCCCCCATTTGCCCCTTTTCCAACCGCAAATGGGGGGAAGAACAGCAACAATAAGAGAAAATCCCAATATAAATAATTCAAGTCTAATTGCAAATTAACCAACTACATCATTGTTTACAGAGAAAAAAATCTAATGATAAAACCTTAAACCTATCGGACCCGGTAAAATCATGAAAAAAAATAAACTCCTGACGATCTGACAATCAAAACTATAAATAAAAAAATGTCGTAGTATAACGGAGAAATTATGTATAGAATTGGACAAGAAAACTTGCATATAGCAGCAAAAGAATAGCCAAGGTGTATATTGGCACGGCAGATTTTGGTTAGATTAAAATTTTCTTTTCTTTTTTTCCAAAATAACTATTCAATACAGAGTAACAGAAATTAAAGGTTCAATCTCCAAGGTTTAAAATCAAAAAAAATTAACAATTTATGGTTTCCTAAAGCTCTATAACCAATCGGTATCATAAACATAAGACCCTAATGCAATTACAGCCCTTAGTTGCCAAGACTTGGTATCCCCGAAACAAGAATTATAGTATACTATAGACCTAGTGGACAAAACAGGTGAAGATAAAACCCCAGCAATTCAGAAAGGTTCAATGATGGTATCATTATAAACATCACTCAATTGCTTCATAAACCCTAAACAACATTAATAAACGACTGAAGAATAATCAAACTAATAAGAAATGGATAATAAGATACCAATTTTCAAATCCCTAGATAAGGACAGAGTGTATTCCCGAGCAGCGATTTGGGCTTCTTCTTCTAGAGCTTCAACTTCAATATCATCATCATCAACAACGTCGTCGACATCCTCGGAGTAGTCAGCTTCAATTTCGAGTAAATTCTCGTCTTCTTCTTCGTCTCGTGTGTCGAGCTTGAGGGAGAATTCATCTGAGGAAGAGCAACCAGAAACATCAAGTCGGCGTTGCGAGAGGGAGAGACTCAATGGAGGAGTTGTTGAAGAGAAGGTGGGAGAAAAATATCTGATGGGTAGTGAAAGAATTGAAGGAGTTGAGGAAGTGAGAGAAAATAAAGGAGAGAATAATTGCAGAGAAGAAGAAGACATTGATGAAGAAGAAAGTGAGGGTTCGAGTATTCTTACGGATATTTTCGAGTTTTTGAGGGTTTATCCTCTTATTCAATTGGATTCAAAGGTCTTTTTAAATTCGCCTACGCGCGACGGACAAATTATCTTAATAAGGGCTCGTTTGATAGTTGATATTATACTTTTTAAAATTGGATCAGATATCCGATCGGCTCGACAATTCAGTGGTCGGATGGATCGAGTGGATAGTTCAACCGTTTAAGTAAAATTTTTATTATTATATATGTAAAATTAATTTTATATACTTAAATTTTAATTTACACTATCAAAATAAAATTATAACTATATTTTAAATACATAAATAAGCCTATTAATTAATTTTTTTTAATTATTTACTGTGCGAAATTAATTAGTACAATAATTAACAAAATGCGATAAAATAATTTGTCATTCACTTATACTAAAAATTTTATATTTCAAACCTTAATTCTTATTTTTAATGAATATATAGTGGTATTAATAAGTGGATTACATATTTAATTTTGTTATAAACTAAAAAATATGAATTAAAATTTTATAAAACATCATTTTTATCATTAAAAAAATTCAGTCAGATTTTTTAAAAAATCAGTCAAGTTCGTCGTTATTTGAAAAAACTGCCAAATTTATCAGATTCACTGTGATATTTTTGTTTATCCAGTATTTTTCGTGAACCGAGCCAATTAAAGCACCAGCTCGACTTCAACGGATTTAACTGGCCGATCTAGTATGCTTTTTAAAACTACGGTTGATACACAACGGATGGGTTTTTTTTTTATTTTCATCTATTTTGGAAATAAATACTCATTCCAATTTTTAATATAAGTATCATTTCACTTTTTTATGTATATGTAAATATTTATAACAAATTTAATAAAAAAAAACTAATTACACACGTAATCTTTAGACATATATCTCTTCTCTTCCCTATTCATCAAGGCTTTGGGTCTTAGAAAAACTCTTATCTTCTCCGTCCATTAAGGCTTTGGGCCTTAGAAAAACTGTACAGTAATTTTGGGTAATCAATAAAAAAAAAGAAACCGCTTGCTGGTAGACCCCAAAGGCGCGCACGTCCTGTTTCTTTTGGAAACTGCCTCCAGTTCTTCTAATGACGGTCTCTTCTACAGTTCTTAAAGTGTTCCAAAATTCTCAATTCTATATGAAGCAACAAATATTTGAGGATTTCTAAGTTTTAATTCCAAAATTTGATTGTCGGTGGTTGCTGGCTTGGATTAGGATCTTAGTATGTGTTGTGATTGTCTTTTTTTTTTTTTTAATTCAAAAAATGGAACTCCTGGTGATTCGAAAGTATGACGGTGGTGACTGTTGCTAATTATTATATGAGTTAGATTTATATACAGCCATCACTTATAATTGAGTGTCTAAGCTACATGTTAGCTTTGTTACAATATATTCGGCTCTATTACAATATATTTGTACTAATCATTTCATGATATTTGGGTATAAACTGAATGTTCATTACAATTTTTTAATATTATTTAGGACCAATAAAATTGCAGTATCTTTTAATTAAAAACTTCATAATATTATAAATTTTAAAATAAAATTTGATATGCATGTGCCCGATTAGGCTACTATAATATTAATATTTTTAAAAAATTCAAATGTTATTATTTCTGCAAAAGAAGTGAGTATTTATAATGATTAATAAATCATTAGTAGTAAGTTACTGGCTTACCAACTCATGCATAGTACGAGTTTTTTTTTTTGAATTGATTAAAATTATTGAATTTATAGTATATGTTATTTTTAAGTTTTTAATAATTTTGTTATATTAAATATGATATCAGTAGTTTATATTGTTGTGATAATAATGTTAATTTTATATTTAAAAATTTGAGGGTGTATTTTATTTTTTTTAGATATATGTCATGTAATAAGTTGGTATTTCATTTGATTATTTTTTTGAATTTTTTTTTTAATATTTTCCAGTTTTTAAGTTATTTTAATTATATGAAATAATTTAGATGACGTAATACTAGATATATTTTGCTTTATATTAATCAAAATAATTTAATAAATCTATTTTTTTTAAAAATTAATTCTTTTTTAATAATTTTATCGTGGTACTCCATTTTTTTTTGTCGTATAAGTTGTTATAGATTTTATTTATTTTATTTTTTAATTGTTGATTATCTTTTTAGATTTTTATTCTCTTATTCTTTTGTGTTCTAATACTTTAATTTTGAACGATATACATGATTTTTTAATATTATATATATATGATAATGATTACTGGTTGACTTTTCATTATGACAATCATATTTGTGATACGATTTCTTTAATTTTGATAATGGAAGATGGAATAGGATTTAAATAAAAAGATTATTTCTAAAAATGAAACGGTTTTGCTGAAATACTATATTGTAATAAATAAATTACTTCCTTGTTTCCTAAATATTAATTGTTTATTTTTTACACATAATTTTAGGTCAACTTTTTTATATGTTAAATATTTTATTTAACTTTTACAACATTAATAATTACAAATATTTTAAATGAGGATTGATTTGAATAAAAAATTGAATAACATAAAATATTTAATATAAAAAAAATTCACATAAAACTAAGTATGAAAAAAGTTAAACGATTTATGTGTAAAAATGAGGGATTAAATACTAATAAATTTAGCTTTAAAATTGGTGTGCTAAGTCTTGGTAAGTTTATAATAATTGATTTGATTGTAATTATTTTAAAGTTTTACATAATTACGTTTTATTGGTTATAATTATCTGAGTTAATAGGCTTAATTAGTGATTAGGAATATAACTATTTTGATTGTAATTATTTTATTATGGACAATTTTTACTTGGTTGATGATTGTGTTTTTCAATTAATTAGATTATTATTATTACTTTACAGAATTTGGTAGCATTTTTTGTTATGATTAACAATTTGTCTTTGTACCTCAATGAGCTCAGATCCACAAGAACACCCACCTTTGAGAACAGTAAAATTCCTTAATCATGCATATAAGTCAGACCTGGGTACATGTGTTAGGTATGGGATGTACATCTTTGGAAGGATAAGTTCCTGATGAAGACTGTGGAATCGAATCATCCTCGCAACTCGAAATGTCCAAAGCCATATTCACATTGAACAAGAGCATGGGACCTATTTTGTGCAACCACATTCATCAACAACGAAGGAACTTGTCCATAAGAACTGAAAAGCATAGCCCATGAACTAGTGTTAAATGCTAAGGACTACCTCTTGCGATTCTGGCTTTAGGCGGCATCTTGTCATTAAAAAGCTGCTAGCGAAATGGCTCTGTTACATATGGATTCTTCAACAAGTTTACAGTACCAAATTGCTCTGCTACTCTTTCCGCTTACTAAAACTTAGAAGGATAGAGGTAGAATTAGAAGATATTATCCGTACTCCATCCATAATTTGTCTTCTAATTCCTCCTGTAAGAAAAAGGGAAAAGAAGGTTAACTAATAGTGAAGCATATCATGACGACATAAAACCATTTAAATATTTTATGCGCGTGCACGTGTGTAACGTACAAGGACAAACATATAAGACATGCATAACAGCCTCGACCTCGAAATTCATCCTATTCTGCTTATGGATCTAGTAAATTAGTTTCTTCTTCCCCTGAATGTCTACGCAGTGAGTTAGGAACAGACTATATCACTGGTTTTGAAGAACCCACCAATGTGCAGCTTCAACAATGTTATAAACAAAATTGGGAGCAAAATGAATTTTGAAAATTTTCACAACTTTCACCAATTATATGTGGTTGAGAATAGAAAAAAGTCTATTCCTCCACTGTCCAACCTAAGTTCGTGCATGTATTGTACCATCTACGTTTTGAGCCCTATATCATATTAGCTTATATAGTATGTTCGTTACAAAATCTGAATATCAACAACTGTTGATTTGATTTACAATTCTTCTAATGGTAGCTGGATAATCATTAAGAGGCATGATATAATATTCAGATAAGCAAGTTATATATATGGTAACACATTGTAAACAACTCACCATGAGATGCATTCTGATGAGGAAACTAGGATGGTGCTGATGTAAGAAAGCAGGATTCAAGAATAGGCATCAAATCTATGGAAAGGTGAGCAAACTCCATGCCATATGTTGGAACTTGGAAGCATAAAAAATGCACAGATTGCACAACCGTCTTGACATCTCTAGTTCAAACAAGCCAAACAAATGAAAGTTTTTAGAAAAATAAGAAAAAAGAGTGACACTAAATTGTTATAGAAAGAGAAAAGAAAAGTGGAGATAAATAGATAACATTAAATACTTATTCAACTAGATAACTGTGTCCATTCAGCCCAATTTCCTAAGCCAAATCTCAAGCAGTTAATATATTCCAGAAGAAAAATAGAGAATTCATAAGTGGCCCCGCCTAAAACGCATCACATGGTTGATGGTTGCATTTAAGATTCACAAACTAGTGAAAGGATTGTATAGAATATTATGCACCAAAAGATTGTTGATTGTACTTGTTCCTACTCAATAGAAGTTCCACCACTTGTTAGAAGAAGCATTGCATTAACCTGCTAATCCCCCACCAACTTAAACTGCTAATGTGGTGATCTGTGTTGACTAGACCACTTCAGCACTTCGCCGGTAAACTCGATATCTATCAAGGATAAACATCGTTTTATCATACAAGTTGCAAAAATTAAGTGTCCATGTAACTTACTATTTATCCAAAAACAAATAAAATTAATGTGTATATGGGATAAAGTGCAACTATAATATACTACAGGCACCAGGAAGTTGTAATCTATTTCACACTACTTGAAAGAAAAGCTGTGGATGACTATCCTATGAAATATAGGGAAAATCCCACTGGATTTACTCAAAAGCAATATTTTATAGCTAATATTGGTCCCTGATATTTTCTAGAAACTTTAACTATCATTGCCTCCATATAAAGTAGAATATGATAAATTTTAGAAGAAAATCACTAGCTAGCAGGAAGTAATGGCATTCAAACAAATTACAAACTTTAGAAAGCACGTATTGCCACAAATTTGTCTTTGAGGCTCAAAACAGGCTCCTGATTTATACACTCCCTTACATTTTCACAGGTGAAACTTGGGTTACTTCAATTGGACAAAGGCTCCTGCTAAGTCATCCGGTTGCAGCATTACCATCCAGCCAAATTATTACAGCTGGAGCCATTTCTTTTTCCCATCTCTCCAATCAATATAATTATAGATCCCAATGGTCCCAATCCATCTTAACTACAAAACTGTCTCAGTTCCAATATGTGAAAGTTAAACCATAACAAAATGAGTTACCTCTCATCCAAATCCAACAGATCTACAAGAAAATCAGTCATTTTTCTGTACAGTCAAGAAGATGACAAAATGCTAAGGAGCAGAGGGACAGTGTCTTGGATGACCATTCCAACAGCAACCTATAAGAACCCATCATATTGCTCTATATAAGGGAGATGTCAGATCGTTCTCTATTTCAAATTTATGTTCTTCCGAATCAATGAGATAATCGGCCATTTGATCTTGCATCTCATTCTTATGTTCAAGCCAGCTATAACCTGGATTCTTAACAATGTCCTTCAAGATCATCATTTCTCTCACATCCTTTGCCTCATCCCATCTTCCTAAAGAGGAATACATATTGGCTAGAAGTAAATAAGGAGCAGAATTTTTTGGGTCCAAATGGAAAAGAACATCTGCCGCTCTTTTCGCTAAGTTCACATTATCATGAACCCTACAAGAACTAAGCAAAACCTCCCATATAATAGGATCATCTTTGCAAGGCATCTTATCTAATAGTACTTCAACTTCATGAAACCGACCAGCACGCCCTAGAGAATCAATAATACAAGTGTAATGATCTGAAAGGGGTAACACTTCATGTTCTGGTTGCATTGAGTTGAAAATCTTAAGTCCTTGATCAACCAATCCTGAATGGCTACAAGCAGTTAAAACAGCAAGAAAGGTTATGGTATCCAGTTTTTCGCCTGAACAAACCATTTCTTCATAAAGACAAACAGCTTCATTCCCACATCCATTCTGTGCATAACCGTGTATCATCTCATTCCAAGTAATGGTATTTCTATAGGGCATCGTATTAAAAAATTTCCTGGCTTGATGTACATCACCACATTTAGAATACATATCAATTAGAGTACTCCCTACAAATACATCATTTACAACTCCATCTTTAACTATATGTGCATGAATCTGCCTTCCCTGAGGCACAGATGATGTCTTGGTACAACTACTCAACACGGTCGCATAGGAAAACTGAGTAGGACACATCCCTTTTCCTATCATTTTCTTAAATAATTTGAAAGCTTCTCTATCGAGCGAATTATGGGAAAAACCTGCCATCATAGAATTCCAACAGACAATATCCTTCTGCGGCACCATATCAAAAATAGCTTTTGCCACCTCTGCCTTATTGCACTTTGAGTACAAGCCAATAAGTCCACTAGCAACATAAATGTCAGTATGAAACATAATCCTGATGGAAGCAGCGTGGACTGATTTCCCCCCTTCCAAAAGCCCCAACCCAGCACATGAGCTGAGGATAATAGCAAGAGTGGTACGATCAGCCTGGACATTTCGAAATTGCATTTCTCTAAATAACTTTATTGCCTCCTTATGGTTTTCATTCTGGAAATACCCTGAGAGCATCGCATTCCACGATCCCAAGCTTGGATATGACATGTTCAAAAATATTTGATGTGCAGCTTTGACATCCCCAGACCTGACACATGCTGCAAGCATGTTAACGTAAGTGATTTCATCTGCTTCAAAACCATAACTCTTCATCATCTGCATGTATTGTAGAGCTTTAGCAATTTGGCCGTCATGCCCATATCCACCAATCATTATATTCCATGAAACAACGCTAACTTCTGGCAACTCGGTGAAAACAGTTTCAGCACTGTGCATATCCCCATTCTTAGCATACATATCAAGCAATGAGTTGCTCAAGTGAAGATCTCTCTCAAAACCTACTTTAATTGTGAGCCCATGTATTTGTTGGCCGTGAACACTCAATAGTAATCCATCCATCTTATTTATCCCATTTCTTGCAAAAACCCCCAAAACACACGATAGGGAGATTGAATCTACAGATATTCCAATTCTAAACATCCATTGAAACATTTTAAATGCCTCATCAACTTGGTCAGTCTCTGCTAAAACCCCCATTATTGCCGTGAAAGAAACTTCATTAGGCTCAGGCAGATTTTCAAAAGCCTTAATAGCATCACTTATGCATCCACACTTACCGTACATGCTTAACAAAGCATTACCCACATAAACATTTTCTTCAAGACCAATCTTAATAGCTACAACATGGCAACTCATACCACACTCTGCATCAACCAACATACCACAAGCACTCAACCCACTAGCCAAGGTAAAATGGGTAGGCATAAAACCTTCCCATCTCATGGCATAATAAACATCCAAAGCTTGCTCCGTAGACCCAATTCGAACCAAAGCACTAATCAACGTGTTCCACGAAACCACATTTCTTTCAGGCATTTCCACAAACAGCTCATGTGCTTCATCTAGCTTACTAGCTTTACAATAAGCACTTAACATGGCATTGCAAGAATAGATATTCTTGTGGAGCATTCGGTCGAACATGTGGCGTGCAGTGTCGATTTGATTACATTTGTTGTAAAGCTCTATGAGGCGATTGGAGAGAAAGGTATCGGAATAGAGACCGGCACGGAGGATGTGGGCATGGATTAGCTTGCCTGCGATGTGGGATTTCTTGTCTATGCAAGTTTGCAGGAGATTCGCCAACAGGGTTGGAGTCTTGCTCCCCATCTTTGACAAGTTCAGTTGCAGATTCAATACGAGGAATGATGCTACACATGCCGAGGTTTTGAGCTGATTAATAATTGTTGAAGCATTTGTAACCGGAAAATGAAATTCTCACACATTTGAATACGTGAAACGAAACATATTCAGAAATTACACATATTTATGAATCCAATAAATATGCCACACGTTTCGTTGTTTCGCTGGTATGTAATTTGATGGTTCCAAAATTATAAATACATTTCTGATTTATAAGAAATAAGTTTGTGAATTTTATAATTTAAAGTTGAGATAAAATATCATAAAATAAGGAGAATATTTTTAAATACAATTTTATCTATTTTAATATTTTTATAAATTTATATTACAAATGAGTTACAAATGATATTATATTAAAAAAATAAATATATCTCTAATTCTTGAACAAAGTGAATACATTTTTTTCTTATATTTTTCACCCAACAATTTTAAGAGAATGGAAAAAATAAAGAAAAATTTGAGAGAAAAAAATATGAATTCTTTTGGCTAAACTTTCTTTCTCTTTGGTTTTGTACATTTTTTTTTATAAATTTTGTCTAGATTGACTTTAAAATCCCATATAATAATAATTAAATAATAAAAAGGGAGGCGAGAAATTTTACCATACAAATTTCCTCTATTTGCATTGAAATTACTCCTCTCCTTGTAAACGGGTTCGTTCGAGAACTTTGTCCATATAATATTTCTCATCTCCCAAAACTCTTAACAATTATTGCCTTATATATATGGAGAGAAAAAAAGTAACTCATCATGTCGATTTCTTAATGTAAAATTCATGTAAAAGTATACCATAAATTTGTAAATTATGCACAACATGCTACTAGCTATAAATTCTATTTACCGTTTAAATGTCATGTATCACATACAAAACAACCCAAGGAATGGCCAAGTTGTTCATGTTGTAATGCTAAAATCTGAAAAGGAACAAGTATTCGCACCTAAAACTTTTGATATGCCAGTTTTGTTTATATATTTCTGAAATTGTATTTTAGTATACTTTCAACCTTAATAAGAAAAATATCAACTTAATTGTATCAAGTTAGTGCAGCAACTCTATTCAACCTCAACCCATCTACATCCAGCAATCTTTCTTGAACATTGAACCCAAGCAATCACTGGATCTCAAACAGCGTTAGTATCATCCTTTTCACTGGAACTGGAATAAGAGTCGATGATCAAGCAAAAGCTCCAAAACAAACACCTTTTGTTCGACACTTCTCATGACTTTAGAGAACATGAAGCGTCAATTAACCAGCCCGGTATGGCTGCAATAAGGATTACAGACAATAAAAGTAAGATCGTCAGAAGAAACCCCAGTAGTTAACACGAGGAGAAGACTGACAAAGCATGCTTTCCAATGGTTCAAATGACACATTAAGTTGTAGATTGTATGCTTACAATGGTAGAAGCATGTGTGTTTTCAGAAATCAAATACTTGTGTTCTTCATGGGTAAGTGCTCTAAGGCATCTTTATAATAGATTGTCATTAAAAGTTAACTTCTGAGAGAAACGCTGCCTACTACAAGCCATGACAGAAAGGAAACGAAATAATAACTTACTACTACTTTCCATTGGCATGCAGAGAGTTATGAAGTTAAAACTTAATATGATTTCTCTAACAAAAGATTAAACAAAAAACAAAAAAATGGCCACAATAACAATCTTCTGATAATATATTCATAGGGTCCATAGGTTTTATACAATCCCTGCCTACAGTTCAAGGAGATAACATATAAAAAATCACCCCGCTTCATTCTACATATAGATCAAACCTCATTTAATGGACACAAACAGATTCTAGTTTCTATTAGCTCAGAGAAACATGAATTAAGGAATAAAAAAAGTACCTGTAAACATCATAATTGAGATCAATGATAAAGAGTAGAGGCAGCTCATCACAAAGTGTCCATACAGACGAACCAAGATTGACATAGAAATCATCATTTTATTGTCTCTGAGCTACCTGATCTGTGTGAGGAAATAAATGAAGAAGGCGGTGGTAGGTTTTCTTTTATCATTGCTCATATCCCTGTTTTTGGTTGCACCTGTAGGTCCCTATCCCATCGTCTAGAGATTTAATTGGAATATCAAGATGGACGAGGCTTGACAAGCCACAGGGAGAAGCGATAGTGAGAATGAAGCTGAAAGAAGAATTAAAAGGGCCAAAGAGTGTGAGAAAAGACAGACATGTTAAAGAGAATCTAAGTCCTATAATAAATATACATCCTCTATCTACCAATTGTAACTAACGCCGCCAGAGACTTGGAAGCAAGATGCTCACATTTGAGCTGGGAGGGGAAGAGGAAGAGATTTCATCACAAAGATACTACAAAGTAATTGCAATTCTATGGCAAAGTGCTCCCCAGATTTTGGGGGTGTTGCCCTTTTAAATTTAGTATAGATATGGATGCTGCTGTCATTTCTCGAGTTCTGTTCAAGTACGTCTCAACCTTTGTCCAGGCAAGTGTTAAGATAGAGCTACCAGTTCAACCGTAACAGATGATATATAATAAGTTATCACAACAAATCTAATCAACCCCAATCCAGCTACATCCAGCAATCTTTTTTGAACCCATGCACCTCATTGAATCTCGAATCTTGTTAGCATCATCCCATCGGTTGGAATTGGCATAAGTGTTTGATAACAAAGCATACATTCCAACAGTCACACCTTTTGTCTTAGAAAGAGACTGCCGGATTCTGTGAAACATCTCCTCACTTCCATAAATATTGCAACCATTAAGCAATGCTCCCCAAACTGATCCATCTGCTTCCACAGGCATATCTTTAATAAAACCCTCTGCTTCCTCCAAAAGCCCTGCTCGGCCATACATATCAACAACACAAGCAAAATGCTGAATTTGTGGGGTAATTCTATAAACACTATCCATGGCTTTAAATAACACCAGGCCTTGATTAACCAGCCCTGAGTGGCTGCAAGCAGATAATAAAGCAATAAATGTAACATCATCGGGAGAAACCCCATTAATTAACATGAGGGAGAAGACGGGCAAAGTATGCTTGCCATAGCCATTCATTGCCATGCCGCTAATCAAGGTACTCCACGATACTATATCCCTGAACTTTAGTGACTTAAACACCTTAATAGCCATAACCATGTTCCCACACTTCACATACATATTCAATAAAGCATTCCCCACATTTCCATTAATCACAAGATCATATCTACTACTTATAACATAAGAATGCACCAATTTACCTAAATCGAGAGCGCCAAGTGAAATGCATGCCGACAGTACAATGACTATAGTGGCCTCATTAGGCTCAGCTTCTCCTACTTCCACCATTTGTTTGAAAAACCTCATTGCTAATTCACAAAATCCTCTCTGTACATAACCACCCATCATTGTTGTCCAAGAAACCACATCTCTCCAACGCATATTCACAAACAAATGTCGTGCACTCTCCAAAGAACCAAATTTCACATAAAAATCCAACACTGCATTTTCAAACACAATAGTGTCTTCATCAAAATTCTTTAATCTATAGCAATGAACAGATTTTCCAATCTTAACAGCTTTCATATTAGTACATGCAGACATGACACTAACAAGTGTAGTACTATTAGGGTTTACATCCATTGAAGAAAACCTTCTAAGGGCTTCCTCTTCAAAGCCACACTTAGAAAGCCCAGAAATAATAGATGTCCAAGAAACAACATCAGGGTAAAGTATTGTTTCAAAAACTCGAAAAGACGAAACAATGTCATTTACGAGTATGTAGAAATGAATCAAAGAATTTTGTATGAAAACATCCGAAAAATATCCTGTTTTAAGTACATGGGCATGGATTTCTAGGCCTTTAGAAATTGCATGAAGAAAACAACATGCCTTGAGGACATGGGTGAATGTGAAATGGTTGTGCCAATTAGGGTAGTGGAGCATTTTGTTGTATAGCAACAGAGTATCTCTTGGGGAAGGTGAGTTTGTCAGAGAAGCTAGTAGTACGTTTAATCTATGCGCTATATTTCTCTCAGGCATTTTAACAAACAGTTCGTGTGCTTCATCTAGCTCACTAGCCTTACAATATGCTCTTAACATGGTGTTGCAATAATTAATGTCCTTGTGCGGCATTTTGACGAACATATGGCGTGCAGTTTTGATTTGATTATATATGCTCTTTCCCGATATGTGGGAGTTTTTGTATATGCAAGTTTGTAGGAGATTTGCCAAATAGGCTGGGGCCTTGCTCCCCATTTTTGCCTGGTGGAAATAAGGCTATACTCCTTATTGATTGTATATTTGCCAAGTTCTTTTCAAAACAATAAAATAAACAAATGACCACACATATATCAAAAGATACTTGGGAATACTATTTAAACACATGACATCATATAACTAATGATATGATATAAGTATATTATGCACATAATGTGATCTCCATATAAAAATGTCAAAATTTTATTTTATATAAAAATAGCGGTACCAAAGAAATATTATTAGCATCTTGGTTAAGACTCTTACCTCCTTTTTGTTAATTTGGCTTCCTTGAAAGTAATTTGTAAATCATTCTGTCGTCTTTCTAAACAATTGTTTGCACCCTTATATTCCATTGTTTAAATTGATTATCTTTTTGAGAATATGTTGGACATGGCTCTTATTTTAGAGATGAGATGATATATTTTCTGTTTAAAATATTTAAAATAAAAATTACCCGTCCAAGAAATAGCTGCATTTTATATCCGTACAAACTAAATTAAACACATAAAGTTAATTGGAAAATGGTGCCAATCTAAATCATAAAATAATTAATTTAATTATCGACATATAATAATTAGATAAAATTTCATAAACAATAATAAATAACAAATCATATAAATCACTCTCATAAAAATTATTATAAAAATTAACTTATAATTATAAATATTGGAGCTCCTATTTGGCACGAACTATCAAACTAGCTTGTATGCATACATACATATATATACATACACGTTCTCCATTTTTTAGAATTTTCTTTTTTGTACCAATTTTTAGAATTTTCTTTTTGAAAAAGTCAGTACTCTTTTATCTACTTAAGACTAACTCGTTTTTATTCATGTAGAGGTCTTTATCTATTTAAGACTAACTTGTTTTTATTGACGGATCATGACAACAATATGCAGAGTAAAGAATTAAGAATTTTTTTCTAAGTTTCTGAATAATATATTTATACTTCATTTAGTTATTTGTTGGAATGAGATTGAGAACGAAATGATTTAAAAAAGAAAGGCAATGGTGAAAAAGAAAGCATGACAAAAAATAGAGTTTTTTTTTTGTTATATAGGATATTATTGTTTAAATACTCACGTACACATTCACACACCCATCAGGATTTTTATTAGCCTGCAATGTTCGAACCCCTCACTTTTCAGAAAAAGTAATCAGTCACCAGCAAGACTAACGGCTAGGTCAAAAATGGATGGAGTTTGAAATAAAATTTATGATGGAGTGTTGTAATAAACAATACTACTTAGAAGACAAATAATAATCATTCCAACACTTATCACATTTTTATTTTAAACTCTATTTTCTACTTCTATCCCACTATTATCTTTTCTAATTCTTTAAATCATTTCATTCACATTAATTCTTATTTCAATGAATAATCAACCGCAATATTATGCCGTTAAATTTTAAAAAAAAAAAAAGAAAAGAAGAAAAGAACTATTATAATTCAAGGAATGAAATGCCAATTCAGTTATCTTGGTTTGCACGTGTTGGAGAGAGCTGGGGAGATGGAGGAGATTGATGATTATGTAAAGTGGAAGCAAATATGTGTCAGCTTGGTATGAAAACAACCTCTCTTTATGTATATATCTATCAATATTTTAGATTTTTATAAATTTTTTTATGAATAAAAAAGCACTACATATATAAAATTATATGATATATATGATTACCTTGTGAGTGAAGAAATGTGTTTATGCATGTGTATGGGCAGAAAAAGACAATATCACGTCATGGCGTCAAAGACAAGACGACAATATATACATCTCTCTCCAAACAGTTTTCCCCGATTGACCTATCAACCAACTCCTCTTTTTCTATTTCTTTTTATTTTTGGTTACAACTCCTTTGTTTTCTAGTACCTAAAAAAAACTCCTTCCTTTTTTTTATAATATATTATGATGATATCTTTTGCATAGTAATTTTCTTGTTGTTGTAATCAGTACTAAAACAGATTGCACGACAGCTTCAGAAATGGTACTGAGAATATTACCCAAAAAAAAAAAAAGAACAAGAAGAAAAAAGGATAAGAAATAGCACTGAGATTTTTTTTACACTTAACCTGACGGTTAGTTAAATTGATTTTCAATCATAGTTTTTAAAGTAAAAAAGTTTTAATTTCAAACGTGACATATTATATTAAAGTACTTGCAAAATAATTGTTGAGGGACATATAAATGATTAACGAGTTGTAATCCATTGTGTAATCTATCAGGCCTGAGAAATAAGGTTTATAATTAGATTACAAATTTCTTTCAAATTCTTCAAATAAAAATGTTCCAAATAATAATAATAATAATTATTATTATTATAATATATTGTATTACGATTATTATTATTATTAAATTAATCTTTTATCCAAGAAGAATTACCTTTACATAATAGTATTAATTACACCGTCTAATTTAAGAAACGATATTCATTTCATTCCATAAAATAATTATATTTCACTCTTTTCATGGAGTATCATATATAACTTGTTGATTATTAATTTTGTTAATATCATTACATATTATTCTTAATAGAGATGTCATATTTACGTTTAGCCCACCATATTAATTTTCTCGGGCTCCGCCACTGCATGCAAGTACGCTATCACTACTTTGGTTTTCAAGTTTTCAAAGTAACTGTTGTGCATGTCTTTTTAGTTTTCACATTAATGGATATAAAAATTTTGAAGCCCAGCCTCAAAAATAAATAAATACTCCTATGTGTTTGGGATGTTTTAAATACACTCAAACACATAATTTAATAAGAAGAAAAATGCTATATTTACCTCGTTTTTATTTTTATATAACTTTTGAATTGACATGTAATTGAGTCTAATTGAGTCGAACATTAAATGATTATTGACGCTCAAAAATTCAGGTATAGAATTTTCATGATTTTCATAGAAACTTATGAAGATAGAGAACACTGATTAATCCTACTAAGGTTTGTTGATGAGGGAAAACTCCGGCGTAAAATTAAATATCCTTGAGAATCAATAGTGAGGGCCTAAAGTTTTGTGTCGAGAGAGCTAGAGTAGGGTTAATTATTATGTACATTTGTCCTTGAGGGTTGATATCTATTTGTACTTACTCAATAACCGATTATTATGGAAAACCTAAGTGGGTTGATATCTATTTATACTTACTCAATAACCGATTATTATGGAAAACCTAAGTTGACATTGATTAGATTTTCTTGTTCCCTTAATTATTGGAGATTCCATACACATCCTAATTGTGTTTTTCATGTTGGGCCTCTAGAACGAATAGGACACTCATATATAATTAATTAGGCTCAACAATTTATGCCTTTTTTTGAGAGCCTAACAACGATCGAACTCTACTCGTTAAGTTTAGTTATCGAATTCGAGTTGAGACAAATATTTAAGAAATATTGATCATTAAGTTTGAACTGAACTCAAATTGTTATCGAGTTACTCACGAGATGCTAAATTAATTCAACATTTCGAGCAGTTAACAAATATAATTTCAAGTATCAAATATTTTGCTGAATATCGAGTCAAGTGGAGTAAAAATTGAAAGAATAATAAATAATTTATTGGCTATTGGACTGAGTATCAAGTCAAGTCAAATTTATACGAGTCAAGTATGGAAATTACTCGACTCTACTTGATAAGTTAACGATCAATAAAAGGTGTTCAAACTCGACTTGATATGCCAATCGGGTTGAGTCGAGTCAAATCAAATATCGAATACACTACAAGAAAAACCTTTAATCCTTACGGATTGTTTCGTCGAAATTAATCTTAATCCACCAGGATTGGCTTTATCTTGGTAGAATAATCTGTCGAAAATAAAATGGACGATATAAGATCTATTGAGATAAGTTAATCCCGACGCATTATTTCGTCGGGATTAATCTTAATCCTTCTGAATTAGCTTTATCCTGACAGATTAGTCTGTCGAGAAATTCGTCAGAAATAAAGTAATTCAAATAAGGTTCATTGGGATAAGCTAATTCCACTTGGATTATATATTCCATCAGGATAAAGTTAATCCCGATGTAAACTTATTCCCCACAAATATTTAGTCGAGATAAACATGACATGTGGCAACATAGAAAAATAATAATTGACTTTTGCTTTTGAGTGTGTGATTATAATTGAAAAAAATGAGATAGGGCCCATCGATCAGTTAAAGTAAAAATATATATATAAAAGAAGAGTACTCTTACTTATTTTTTTCTAAAGAAAACTTGTATTTTTAAATATTCTTTTAAATTTTTTTTTTGAAATATCGTTAACACATCTTTTTTAAAATGGAGATAGTAAGTCCGAGATTTTATCTGAGTTTATATACGATTGTAATTGTTATGTATAAGATTGTAATTGATTTCGGAAAATTTTGACTCCTTTTTGATTCAATTTAAATCAATATATATATGTGTGTGTGCGCGTGCTGACCTTAATTAAATTGATCAATTGACACTTTAATTATATGTATTTATTATAATTAGGTGTAAAATAGGTGAATTAATTATGAAGTATTCAAAAACATATTTGTTTAATTGTCTGGGTTTGTCTAAATTATTTTTCTGTAAACTGTAATGGTTTAAAACTAAGATGTAACAATTTGAACTAGCACGAATTTTCTTGTGTTAATTTTTTAATATTTTTGTTACAAGTTTACGATTTTTTTGTTTATATAAATATAATTCTTTATTTATGATTTTTATAGTTAAAAGTGAGCAATTTATTGTTGTTCTTTTATTATATATAAATTTTTATATGTTCTTGTTTTTCTTTCTAATAAGTTGATGTACTATTTATTTTATTATATTATTTAACTGTTAATCATATTCATATTATTTTGTTTTATTAATTTTTTTTATATATTTCAAGTATTAATATAGAAAGATGCTCAAGATTTTTTTAGTGTTTTTTTAGTTTCAAAATCAGATATGTATTTCATTTCACACTAAGTTTTATCAAATTATATATCCAAATTAAAGTGAAATCATTTATTAACTATTATTTGATTTTAGTTTCAACATAAAAATGATTGCGCTTATACCATCTGTAATTTCTTTCTTGTGCCTTTTCTTTTACAAATATTTATATTTTATAAGCAACAATATGAGTATTATAAATCACTGAAGAATGAAAAAAACTAAAATAATGATAGTTATTTATTTATAATGCGCATATAAAATTATTACAGTTAAGGGTGTAAAAGAACCGAACTCACTCGAGTTTGTTTCTTACTCAAGTCAAGTTGAGTCGAACATTTTTTATTTAACGAACAAAAAACTGTGTTTGAGATCGGCTAGTTTAGGTAGTTAAACGAGCCGAATTTAGTCGAACTTTCGAGCTCGAGTTGAGTCGAGGTTAGAAACTTAAACGAACAAAAAATCTTATTCGTGATCGACTCGTTTAATGAATGAACTGAGCCGAATGAGATTTAAACGAGTTGAGTTGACGAGTCGAGTTGAATGACTCAATTCGTTTACGGCTCTAGCCACAGTTAACTACAAATGACATAAAAAATCAATAAAATGAACTTGAATAAAATGTAATGTATTATGTAATAGATTGTCTCTCACACAACTTCCGAAAAAACATGGTATCTACAAAATGACGACCATGTTATACATAAAACGTAAAAAGTATAATGACAACTATCTTTATTAATTAGTCTCAAAATCTTAATAAATACCACACAAGAAAATGAGAGCATTTTTTGGTTTTTTCAAGTAATCACACATTTTCAACTCTTTTAATGGATTTAAAATAAATCTCATTTGTCTTTTACTCATCAAATAAATAAACAAAAACTATTTGATTGATACTATATCTAACATTTATGAAATATAAAATTAGTTTAATTTGTCCTTTTATCTAATCATTTTTCAACGTACAATATTTAACTAAAATTAATATAGATTAAAATAATTTGTACAATGTAATCAATTTTAAATCTAAATAAATCTTGAGATCAAGCAAATCATACTTTATAATTCATTTAATTAAAAAAGGTTAAAATAAAGTATGATTGTTAGATATCTTGTATTACATTCTATATTGATTACAGATACAATTAATTATAAAAGTGTAAAAAAAATTAGACAAATAAATTTTTTATTTTTCTTCAACAAACTCATGCATTGAACGAACGAGTATAATGGCTAGTTAACATACTGTACCTACAAGACATATATATATATATATATATATATATAATTTTTGTTTTTGTTTTTTTTTTGTTTACAACCTGCAAGCGAAATATTACTAAATGTATAGCCTGGACGTATGGTTTCGTGTGGTAGGGCTCATTGATATTGGCTAGATTTTCTACACTAGGTGACTTGATGTAATATATGAATTTCTTAGGTAATTGCAAAAATTAAAAAGCTCTCTTATATACTCCATTCATTCTATAAAAGAGTTACATTTAATAAAAAATTTATTTCAAAAAAAAGTTACATTTGAAATTCATAATTTATAGATTAAAAAACTTTGCGATAAATTCATAACCTATAGATTAACTTATAAATTCATAATTGTTTTGTTATTGTTTTCCCAGTGAGATGACCTAGAACTTGTAGAAGGGGGGTTGAATACAAATTCTTGCAACTTTCTCAAATTTCTGTTCTTTAAGAAATTAAATTTCTGCGGAATATAAAGAACAAGATCAAAACTTTATAAACAATTGCTTTTATTGATTTAACAATTGATTACAAGTTTTCTAACAATCAAAACAAGCTTTGATCGTCAGCTTCTATTCTGTGTATATATAAAATACAACACTTTCAATTCTCTCTCTCTATACACATTTTTTTGCTTCGTATTTCTGTTCTGTAATTTATAATTACAGCTTCTAAAACTAAGTTATCAAAAACCTAGCTTCCTAATTCAAATCAAATACAATCTTTCCAATTGAAAGATTTTTAACAAGTTTCCTTGTCAGCTACGTCTTCAACAAAGTCTACGTGTTCATGGAAGACTTTCCTTCTTTGATTTGAACCTTAACTCCATCAGTGATTAAGTCTTCGACTAATCTCCGATAGCTTCTTTAATTAGTCCCTGATCACTTCGAATAATCTCTGATGCTTTACAACGTGTAATCTCTGATACTTTACTTCGTGTAATCTCTGATGTTTTGGCTTTAGTCTCTGGTGATGTCAGCTTTTAATCTCCGAGGTATTGTTTTAATCTCTGATGACGTCAGCATTAATCTCTGACTCTTTAGTTACAATCCCCGATGACGTAAGCTTTAATCCCCAATGACCAATCCTTCAATCTCCGATGAACAAAACATTTTAATCTCCGATGAAAGATTCTTCAATCTCCGATGGGCAAAGTCCAATCTCTGATGAACAAAACTTTAATCTCTGGTGGACTTTTCCCTTAATCTCCGACAAGCCAAAATCAATCTCCGAAGGACTAATTAATTTAAACAACTTGTTGAACACACTCGACAAGTATTCCAGCAGTACATACAAAAGAAATGAACCTATCTCTTTATTATAATGACTAATTTACAAACAAGAGATACTACTGCTAGCTACAAAACTAAAGTGTTACAAACCAACACTTTTCTGTACATTTGTATTTCTAAGTATTCTAAAGACAATCATCATCAAATGTTTATAAAACCTAACAGTTATTTTGCGATAAATTTAAAAAAAACTTTTAATTACAAACTTATAAATCTCGTCATAACTTAAAGATTCATAACAAATTTAATGAAAAAAACGTATGATTTATACATTTAATTTTTGGTCAAAGATGCAAAATTAATAATTGTCAAAAATCTAAATTTTACTCTTTTTGTAAAATAGGGAGAGTATAAACTTTGTGAATATTCTACTTGTTCAGAAGTTATAGATACATTTTAAATTTTTGAGTGAAACAATGGTATTACAAATTTTAAAGTTATTGTAATTTATAAAAGTTTGAAATACAAATTATATATCAATCGAATGTTTTGTTATAAATTATAAAATTACAATAATTAAATTAATTTTAAAACTCAACATATTTATAATTCTATTTAAAAAAAAATCAAACCACATGTCTAATTATGAAACTGATGATAATAAAATATACTCGTATATATTTAACCCTTAAAACGACAGAACATAAAATGACAATGTTACACAGTAACTTGCTATGAAAATGAAATGAAATATACATGCCAACTGAATCTCTCTCACTCACCGCCCCCCCCCCCCCCTCCCTCTTCTCCATCCTCCCTTTCTAAGCAACCCCACAACCATCTTTGTCATCATGATTTCCATCCACGAGGCTCCCCTAGTACCCTCTCTCTCTCTCTCTCTCTCTCTCTCATATATGTAAACAAAAAAGTTACAAGTGCTTCACACAAAAACTTTGGGAGGAAATCATATATAAATAGGATATCATTTATGATAAAGAAAAATAAAGGTAGCTAGGGTATGATCATATATAGGATTACTATATATATACATACATAGAGAGGTGGTGAAAAAATGAGGAAGCTAGTTGATCCATGTGGGAAGAAGAAGAAGAAGAAGAATAACATAATGAATAACGGCAAGAATATTAAGGTGAGGAAGGGATTGTGGTCACCAGAAGAAGATGAGAAGTTGATGAAATACATGCTCAACAATGGGAATGGGTGTTGGAGTGAAGTTGCAAGAAATGCTGGCCTCCACAGGTGCGGTAAGAGCTGCCGCCTTCGTTGGATTAACTACTTGAGGCCTGATCTCAAGAGGGGTGCTTTCTCAAATCAAGAACAACTACTCATCATTCATCTCCATTCCATTCTTGGAAACAGGCCAGTTCTCTCCTCTCTCTCTCCTCTTTCGTTGTAATCGCACACGCACGTGTACACATATTTCTGGGAACAGGCTAGTTCTCTCCTCTCTCGTTGTAATCGCACACGCACGCGTACGCACACATATTTCTGGTAACTGGCTAGTTCTCTCCTCTCTCCCTCCTCTCTCGTTGTAATCGCACACGCACGCGTACACACATATTTCCGATAACAGGCTAGTTCTCTCTCGATCTCTCTCTCTCTCCCGCTCTTTGTTCTCTGCACGCGCACTCACACATTTGATGGTATAACCATTTTAGATTTTCTCCTTAGGCTAAATGAAGCTTATATAGTTAACTAGATCGTACCTCGTTCGTATTATCAACCTAGTATCACAAGATGTTGGTGTGGCTGTTTCATCCTCTTGCACATTTTATATATCGATCTCTCGATCATTTTCCTTATAATTGATAAGTGATTTAATTATTTTAATTAAAACACTAAAATTTTAAGGGTACTTGACAATTTTATGATGAATAAGACATGATGAGACAAAATATAAATTTGTGTAATAGCATAACTTCAATCTATATATACTTAATTCACTAATTAATGAGAAGACCTAAATCAAATATATAGGTAAGCAGTTTCACGGATAAGCAATAGCTTGTGTTAAGTCAAGCAGGAAAAGTGTATATTGAACCAATTTCTACAAAACCATAGTCAAATGACACCCCAATTTTTTTTTAAATAAGAATCAATATATATAAATATGAAGAAAAAAAACAATTTTTGTCTAGAAGGAATGTAAAATTGAGTTTTATGGTGTTTGATACGTTTTAGAAACCATATACTTTATTAAGCCAGATATATCATTCATACAACAATCTTTTACAAAAATTGTATAATTTATTTGTTTATACAAAGTTGCATCCATCCATCAACTACCTTTCAGGACTCATATACTCACTAACTATTTTACAAGAAAAGGTACTCATATATTCATTAATTATTTTACTAAGTTTTTTAATAGCTTGAAAGATTTGAAACCCTCTTTCAGGACTCATATACTCATTAATTACTTTACAAGATTTTTTAATAGCTTGAAAGATTTGAAACTCTTTTTTAATAGTTTAAAACTCTGACCTCATCATTTTTTAGAAAAAATAGTTGATACTAGTGAAATCAACAATCATGTCTTGATAGAGTACTTATTTTGATAATTTAATTAGTCAAGAAAGGCGACTTGATTCTAATCGGTCAACTTGATATATCTTAATTGGCTTGCATCAGAGATATTTATTGAAGTTATTCTATAAAATTTTGAACCAATAATATGATTACATACATACATACACACACACACACACACATATATATATATATTAATAAAAACAGAAGTACTCTCTCCTTCCATTTATTTAAAAATTGAAATAAATGCATTAAAAAGGGATAGTTTAAATAAATTTTATAATTCTCGTAAAATATTGTGTGTGAAAAATAAGTATAACCAAACAAAAAAGAAGCTGAAAAGTTAATTAAAATTTGAACATACAGAGTAATAGCTAGATAAATAGATATGCAACATATATATATATATACACACACACATACATATCAGGTTGTAGCTTCGCATAGAAGCCTGTCCATAAATAATATTTGCCTTTTTGACCATAAATGGATGGGATGGATATTATTTCGACAGCTAGATTTCTTCAATTAAATAATTGAATCTTGAATTTTAGTTCAAAATATCAAAGTAATCATTATTTTAAACTAATAATGTCTTTAGGTGAAACCCTCCTTAATACAAAATCATTTCTGCTTTAACACACCTGCTTAAACGAAGTGTATGTCACAATTTTGTTCCCTCCAAACATTAAATCAAAATTCAAATTTCTGAATACTTTTTATGACTTGCATGAAAATTTAGGCGGAAAAATCTAAAATTTTGTAAGCTTGCATAATGTTTTCCAATATTTTATATGTCCCAATTAATATATGCCCCTGTCTTACAAGCCGTTTTAAATATACATTTATAACACAACTATTGGATGAAGATGTACTATCCTCTGATTATGTTTTGATTTTTTATGTCAAATAACGATATATTAAACTTTTTAAATTGCCAATTTAGTTAATTTTAATTGATACTTATTATATTATTATTATTATCAATGAAAAAAAAAAACCTTTGATTGCAACGTATATAATTTACATTTAAAATTTTTATAAATTACTTTAATTTTAAAGCTCAAGATATATGTCGTCATCTCACACTTTCATTTAAAAAGTCAAAAACGTATATTTAATTTTGAAGCGAATGCAATATATGTTTAGATTGTACATGATTTAACACAACTTATTTTTGAACGTTAATATCTGCTCAAATTATGTCAGGGGGTTACATTTATCTCCACTTTGTTTTTTCTATTAAGCTAGTAAGTCTCTATATTTACATGCAAAAGGAAGGTCTAAAGAAATTAAGATCAACCAAGAGCACTATTGGTTATTGTTATTACAAATTTATTGTGTGTGTGTGTGTATATATATGTATGTATGTATATGTATGTATGTATGTACGATCATCAACCCTTTGAGTTGAAGATACTCTAAAGTCCATATCAAATGTTGTTTTATAAATGCATCATCCATGCAGATCATGCATTTTTCATGAGATAACGTAAATTTGCATATATCTTCTTATTTACACTTTAACTCGTAACTGATTGATGTGGATTATAATGTTACTAATTATTCATTTTTCTTTTCTTTTCTGTTTTTCTCTTTTTAAAGGTGGTCCCAAATTGCTGCCCGTTTGCCAGGCCGTACTGACAATGAAATCAAGAACTTCTGGAATTCAACAATCAAAAAGAGGCTCAAGAATTCATCATCGTCGTCGTCCCCAAACACGAGCGATTCGTCATCGGATCAGCCAAAAGATGTGGCAGCAGCAACCATTGGAGGAGGAATATTCTCCATGCAAGATGATCATGGCAGTAATATCATGGCAATGTACATGGACTCATCCTCAAACTCATCATCATCATTCATGAATTCTACGTCCCAAAATCATTGTCCCGCACTACCCTTTATAGACAATGGCCTAAAAATGGTGGATGCTAATAGATACTTCAATATTAATGTCCCACAATGTTTGGCACAAGTTGGAGGTAATGGGATCTTTGGTGGAAATATTATGGGGGTTGAGGAGGAGCTTTATCTTCCTCCTTTAGAGATAAAAACAAGTGAAATTTTGGAGACTGGGGTAACACTTGATAATGAAGTATATAATAACAACATAAACAACAACACATGTAAAGTGGAAAATATTGAAGAGAATGGAAATTGTTGGGGAAAAGATGATGACTTGAGACTAGGGGAATGGGACTTGGAAGAATTAATGGGGGAGATTTCTTTCCATCCTTCCCTTGGCTTTTAAGTAGAATAACTATTCTTCCTCACAAACTTTTAAAAAAAAAAAATTTTACCCTCTTCTGTTTTTTTTCTCCTTTTTTTTATTTCTCTATTTAAAAATATCTCCTCCCTATTTTAGAACTTCCAAAATTGGAATCATACCCTATTTTAGTTTCAAGAGCTATATATTAAAGAAACTGTGTGAATGAGATTAATCAAGGTGGTTAGCTAGGGTTAAAGATTCTCAAATAAGGGTCGCTTACTAGTAGGTGCATGTAATAGTGGCCATGCATGATATATATCATATATGTACAAATGTACTATACATCCATCTCTGTACTTGGTTGTATTGTTATGAGAAAAAAAATATATTCAAGTTGTAATGATATTCTTTTGTACTTATTGGGTGATGTGAATATTCATCTTATGTATTATTAATATCAAAGTAATTATCAAATCGTTTGATATATTGAACTCTTTTCTGTTAATCGTGTCTAATTGATGTTGTATCGAGAGTTTCAAATCCAAATCCGAATAATTAATAACACCAATTTAATGCTTCAAAATTGTTAAATCAATGGAGGCAAGAATAATATTGAAAGGAGATACGGGTGTACATAGGACTTTATTTGAAACACTACACTCTCAATATAAAATTTGAAATATCCAGTTTGTTGATCAGATTATCAAACTCAACATGGACTTATTCTCATATAGTTCTACATTGGCTCTTACACATTCAACGTAGCTCAACATGACTCACTCCGACGGAATACTAAATTAACCCTTACACCTTCATCATTTTATTCATATATAATATTAATTAATAAAATATAATTAATATTTATCAAATTATTATTATATTTTAAACATGCATTTAAACATTGCTCCCCTATTACTTTACAAAGTTTTTGGTTAGTGTTTATATGAGTCTAGCTAGTTCTTCTTTAGCTTTAGAGATGTTTTTTCTAATATTTGAGTTCAATTCTTGTGGATATTTTTTCTTGTACTAGTGAGCCCTTATTTATGTATTTTCGTTTGTATCGATAAAAAAAAAGTCTGAAATTTCTTTGCGTAAAATCGACACTAATTCACGTGGACATAAGGACATTTATATATGTTCGTACATTATTTAGTTAACACGTGGTGAGTGGAGCTGGAGCATTAACTCTCGTGCTAAAATTCGTATTCTACTTGATAATATACCAAAGTTCAAATATCCTTCCTGCCCTCCTTCTCTCCCTTATAACAGATGATAGAAATTTCTTGATAACACAAAAAAATTAAAAAAATAAGAATCCATCATCGATTACTATCTCCACCCTCTAGGGGTATTGAATTTTTTACAACTTTTGCATAACTTCAAATGATTCACTTAATATAATTTTAATATTGAATTTTTTACAACTTTTGCATAACTTCAAATGATTCACTTAATATAATTTTAATATTGACTCGCTTCTGTTAATATGGAAATTGAGGATTCTATTCACGATAGCGTAAAGGAAACAGATTGACGACAAGAAGATAAGCTCCTCAATAGCTACTACAATCAGGAAGCAGTACAAGAGAAAGAAAGAAAAACAAAAACAAAAATAGAAGCAAACGAACTATTTATATGACCCACAATTTTAATAGAAGCAATCTTTTCAATTTAACCTTTAGAAATGACTATTGCATGTATATGATGAGTCAAAGTACAATTCAAAAGAACTTCTACTTAACTATCAATAGAAGCAAACTATTTATATGACCTACAATTTTAATCAATCACACACTAACAATATAAGTGGTGACATAACAGAATGACGCAAAGATTAATTAAGGAGTATGTTTGTTTCTTCATATATAAATGTCGAGAATATCTACTAGAGAAATGGTATTATTTCAACAAAAAAAATTATGTTAGTTTAATAATTGTTATTAAAAAGATTAATTATCACTTAATACATTAACAAATTACAGCTAAAAATAGCTAAAAATACTGATAATACAATTTTTGCTTCGTCACCACTTATATATTTGTAAAATTATTTTCTTCTTTATCTTGTCATGGGATATTGCATGATTTGAGCATTTAACATTTGAATCAGTGCATTAGAATAGAAAGGTACAAAGTCAGATTTGCTTTCCTTATGATTATGTTTTTTCTAATGATTACTAATATATATGCAAGTAGTAGTTAGCTATGCTCAATAGTAAAAAGATATTGCAAAAAATGGAACAATTCCTTAAGTAGCAACAAAAATAAAATAACCACTTATTGATTGTATCCCAATTTTTAGGAATATAGTTATTTAGTTTAAAAAAAAACATAAAATAAGTAATTATTTTTATCAACAATCACTTATTTACTCTCATTACACCTCATATTTACTTTATCTTGTGGCCCCTTTACTTCGTATGATCAGTTGGTCCGTTGTTTGTGTTAATACATGTTATTAACCACCACTTCGAAAATGTTGATAAAGAAAATTATCGGTATTGGTTAAAGTAACACCACAATCAAATTTTGAATTGATACTGATAATGAAATTAATTTTTTCTTCAAATTTGAGAAATTAAACAGTAATATCATTTTTCTTATTTATCTTGTGATGGGAAATTGCATGATAAAAACGGAATCGGTCTATTATATAAAATGATAGAAAGTCAGCTTTGCTCTCATTATTATTATTATTATCTCTTTTCTAATAATGACTAGCATATACTAAGTAGTAGTTAGTTATGCTTAATTAATGGTAACTACAAGTTTCTAAAAATAATCATAACTTGTAGATTTTCCGTTTCCATTTCTGAAGATACCATAAGCTAGCATTGGGCATTTGAAATCTTGTGCAAAAGGTAATCAATGCAAAAAAAGAAGTTTGTGCCATGATAATGAAACAGATAATTTGCTGTCAAAAAACTAAAAATTAGCAATATTAAAAGTAGTTGAAAACTAATTAGATCAGAAAGTGAAGGGGACCTCGTGTAATTCAGTTAGAGAAGTAGGCAATTAAGAAGGGCACTTTCAATTTGATTGATAGGAGATGTGAGTGTTTCTATAAATCATTTCATCTTTAGATAAATTTTGTAACAACCAATGTCATAACTAAAAATTTGTCTGTTTTTGAATGGTGGTTATACTTGACAGTGATTCATAGGTGAGAGATGATTACGTGAGTTTAAATGTAGCATAATTTGTTCTCTTACTTCGAAACTTAACTACAAAGTCTAATTTTTAATGGAATTTCTAATTGGAACAAGAAAAAAAAGAGTAAATTGGAATAAATATTGTCGAAAAAAAAGTTTTCCACCTCAGTAAGATTGTATTTAATCATCTGTGTCTCGAGTGGATTTTCACATAACCACCTAAACTTTAGGAACTTAGGGTTACCCACCTCAACTTTAATATCAATGTTCATTTCACCACCTACGAGGAGTAATTTGATGAAATTTAACGGGGCATTGGACATTCATGATGTTGGCAATTGGAAAGATACAATCAAAGGTCCAAAACCACTAATGATATTGCAAAATGCATGATTAGTTTGTCTAAGAAGGCACTAATTTCACTTACCTTCAAACATTAGGAGGGTCACTTAGCATGTCTATACTTTTGTCTTTTGGTGGTTAACTGAGAATTAGCTAATAACTCAGGTGGTTAAGTGAATTTTACTCTATGCCCTCCATTTCATAAAAAAAAACACATTTAGACTTTCAGTAAATATTAAATTTACATATTTGACTAATAATTGTGTGAACAAATAATAAGTTATCTCGTTGGAAATCTTAAGTCGCAGCAAACAATTATGCCCTATTAATAAAAATAAACCAGCACAATTAGGCAGATATATTTATACTAAGAATATGACACAAATATCCAAATAACAAACAAAACAAAATTGGAAAAACAAATATTCAAATCAACAAGAGAACTGTAAAACAAGAAAGAAAAGAAGAAAGACTTATCAAAACAGAGGAACAGATGAGTTGTTGATTTCTAAAAAAGTAAGGATTGTTCTTGAAGAAGTATTCGCCCCACTTACGTTGCGATGGATTGATGTGAGTCTCCTTCCACGATAAAAATAACACAACTCTGCTAAGACGCAATTCAATACCAATGCAACAACTATTACCACCTCAGTTTGCCAAATTGTATGTAACATATTATTTGGGGAAGAATTCAATTTCTATTGCAACATACAAGAACAAAAGTTTTTCTCTTTCATGTCTACTCACTAGTACAAAACTGATCATATGCGTCGGTTAATTAAAACATTTTACGTCGGTTACGAGAAGACGCATATGGAGGAGACGCAAAAACTTAAACTTTTTGCGTCGGTTAAAGACACGACGCAAAAACGAAGAATTTGCGTCGGACCTTTATAAAACCGACGCAGAAAAAAGTGTCATTTGCGTCGGTTATTTTAAAAAAACCGACGCAAATAATTGTTTTATAAAAATTCATTTTAAAAATAATTTAATCTATTTGCGTCGGTTATTTTAAAAAAACCGACGCAAATAATTGTTTTATAAAAATTCGTTTTAAAAATAATTTAATCTATTTGCGTCGGCCATTTTAAAATAACCGACGCAAATTATTGTTTAATAAAAAATTCATTTTAAAAATAATATATTCTATTTGCGTCGGTTATTTTAAATTAACCGACGCAAATATTATTTTATAAAAATTCATATTTTAAATAATTTAATCTATATGTGTCGGTTCTTTTAAAATAACTGACGCAAATGTTTTTTTTTTTTAATTTCATTTTGAAAATAAAATATCCAACCTGTACATAAAAAAGGATACTCGATATGCCAGAACAAGCCAAAATAGTACAAAATTCAACCACTTCAATATTTGCAAAACAGGAATATATACAAATCCAAATTTACAAACAGTTCAAAACAGAAATATTTACAAACTGTTCAAACTATATGTCCAAATGTACAATATGCAAAGGTCACATACAATAACTCATAAAAAAATCTGCACACAGGTCTCTAATTTCATCAAGATCAGACTGAGTATACGACTCTTGTGCACTCAAACCCTGGAGAAATAAAAAAGAAACAATTTTGCATATAATTAAAACCAATATACAAGATATTTTGTTAATAGATTGAAATAGTTAATTGCATGCATATAATTAAAAACAATATACCTCAGTCCATTTTGTAAAGGGAGCCCGTTGATGCAACTTGACGATGTCAGTAGTCGCATTCAATACTTTCTTTTTGTTGAGTACACTATATAAATAGTCAAGTTGATTAAAATTTTAATAAGAAATGAGATTAAGAACCAACAAAATCAACTTTGTTTGGATAAGTTAGCAAGTATTTTATACCTTAACCTCTTTCGTACACCATTACAACTTATTTTTTTTGTGCTTGCCACCTTGAGCAACATATGCTTTAAATGCCCTACAAAATTATATATATAATAATAGTAAATAAATATGTTAAAAGAGTTTTACACGTTTAACTTATATTAAAAACTTAGGAACTAAAATATAATTTACTTACACTACTATTACGTTCTTTATCGGCATATTCCTTTCCTTCTTCAATGAGTCGTACACATATACTGTACTTTGCTCACAAGATATGAGAAACAACAACCAATGCTCACTACATTTTTACAAATTAAATAACAATGTTAAATTATATCAATGAACAAGGTAGCTACAATAAATTAATCCCACCATTTTTATGTTCTTACTTTTGGAAGTACGGCGCGAAGATGAATTTGGTTCCCCGGCAACCTAGAAAAATTGACACAATGTATCGACCAGACACATCTGGATCATTATTTACATTTGCCAGTGCTTGAGGACACAGGAATCCAAATGCATTAGATCCCTTAGTCATCTCGTTCTAGTACCTTAAATAATACAAATTACTCATTAGTTACTTTATAAAATAAACCTGTATATCAGCTAAAAAATATATAAATGAGAATGTATGAAAATTATAGTCTCACCTCATCCAAATTTGTACGACACTTATATTCAACCATTCCATTCTACAGAATTGGATGATATCTTCGCACGTGACGTATATAAGTTGTTCATCTTCCTTCTCAATGGAGTTGTCATAATCCAATGGCACTGAAATTAAGTCCGAGGAAGGCAATCCCATAATCATTTGTGCTAAATATTTACATTTTTCACTCAAGTTCGGATCAACATCAGTAGCTGACCCTTTGCTACGAACTTCATTATTTTTTTGGGGGGGAGGGGGGGGGATGCAGCCTGTTTACCCTTACTCGGTAAGATGGGATCCTAATTAATTAGATATAAAGTGTTAAACAATAACATTTACATGAATTTTAATGAATTAACAACAATCATTTATAATTAATAAATGTTAATTTGAAATTTGTTACCTGCCCCAACGGTACAAGTTGTTTAGGCCACTGAACAAAGCGTCACCTACTCTTGTATGTTCATACATAGGCACGGGAAGAGGAGCTTGTTGAAATTCAGGGCGAACGTCATCGATGGATACTCTTACATTGTTGACCTCCATTTGAGTACCATGAACAACGTCACCCGACACATTCGATGCAAAAACAGTCCCAAAAGCCACAATAGTTTTGTCGGTCTCAGAAAGGATGACACAGAGACGGCATGGAGTCGGCTTCTACGTTATATAAAAAAAATTCAGTTAGGATCATATAGGGCACTTATATGATAACTTATGATTGAAAAACATAGAAAAGAGTAAAAATAAGTATACCTTTATTTCAAATAATGGATCGACCGAGTGAAAGCTACTTTAAATCAAGTCTGTTGTTGGAGTTGTTAGAGTTTGTTGGGGAATAGGCATTCCCATCTGGCTCATTACAGTGAATACGTTAGCAAGCTGCCTTTGCAGTGTACCAATCTAGTCTTTGTATTTCATATTCATTTCATTCATTTGAGATTGGTACTGCTGCGCAAGTCGATTAGCCACTTTTGTTTCAATTTCTTGAGTTATCGTAGACAACTCTTCCATTGATATTACGGCTTTATGGGACTTGTCTCTCTCCGTCCCGAATACATCCTTCATGCGCGTTGTTCCTCCAACCCCTCTGACACGTCCGCCGTGCTCCTTCTTTCCAAGAGCACGTGACAATATGTCATCATGCCCGTGAAGAGTCCACAAACCTTCGCAGGCTTTGTCTTTCCATTCCACCTATTTCAAAATCAATTTAACGATTAATATTTTAAGTTATACTGTAAATATAAATATTTTTAAACGAACAAAATACTGTTACCATTCTTTGAACAACATCCCTAGTCTCGTCCTTGAGAAAATAATAACCTTCACCTTCATCCCTCTTCCTAACTCTCGCCCGAATCCAATCGTAACTACGATTAGTTCGATCGGTTGATACAATTTCTAAATTAACTGATTCGGACGAAGGTAGAGAATCAAGAGGGTCATCAACCATCCACTTAGATTTTTTCGCTGCATATCCAAGTCTTCCCAGATAATGTGGATACTCATTAAACTTCTGGCTTTCACGTGCCTTCTCACTTTTAGTATGTTAGAAAATAAAACAATAATATGAGTAAACAGTCCCTGTTCAACATAATATTATCTGAAAACCAATAATAATTCTCTTGCAAAAATAATATACCTGAAATTCTTCACTTTGATGATCATGAATGAATTTTTCTCATTGCTCTCGAGTTATGAAGTCATATTTCTCGCAAGGGTCCTTATCTAGACGCAAGTATCGGCAAACTAACCTTGACTTGAAATCCCTCCAAATTTTTGCTGCAGATTTTAATACGTCCTTCCGTCTCGCATCATCCGTTATATTCCACTCAGTCTGAGTCAAATCATGCATATAAGTAACATGTAATAAAATTTGAACAGCAATATATGTTAAAACAACTAATTATTCTTTTCAATTCATACCTTAATATCTTTCCAAATCGTATCCTTTAGTTCATCACTGACTTCTTGTCAACTCTGAATATTAATGTCAACCTGAACTCTAACTAGTACTCCAATGTAAGACTTGAATGCAGCAGCATATATTCCAATGGGAACACCAAGATCATCAAACTCAATCACTTTCTGCACTTGTTTATTTGCGAACTTTTCTTTCAATTTTTTGCAAGATGTTGGACCTCTAGTTTTTTTAGTAGGTCTCTCACTTGAACTTCGGTTGTCCATGATAATAAACTACAAAGTACATCAGAAAATGTCAAAAACATCACATTTAAAAATAAACTACAGAGTTAACTTTACAATTATAGTGCAATAGGAAATCTTATAGGATTATATTTACTACGATTAAATTTATTACAGTGCATTCGTAGTGCACTATAATTGAATCCCAACAGTGAAGTACAGAATGCTTCAACAAGCAACTTATGCAAAAAAAAATTTCCAACTAACAGTATGTATTGTTCAATCATCAAGAAAATGAGAAGATACCAATTTGTAACACGGCATAAAAAAATGCAAAAATATTGTCAAAAATTACAGTGCATCCTAACAACAAAAACAAAAGACACACAAACAAAACACATAGTATATCGCAGTGCTTCCATTCAAAAGAAACACAAACAGAAGACATAGAAACACAAATCGAACACATATATCACAAGACACACTTTGCGGCTTTAAACAAATGTTATTAAAACAAAAAAACAGAAAAAGAATGTAAATCTTGCAATTCAGTTGAAAAAAAATTATGTACTTGTAACAAATCCGACGCCGATTACAGTGTATTCGCCAAAAACTGAAATGGAAATGTATCTTTATCGATTAAGCACTTGAGATGGAAATGTATGCAGCTCGTATGCAGTGTGTGCAGTTTAGGGCTCTGCCGCGCAAAGGGAAATGAATAGGCGGTCAAAAGAGGTGCAAATGAAAATTATGCCGCGAAAACAAATAATAATATAAAAATAAAAAAATTATACACATTTGCCTCGGTTATTTTAAAAACCGACGCATAAAAAAAACATTTACGGCGGGTCTTTAAGAAAACCGACGCAAATGATTTTTTTTTAAATCTGATTTTTGCGTCGGTTCTTTTAAAAACCCAACGCATAAATCCATAATTTGCGTCGGTTATATAACAGGACCGACGCAAATTAGTTATTATTTTTTTTAATATACTATTTATATTAATATATTACATAATAATCTAAGAGAAAATTATGTTAATAATTCATTATTTTAAGCGGGTATTTGCGTCAGTTCTTTTAAACCACCGACGCATATATCCAATATTTGCTTCGGGTCTTTTAAAAGGACCGACGCAAACAATATTTTTTTTTTAAAAATACAATTATATTAATATATTAGACAATAATCTAAAAGAAAATTAATATTTTACTCATATTGAAATTCATTAATACCATATGTTATAGTGATTAATTAAAAAATGTGATATATATATATATATATATATATATATATATATATATATATCTATACCATATATATATCATATATATAATAGTTATATATATAAACTAACATATATAATACATTAAAAGGCAAATATTTTAATTATTTTTACAGTTTTTGCGTCGGTCATTTAAAAGGAACGACGCAAATAATGAATGGTATTTGCATCGGTTCTTTAAACAAGCGATGCAAATGTGTTTTTAATTATTTTTTTAGTTTTTGCGTCGGTTATTTAAAAAAAACGACGCAAATACCTAACACTATTTGCGTCGGTTGGTTAAAAAAGCGAAGCAAATGTTTTATTAATTTATTTTTAAATTTTTTTTTATAGTTTTTGCGTCTGTTTTTTAAAATAACCGACGCAAATACTGTTTGTTTTATTTACCATAATGCCACCGTTCTACTATATGTGACAGTTATATTAAAGAATCGACGCAAATAAGGCGACGCATATGTCGGTATCTGTACTAGTGACTTGAAGAAAAAAACCCTTCTTGTCTGCCTAAAATAATATGTATTTATAATTCATTGAATGGACTAGACCTAATTAGAATCGAATCAGAAGACTTAATTATTTTTTGATAATAATACATAATTCGAATTCGAATTAGTTCGACTTTCCAAAATAAACTTTCATCGATGATCAAATATCTTATGGTAGGCAAATTATCCCTGATGAACAAATATCATCTGAAGGAAAAATTATTCTCCGATGACCAAATATCCTCCGATTGGCAAATTATCCTCCAATGACAAAAATATCATTAGTGGAGTCCATCAGCGGATAATTTAATCAATGGATAAACATATCAGTGGATAATTTCATCAATGGATAAACACACTGTTAACATATCAAATATGTCCGGTCTCAGTGTTACCCATTTATTAGAAACTACTTCTCACTCATTTATCTATGGATTCCACTAAGAAAATAATTTAAATCCAAGAACGATAATTAAAGTCATCATACATACGATTAATTAGCAAGTGTTAATTTTCGGAAACATCATTAGGAATTCACTTTAATTAAGCCTGAAAGTTTCCATTTTCTAACATTTCTTGTGAAATTTATTATAAATGTTTAATTGAAAATAAGATTAAGAGATTGTAATGACAAATTATTAAATATATAGAATTATAATTTTAAAAAATTTGTAAATGTTTTTTTTTTGAACAAATTTTATTCTCAAATATTTATTTTTTTGGGGATGAAAAGAATAGTATTTATGAAGTATCCCAAGCTTACTAACAAATGATTCTTCATCTTTTTTTACATTTCCAATATCGTTTTCATATAGACAATTTAAGCTTCCACTGTTTGTCATTCATTTTAAAGTAGAGTTGTAAAAAAGTTAAATCAAGTCGAATGAAATAGTTTATGCTCGAACTCAGTTTATTAAAAAATTTATCGACTTCAAGTTGCATATTTATTAATCATAAAGTAATATGATGAACTCAAATCGTTTAATTATCGAGTTATTTGCGTGTAAATCGAAAATATTCAAACATAGTCGAGTTTTGAGTTTCTATTAAATATCAAATAATTAACGAGTTTTTATATCAAAATCAAGTTAGTACATAATAAATTCTAACTAACAAAATTATCAAATATTAAAAATTATATCTAGTAACAAATTGATTGAGTCGAATACTATTTATATCGAATATCAAGTTGAGTAGTGTTAATACTCGGTTTGACTCATAAACCTAATGAATAATAAAAAATATTCGAATCCAACTCGATAGCATTTCGAGTCGTCAAGTCGAGTCAAATTGAATATTGAATTGCTCAATTCATTAAACCACGATTTACTAATTCACGGGAAGTGAATAAATTTTTGGAAACTGTTTCAAGATTCCAAAGATATTTTTATAATAGATGGAGATTGAGAAAGGAATCCTTGAAAAAAATTTAAGATTGTGTTTGTTTAGTTTTTAATAAATTTTAACAGATTAAGGAATTAAATATGTTTAAATGTTGTATCGTTCAAACAGTTTGTTTAGCCTACCACTTATCTCTTAATAGACCTGAATCCAGTAAACTAGAAAAATAAAGCTGAATAAATTAAAATCAGCTAAAATAATAAAATAGATTAGTTCAAATATTTAAGGTAAAATATTAAATAAATAATTAAATTTATATTCAAACATAAATACTTATCTGATTTAATAAATTCAAATCTAATAAATTTATTTAGATTCAAATACCAAATGAAACAAAAGCAACCTAAAGCGACAATAAGTCTGGATTCCATAATTTGTTGATTATGTTGAATTAATTTATGGTTGTATACAACTAGTCTATAAGCTCTCCTTTGATATTTGTATGTCTTTTTAGATAGAAAAATATATTTTCTTTTAAATGTCATTTTCAAATTTCAATAAAATATTAATTGCTTAAGTTTTTATACTACTCTTGCATTTAGTATTAATTTATTTGTTTTTCATTATTTTCAATAAACTTTCAAAAGATAATATTATACTTTTATACTTTTTCTAAGTCAATTATGCATAGAATTAATGTACTTCTTAATAAGCATTTTTTTTAAAAAAAACATGTAAAAAAGACAAAAAAAGAACAGAGAGAGTAATATTGACGAACAAATACGAAAAACATTTGTAACAAATACGGAGTAATATTTGTAATGGTGATTGACTGATTGAGATAAAAATTGGCGATTGTTGATTTTCAACGAATTCATCTTCACAATACGAGTCATTAGCTCACATCTCCACGCTTTTCAGCACATAACCCATCAAAATTATTGGATGATAACTGGTGCTCAAAATATATAGTTAATGTTCATAAAATATATAGTTAGTGTTCATTTATCGGTGACATCAAATAAGTTGATACAACCTAATGGCAAGAAGCAAAACAAGAATAAATCTTTCCTCTCAAATAAACTCACAAAAGTACATAAAAATAAAGAAGATTAATTGATCACATTGAATAAAATAATAAAATTGTCTACGTGTCAATTTTTTATTGATTTGTAACTTTATTTGTGTGCATTGATATGCTAGCTAGGCAAACCATTCGACAAGGTTACTTGTAGATCTATCATAATCAATATCTATATAAAATCACGGGATGCCCACATGTTCAATTTTGTCATTTCTAAGTCTTAAATTGGCAAATTATTACTAATATATAGATCCAACAAAAGTTAATAAAGCCCGAAGGCAAGTGCCAAAGCGACGGTGCAAGAAGTTTAATTCATTTATTATGAATAATGGACAGTAAAGAACAATTTATTTCTATGAGAAATATGTTGGATGGAAAAGGATAACATTCTATACATGCTAGTAGCTGGTCAAGATGCCAATGGAAAAAGAAAAATTCTACAAGTTTTTTTGACATAAGGACTTGAGTTCAGAAAATCAAACTTTAGATATAAACTTAGTTCATCACAGAAAAATCAAGAAATTATGGTTGTCACGAGAGAAATATGTAGATAAGCATGTTCAACTGTTGAACGGGTGCTCGCATGTTCATTGTTTTAAATGAGTGCTTGTTCTATCTACTAATATAGATGAGGGTATCACTGAACTGCCCACTAAACCTGCAAAGTTGTTGATAAATGAGAAACTAGTTCTTTAATTTTGCCTTTGTATAGTATGTGAGACTATCGAAATCTAAAGTTTTAAGGCTAACAGATTTAAGGAGATTGACTCAATCAACAAACCGTCAAGTCCTCATTCCAGGAAGTTTTTATGGCCAACAGATTTAAAGAAATTGACTCAAACAACAAACCATCAAATCCTCATTCCAGGAAGTTTTTAAGGCTAACAGATTTAAAGCAATTGACTCAAACAACAAACCATCAAGTCCTCATTCCAGAAGAACATAATCGATTGAAAAGATACAAGTGACCTGCCTTGGTTACGCAATCTGATGCTCGATATTGCCTCAGAGTCACAAAATCAGCCCCATACCTTTTCTAGGGGGTTTTAAGTCAAGATTTCATGAAGAACAAAAGAACAGAACCTGAAATAAATGATCCAAAAAAAAACATAAAAAGGAAGCTCAATTTTCTTATGCAAGCTGAGAGCTTCTACAAGAGATATACTATAGTATGAGAAGTAATGAAGAAACCTACAGCACATCAAACCAAACAAATCAACATAGCTAGGATAAGTATTCCAATAGGTTTTATTAATATCAGGAAGCTCAAATTCGCAAGCAGTAAATTCTTGGATCTGGTTTTAACTAGTAAAATATTAAGTTAGAATTATTTGCAGTTCCAGAAAGACAAACCTCAATTCTCACAAGGTGGTTTGATTAGCCCTAAGGGAATAGTAAGAGAAAGGGTAAAGGAACTGTTTTGTAACATCCCGTCCCACATCGAGTATGTATGAGTTTGTGAATTAGTTTATACAGCTTAAGACTCACTAGCAGGTGCACCAACAAGTTATAACCTATTGGGTGAGCCTGTGGTGGCTAAGATAACCCAAGTTGATGCATTTGGCCCAGCAGTTTTGGGCAAGGGATCATGTTCGGCCAATACCATAAACTAAAAATAATGTCCCTTAAGTACTATCAGATTTTTATCTTATCCTTCTGGTTAAAAGCACGCCAGTTCTAATTCTACAAATATGCTAGTTCTAATTCTACAAATATGCTAGTTCTAATTCTACAACCGCTAAAATGATCACAATGCAACCACTGATATACACCAAGCTTTAAATTTTAAACCATAAAACATTGTGTGTGAGTGACAGTGAGTTTATTTTGCACTTTTAAAAGTAACAACAACCCTAAGGAAACGGGCCAACTTGAAAAGTCACAACGCTCAAGAGTGAAATTAAGCTGAATTTGATGTTTTTGTGGGAGAACTTGAATGATTGAGCTAAAGTTGCTGTTAAGATTGAAATTAGGTATGTCTAGACCTAAAGGATTAGACAAAAAATTAGGAATTAAGGGACAATATTTTCAATATATAGTAACGGCCAAACATTTACCACTAGTACAATCACACAATGGCTAGAGACGCAAAGATTCTGGACTAGTGGATCACACTATCGAATTGATCAGGACCTTGTGAGGATGTCTGGGTCTTAGATTGTAACATCCGTCCACATCGACTACAAACAAGTTTGGCGTCCCACGTTGAGTACATACGAGTTTGTGGATGAGTTTATAAGGCTTTACCAAATGCACCAACAACTCACGACCTTTTGGGTGAGCCTGCGGTGGGCTAGGATGACCCAAATGGATGCATTTGGGCCAGCAATTCTGATATCATATGTGACGACCCAACCCATAGCTACTTTATGTTTCACCAGCTTCATGTTTGTAATTGACGAATCAAACAATACTCACATGTAGAAAACAATCAATATTAGTACCCCGAATGTTGACTCATCCATAAATTTGAAATAAATAACATTTCCAACACGTGTGGGGCCAACAGCGAGGACAATAAATAGGGGTGTAAACGGTCGAATACATTTATGAATCTGCCTATATCCATTTTCGTATTTGTTTGCGAATACGAATACAGATAATATCTGTCAGATAATAGTGAAAACAAATACAAAGATCGGATACTTCGGATATGATACAAAAATTTTAATTTAATTATTGAGTAACATATGCTAAATATTTTTGCATTCAACAAACTAAACAGATTATCATACAAATTGAAATATTCATTTTGCTATAAATTCTCAATTATATTAGACTATAAGCCTTTAGATAATTTTTAAAAAACCAAAATATTTATAGGAATATAAAGTAAAGGTTATTAAAATTTAATATAAATAACAACTATAATCTGAAATAGATATTACGGATATGCATGTATCATATTCAATTTGTTTCCACTTTTAATTGAATACGGATATTGGATACTTTGGATTCCATTTAAAAACCTAACCATAACAAGTTGGAAATTTAACATTCTAATTTTTGAATATATATAATTTTGTGCAACTACACTTTTAACTTGTCGAAGTTAAAAAGAAAAAACTTTTGAATGCAATCTGTATAAACTCTTATCAACCGAAGACTTCAGAACACCTATGGATGCACTAGAAAGTACAAATAAACGAGTCGATTTACAAAATTTAACCACGATATAAATTTCGGTAAGGTAGATATACCTCAGAAATTACTTACTATCTCTTTTCTCCATGCCATTTTTCTATGCTTCCATACCAATTCCACTGGAAACACAGGGCTGCAAATCGCAATATCCCAGCAGCAACAACCTCGACAAATGCCATCAGGAATGATCTTTGTGGGGATAGACCAGCAGTTGCTATAGACAGCATGAATCCCTCAAAGTTGCAGGGCACAATAAAACTCCCAGACTTTATTCCGCTGAGAGCTTTTTGGGAAACTTCATCAGCTTTCATTGTACCAGAGGACCCTGCTATTATACTTGTAAGCTGCAGTCTTCTCTTGTTTTCTGCAACAAGCATACATATTTAATGGACATGGTAATCCATTGAGAAACTATACATATCGAACAGGAAGAAAGTACACATATAGTCAAATACAGGAAAACCAAGAAATGAGGCACCAGAACCTAGATATAGATGATAAAGACTAGAAAGTTGTTAAGATTTAAGACATTTGAAATAAAAAGTTTAGGTTCTATTTTGGCTTCTATATGCCATGTAAAGACATTAAGACAAGTAATTAAACATAATTGGTTATAAACTTTACTTCACCAACTCAGTTTGAACGCTCATGCTTAAACGCATACCATAGTGAGGCAAATATGTGTGCATGTCTGCATGCTTGTAGTATATATAACTTAGACATTTGATACGCAAAGCTCTAATCTGTAATTAATATTTGTCTATTATTAACATAAAATATAATAAAGTATAGTACAATAAAGGATCACAAAGCATTCACAAAGTTGTTTTAGCATAAATTTGATGTTTGCCATGCTAAAACAATTAACAACTGGCTAACAGAAACCTTGTTATTTGATAAGTAAAATTTCTTAAAATAACTTCAGCAACTCACTGTTAACACTCTAGCTTAACAGATATTGTAGCGGAGGGGCATAGGAAAACGAGCAATAGATCAACTTGAAACTATACTCACTAGTTCTGTATGCATAAACCTAACACATTTTTGAGAAATCCAACCATACAAATTGAAAAGAGTATCTGACAAAAGATGCATAAATTTTTTCCAAATTTTTGTATTGTATAGCATGGTTTCAATAACCATGTAACATTAATATCTTTTTCAAGGGCAGAAGCATATCGATTACTCAATGATTATAAAAATCATATAAACATGTTTGGAAGTAAAAAATAATAATAACTTATATTGTATTATTTTTGGATGTTACATCAATCCATGTGGTTGGAAATTTCTCATATATTTAGGATACATATATGTTTGAAAAGATAACAGAGTGTTGAAGTGGTAATGCTACTTGAAAAGAAAAACTCACTCTCTCTCTCTGTGTATCTGAGAGAGGGAGAGGGAGGGAGGGGGAGAGAGAGAGAGAGAGAGAGATTTCCTCTCATGAATTTCGTTCATAGATGTACAAGAGATTACAACTACGTAATTCTCTAATTTGGCAATTACAATCCAATTACTTACACTAATCTACACTATAATTACAACATTCTGTCGACCTAGAAGATCCTGAATATCTTCTAACAATATACATAGGACTGTGTAAGATATAAAATGAGCTATAGCCTACAGGTCATTCCCCTATTTCCATATATATGTGTGTGTGTGTGTGCATATCTACACTCACACACACACACAGAGGTCACACTGTGTATATGTTTGGATAGTTGGGAAAGGGGGGGGAGGGGCATGTATTCTTTATGCCCTATTGAGCAAACCCACACACACACACAAATAAAATACAGTTAAGAAGACACTCTAAAAATAATATGTTTTGCCCTTCACTGAAAACCATCAATAGCTTTGGTGCTTCTCTGAAATTGTCAATATGGAAGCAATGAAGCATATCTTCAACCAAATAATCTTTATAACTATAATTAAGGAAAAATAGAATCATAAATATACATCAGTTTGGAAAATTGTTAGTTTTGCAAAATAGAGCAAGATTCGAAGCCAATATATTCAATCCTTCAGTATCGATAGGAATTAGTGATGTATGACAAGATGTGAAGGTGAAGAATTGTTACTAAATTGAAGATAAATTAAAAACTACTACAGAAATTTGATAATTCAAACCTCCATGATAGGGATTATTAGGGCTTTCCTACAAGTCTCAAGTATAAAACTATAAACACCAGGGAGAGAAGGAACCCCAATGGTTCAAAGAACACTCTCTAATTTTACTATCCAAGTCTAATCTTAAAAATCTGAAATTGTTGGCATTTATGTGCCAAAGTAACTTCAAAATAACATTTACAAATAACTGCCTAACAACTACTAAAAGAGTAAATCTTTGCA
>CM025786.1:13086271-13209263 GCA_014636745.2 Centella asiatica
TGTACAAGTTGGTGTCCCCAACAACACTTATGTGAAAATATGAAAAGCTAATCATGCAAAGAATAAGTCCAAACGCTACGGTCCTAATTCCTAAATAAGTTTATGAAGAATATCTATGCTTAAACCATCAATGTCAAGAATATAGAGACCACTTTATCCAACTGCAGTACTCAAAATAGCTCATACTTAAAGTTCACAGTCAATAAACAATTCACAAAACAACATAAATGACAGTCCTCCTAATGAATCATAAATGTACATGTACAGCTCAATTTAAGATGAAGATACTGCAGAACAAAATCCCCCAATAGCACTACATCAATTTACTTGATTAGTGCGGAATCTACAGATATAGAAATATACCTGACCAGCCTGTGAAGACATAATAGCAATTGAAGCCGGTCCACGTCCAGACCGGTTCTTCATTCCGGGCAACGCCGCTTTGATCAAATGAAACGTTCCAATTACATTCACATCGATCATAAACTTGAACTCCTCCACATCCTGAGTCTCCAGTTCTTGCGGTACAAACACACCTTGGTTACAGATCAACACGTCGATAGGCTCCGCCTCCTCCATGGCACTCCTGACGGCGTCGTAGTCGCGGACGTCGGCGCTGAAGACGGCGACGTCGATTCCGGTGGCGAGACGGATCGCCTGCTTCGCATCATCGAGCTTGTCTCGATTTCGCGCGAGGATGGAGACGCGGGCGCCCTCCGCCGCGGCGCGGTGGGCGAGGGCGAGGCCGATGCCGCTGGATCCGCCGGTGATGAAGACGTGGCGGCCTTTGATTGGGATGCGGACGGGACGAGGACGAATGATTAGGAAGAGGATTAGGAGGAGAGAGAGAGGGAAGATGAGGACGATGAGAGAGAGTAGAGCAAGGCTTGAATCCGCCATTCCCAATTCCCAATGCACTAGTAATGCTACTACTGTTAACTGTATAGTGATCGAAGACGGAAGATCATATGCCGTTGATCTTGCGACGGACTTGCCGTTTGATTACTGATACTCCCGAGGGAATCGTCGTTTTATTAGAATTAATTTTAACCTTTTGTTCACACAACTTTGTAGTTTGTATTGTTGAGTATATGATATTTAAGAAAGGTTTTATGCCATTGAGATACTAAATTAAAATTTTGTATACAAGTAAGTTCACACAAAAAAAAGTTATGAATAAATAGGTATTACTTTTTAAAATTACATTATATTAATATCAATTTTATCTATTTTTTAAAAAATATATTTTATTTTAATACTAATATTAATTGTGTCTCAATTTGATATACCCAGTTATATACCTATTGTTCATTTATATACATACTTTTCAAATGTTACTTTTTTTTTACATATTTCATCTACCACATCTCACCCCACCCTCATGTACGTATTATTTACTTATAAACTACAAATAATAAATATTTTGCACATAATATTTTTTTAAAAATCTATCATTCACCCCACTTTGCCCCTAAACCTAACCTCAAATATCTATTATTCACTTATGAACTATAAGTGATAAGTTATTTTTATATAATATTTTTTCAAAAAATTTTATCGCTCAACCCCACTCCTACCTCTAAATGTCTATTGTTCACTCATACATTACAAACAACACATAATATTTTTTTTGAAAATTTATTGCTCACCCAACCCCCGCCCCTGAGTAGGCCCTTAAATAACTAATGTTTACTTATAAATTACAAATAGTATCTATGTTTTACATAATATTTTTAAAAAAAAATCTATCACTCATCCCCCCCTAAATACATGTCGTTCATCTATAAACTACAAATAGTAAGTATTATTATGTACCTCCACCTCAAATACCTATTGTTCATTTATAAACTACAAATAGTAAGTATTTTTAACATAGTATTTTTTTTTTAATCTATCATCCACTCCAATCCAACCCACCTTTCACCCACACTTCTAACTCAAATGCATACTGTTCACTTATAAACTACAAATAATATGTATTTTTTATATAATATTTTTTTTAAATCTATTACGTCCCACCCCACACCCACACTCGCACCTAGCTCAAATACCTATTGTTTATTTATAAACTAAAAAAAAAAATATTTTTTACATAATATTTTTTTAAATTACCATCTCATTTCACCACACCACTATACCACTAAATATATAATATTTATTATGAAATACAAACAATAGATTTTTTAAATGTTATTTTTATAAAAAGAAAAATTATCAGACCACTTGTCAACCAACAAATATATTTTTTTAAAATATAATTTACAAAAACTAATCTTTTAATTGTTAAATCATTATTTATAGACATTATACAGATTATTTATAAATAGTAGTTATTTCAAATTAAAACTTACAAACAACCCGTAGTTATTTTGTTTTTAGATAGTACGTATTTATTTCAAAGTTACAAATAATAGGTATTTTATTTGAAACAGTAGGTATTTCGTTATTTGATAGTATGTATTTATTTCAAAGTTACAAATAGTGTATATTTTGTTTTTAGGTAGTATGTATTTATTTTTGAACTAAGAATAGTATATATTCCATTTTTAGATAATATGTATTTATTCAAGAACTATGAACTAAGAATTTTAATTAAAACAGTATGTATTTTCGCCTAAAGAAGAAGGAGGATGAATGTGAGGTAGTGGTGACAACGATAATTGTAGTTGTGCAACGATGGTTAACATAAAAGTATAGAAGATGATGATGATGATGACGACGATGACGATGACAGAGATTGTGGTTGTGCGACGACAAGTAAATTTGAATACGAAAAAGGAGGAAAAAGAAAAGGCAACGATCGCAACGAAAAAACACAAATAGAGATGGAGAGTGATGAAGAGAAAGAAGTACAAAGAAACACGAAGATGATGATGACTATGAAAATGTTGGTGCACGAATACAAGGTAGATCTGAAAGATGAGGAGAATGCGACAACAATGTCGTCAGCAGTGAGCGTCGACGGCGGTGGACATCAACAACAGTAACAGAGAAAGAGAGATTTGTTAGAGTAAAGATGAAAAACACAGAGAAAATAAGATTGAAAGAAAAGAGGAGGAAGAAAAAGCTGGAGGGAAGAAAGAAAAAATTAGAGGGTTATTATGTATTTTAACTAAAAAGTGATACCTATTTGAGAAGTTAATTTTCAATGGTATCAATTTGTCCATAATTTGTCAAAATGTTACTCCATGCCTTTGCCCCTTTAAAAAAAGGACTGTTAAAGAATCGAGTATTTTGTGAATAAGTTTGTGTTTTATTCATTTAAATTTGTTCGATTCAGTTTGCAAAAATTAACATCTAATCTTTCGTTCTTTAAAAATTTTAGGCTCAATTTGGATCGAAATAAAAAACACAAGTAAACTCAACTAATTTACATTATTCGACTCATCTTATCGACTAATTCAAATTGTTAAAAACGAGTTGATTTTGAACACAATTTTTTTTTCATTAAAAATTTCAGACTTAACTCGACTCATTTACAAAAATGTTCGATTAAACTCAATCAGTTCGAGTGGACTCATTCATAGTCATATTTAAAAGTTTCAAAATACTTATCTTTATATTATTTAAAAAATAAATATACTTCATGCATTCTAAAATTAGAGTTACAAAAGTCAAAAAAAATTATCATGGATACATTGTAGTTCAAACGGTTAAAATGTATGTCATATGAGCCAATTATTTGATAATTGTCATACCACACTTGTAATTATGTTTTGATTTAATAAATATTGTTTAGTTTATTATGATTCAATTTACTGTGTGATATAATTATTAAAATAATAAAAGTCCCTAGAATAATGAATGCTAACTATATTATAAAATACTCCAAATAAGTTATAAAAAACTAACAATATAGTAATCATTGTGAATATTTTCCTTATCATCCATTCACCCAATAAAAATCTGAGATATATGAATTCAAATTTCTGAATATAATCTTGGCATAAGTTATAAATTAAATATATAATAAATATATTACACAACGGGTTAAGCAATCCAAAAGTTGCGCTTCAATGGGTTGGACTAAAATGAACTGGGCTAAAAAAGCCCAATTTTTTGAGTGCCCAAATTAAAGATTCAAAACACTTAAATTTTATGGATACGTTAAGCCACCCATGGACTTGGGCTTTGTTTTGTCAAGTCCAATTTCAATCTATAGTTCACATATTAACAAGTTCCGTTCAAAATAATGATCGACATGAAAACTTTATTATATTTATCAAACTTAAAATTAATTTTTGATAATGATTTTTATATTAAGCGGGGCAATAACGAAAGAGTGTAATGTTTAATTAGGAAAATAATTTTACATGAATATATCTTACAAAAGTGTGAGTCTCATTACTTACTCGTGTAAGAGAATTTTTGTATAAATATTGTGTTTTCTTATAAAAATATTACTACCTCACCAAAAATATATTGTTATTATCGTGTTGCTAAATGAGGGACTTCTTGAGGCATATTTGTTTTTATCGGGAATGAGAATAGCTGCTTCATTATCTATCTATATACATATATATGTATATATATATGGTTATATAGGGACTTGGAGGCATACTTGTTTTTATCGGGTATGAGAAGAGTTGTTTTGTTATCTATATTTTTTATTTTTTGTTACATAGGATGTTACAATCTAAAAATTCACACACAAACTCACATATCCATTGGTTACATAAAAGGTTACTCCCTAAAAATTCACTCACACACTTGCACACCCATTCATTTGTAGGATTTTATATTAGCCTCCAAGATTCAAAACTCTAACATCCGAAAAGAGTAGTTGATAATCAGTGAGACCACCGACCAAGTCATATATTTTATTATTTGTTTCATTCCTTCTAAGGTTGTCACATGTTTTTTTTTTTTCAGATTTAGTTTTTTAATTGTGGAAAACTGATAATATGTCATTTGTCAATTTAAAAATTAATGGAACACAAGATAATATAAAAAATAGAACAATTCAATCACCTTCATTTTAACAGGTCAACATCAAAAACCTAAATTAATGGCATGTATATCATAATACATTTATTTTTTATATATAAGATTAAAGTTTTTTAGGAATCAATAAGGTTTATCTACACTCATGTAGATAGAGAGAATTATATTATATTACATTTACTAGTAAATCGGGCACACACATTCACGTATGTAATTTTTTTTCTTTAATTAAAATTTACAAATTTTTGTAACGGCAAATAAGCAAATAATAATGTGTTATTTGTAATACATTATATAGCATGAGACAATTGTATAGTTTTCATGTTAAAACTTATCGAAAAATTATTAGCTTAGTTAATACATATATAACTACATAACTTATTTATTTTTAATTAGAAAATAAAACTAATATTGTAAATAACTTAAAAACAGTATTCTAAAAAAATGGTATAGGTGGTGGCAACCTCTTATAAGCATAAAATTTAATTAGATGTTCAATTATGGATTAAATTGATTAGGTGGGTACTATGCAGTCCTTCGTAATATTATTTTTTTTGTAAACATTTGAAATGATAATAAAATTCAATTTTTTTTCAAATTAGGTAGCTAAATTAGAGGTTATAATAGATATTTTTGTTATACTTAATAGAAATTGAGTGATGTAATAAATGTTACTTTTGTTACATTAATATATTTATGATGTTGTTTTCAATTTTCTTAATGATATAATTTTTTTCTATTACATGGAGATATTTTTTGTGAAATATTATTTTTAATTATATATATATACACACACACACAAGGAGTTCATCCATAGCTCACATTATTTAACAAAGCTTTATAAACCAACACAACTTTCACCCTTGATAAGTTTTATAAACTAACACAACTCTCACCCTTGATTGTTTGATCCAACGGTTGGAGAATAATAAAAAAATACTAACAACTCCCTTTTATTAATTAGACTAATATTCCCATCACAACGACTAGCGAAAAAAGTATTATAACATTTTTTCTTTCTCTCCTCCTTTATTTATTTATCTTTCTTTGGCTCTCCTCTTTTTCTTTCTTCAATTCTTCTCTCCTTTTCTTTTAACTTCTCTTCGCCTCCACCCATTTTCTCCTTTCTGTCACACACAACTCCCCCTCTATGTGTGTGTCCTTACTCTCCTACTATTGTCATTGGCGGAAGATTAAATTCATAGCCCTTTATTTAAATACTTGTTGTTGTTGTTCATTATTATTATTATTATTGAAAGTAAATCTTCATTTATTTATTGATTATTTAAAATACAAAATTATGGTTTGAGATCTAAGTCTACGGTTTAGGGTGAAAATAATGTATTATATAAGGATTGAATACTATTGATAACACTATTAGTGATAGTAGATAATAAAGTTTATCATTAAAAAAATTGATAATAATATTGTTAACAGTAGTGTATGATAATAAGGATTAAATATTATTGGTAATACTATTGATAATAGTAATATTAATACTATAATAAGGATTATTATAAATCTATAACTATATCTATACATCTATACTTATATATTAAAAGAGTAAAAGACGAAATATATATATAGTACATACGTAAAACCCTAAAAAATAAAAAAAGTCAAAATCTTAAATTCTAAAATAATTTCATAATAAAGTTTCAAAAGAATTTTAATTTCATAATATAGCGAATAACGTATTAATTTTGTCCTATACTAATTTTAACTAACTAATTTATCCAAACAATTTATGTATGATTAATAAGACACACATATTTATAATCAACTTTCTTCATTTAGTTTCAAATTTTAATTAAGTAAAAAAGTACAAACATATGTATAATTAACATAATATCTTCCATTCTAAAATATCCTATCTATATACTAAAAAAAACCATAAAACCTATAAAAAAAATAAACAAATAAATGTTATGTTTAAATTCGTCGTTAAAAAATCATGCAATCAATTTTCAATAAAAAACAAAAACAAGATAACAATTAATAATACATATAATAATTGTTTAGTATATTTATAATATCATTAGTATTATCAATATAATATTTTATTTCAATCCTAATCCTTAATTCTTTATTTTAAATAATTATTAAATTAGTAAAAGGTTTAATAATAATAATAATAATAAAAGGTTTATAAATTTGTTTGTGAAAAAACAAGACAAAAGTCTTACGCTGCAGAAGGAGAAGAAGAAAGAAAAGGTGGCAGGAGTTAGATATAGAGGACAAACGAGATAAATATAGAGTGGGGGCGGTATGCGAGAGAAAGCAGAAAGTGGACGGATGGCGAAGAAAAGAGAAGAAAGAAAGATAAGAGAACGGAAGAAAGATAAGAGAAAATGAATAAGCACGAGAGAGAAAAGAATTATAACACTCTTTCCGTTATTGTTCTAATAAAAATGCGAGTACAACTGATGGAAAAAAAATTATTTTCTTATCTTTTTTTTTACTATTCAACTATTGGATCAATCAACTAAGGGTGAGAGATGTGTCAGTTATATAATAATATGTACTCTCTGGGTTCTATAAAAAAAGGTTAAAATTTGAATTATTAACAAATATTAATATTACATATTTGATCAAAAATTATGTGTACAAATAATATATTTTTCTTATGAAATTTATTATAAATATTTAGTTAAAAATAAATTTAAAAAAATTATAATGACAAAATATTAAAAAATTAATATAATAATAAAATAATTATACAAATATTACTATTTTTTTACGCGAAAAATACAAGATAAAATTATAACCAAAACCGAAATGTCTCTTCCATGATGCTATTCGGACCTTGGACTTGGAAATTGGACTTTAAGAGAGAGTAAAAGGCAGATTTAGGACAGTGTTGGCCATCTAAAACCCCACACCGGCACACTTTTGAAAAACAAACATCTGCACCTCACACTCTTTGTTGTTTTGGAATCAATAACGAGAGTCGCAAAGTGCCAAAGTCCACGTGCATTTCTATGGTCACCAACTTCTAAACTCTCTGCTCATTCCACTTTCTGCTCACCAATTCTACTTTCCTGTGTAAACTGAGTCTCTGTCCAATCTCGTTTTGCCACGTGCCACTCTATCCCTAGAAATACTTGCACCAGAGAATAAAAAGAAAAATAAAACTTTAATTTGTGCTCAATTGATTATTCAACTTTATAATATTATCGGTATTCAGATTATAAGATTTTGTCCATGTATTTACATCACAATTAAAAATAAAAGAAAAAATTTGTCACAAAACACCCACATTCTCTTCTCCAAATCCTCACAATTTCGTAACATAACAAAACAAAAAATTTATACAACCAGATGTTATATGATGCCTCTAAAGTCTTTCAAATATTTGTAGGTTGTGCACAGACAATACAATAGAATCGATTGTAGAGTTTTAATTGTATATATCAATTTCCGTTGATAATAAAAAAGTTTGTAAACACAAAACATCATGTGACATCCAAAGTGTTAAACTTGAATTCAGATGAGGCTTCTTATAGATCTTCACCTCCGTTTTCTCTTAACTAAGGAAAGTGAGAATAAAATATTGTCAAAATAAAAAATTACAATTGACTAGTAATTAATTTTACGAGTCATCTAACTATTTCATTTAAAAAATGAAGTAAGATAGTTGATGAGCGTGTGTTTAAATAGTTATGTCATATATCACCTAACTTTTAAACGGAAGATTCCAAATTAATTTAGATTAATTGAAAATAGTCAAAATAAAACATTAGAAGATAGAAAGGTCTTATAATGCTTAAATAGAGAAATTAATCGATCTAAACAAAATAAGACACCAGATGATAAAAGAATAAGACTAACTAATTCTTAAATGATAGAATTAATCCATCTAAACGAAAAATTAGTACAAATACTTTTTATCTCCCAAAATATCAATTTCCTACTTGTATACTACAATAATTAAATCGATTAAATCACATGTAGTCAGAAGGGTCGTTGTCTACCCAGCACAAGATGGCATCAATCTGCCTCCTGCAAAAACAAAACAAAACCCCTCCAAAATAAAAAAATAAAAAAATACCCCTCTGATGAGACGGACTTTCCAAACTCCATAAAAGTCACTGACGGACTTCTCCGTGCCCACTAAACGCCACCCCACCCCACCCCACTGGGTCCCACTCCATCCCCGAATATTCTAAACCCCAATTCTCACCCTCCGATCATCACTTTCAACGGTCCAGATCATCACTTTCAACGGTCCAGATCATCACTTTCCCATCGCCCCCTTTATAATTCCCCCCTCTTCATCTTAATCTTATTACTCTCTCTCCTCTCTCCTCTCTCCTCCATTTCTACACACTCACAGCTTTCCTTGACAGACAGACTGAGAAACTGAAACACCCAGAAACGCCGTCGTTCTGATGGCGTCCCTCCCTCTCACCACCGCTCTCCACCTCCGACAACTTCCCAAACAATCCCCACCTTTAAACCTCCACCCCACCACCAGATCCAACGGCCCACATCGCTCGTTCTCTCTAAAAACCCCTGCATTCTCCCCTCTTCTATCTCCTACTCTCAAGCTCACCAAAACCCCCAGAAATGGTGGATTTGGGTTACCGATCAGAGCCTCAGCTACCCCTTCTGTCTCGGTCCCTGCTAAACCCGACCCGCCAAAAGCCCAACCCGTTGGTGCAGCCATCGCCCCGTTGATGGCCTCAGTCGCCACCGGCATCATCCTCTGGCTCATTCCCGTCCCCACCGGCGTTACCAAAAATGCGTGGCAGCTCCTCTCCATTTTCCTCGCCACAATCGTTGGAATCATCACACAACCTCTGCCACTCGGTGCAGTGGCTCTCATGGGTCTAGGTGCTTGTGTTCTAACCAAAACCTTAACATTCGCCGCCGCATTCTCCGCTTTTGGTGACCCAATTCCTTGGTTAATTGCCCTAGCATTCTTTTTCGCCCGTGGATTCATCAAAACCGGGCTTGGAAATAGAATTGCCTTTCAATTTGTGTCTTTATTTGGTAGCTCATCATTGGGTTTAGGATATAGTTTAGTTTTCAGTGAGGCATTGTTAGCTCCGGCCATACCCTCGGTTTCGGCAAGGGCCGGAGGGATTTTCTTGCCTCTAGTGAAATCTTTGTGTGTTGCTTGTGGTAGTAATGTGGGTGATGGTACCGAGGAGAAGTTGGGGTCATGGTTGATGTTGACTTGTTTTCAGACATCTGTGATTTCGTCTGCTATGTTCTTGACAGCTATGGCAGCTAATCCCTTAAGTGCTAATTTGACATTTAATACGATTAAGCAGACAATTGGGTGGACGGATTGGGCTAAGGCTGCGTTCGTGCCTGGTTTGGTTTCGTTGATTGTGGTGCCATTCTTGTTGTATATAGTTTATCCACCTTCAGTTAAGAGTAGTCCTGATGCACCAAAACTTGCCAAGGAAAAGTTGGAGAAGATGGGGCCTATGTCAAAGAATGAGATCATAATGGCTGTAACTCTGCTACTGACGGTATGGCGATTAGATCTCTTGCTTGATTACTGTGATCTTGTGTTTATTTTTAACTGCTACATATAAATTAAGTTTGATTTTGCATTGTCAGCTTGTGTTGCATTACAGCTTAGAAGATTGTATAAGCTAACCTATAAAAGTAGATGACTTGTTGTGTAAAGTTAAAAATGTTATGTTACAGCGTGTTAATATGGTAAATAGTTCCCTATGATAACGCGTTTTTGGGTTGGAGTAAGGGCTGTACGTGACATAAATTGAGCTTAGGCCTTTTTCTTCCCCTGAAACATGACTCACATGATAAGGTTCCCCTTTTGTGTGATGATGTGATCATTGCAGAAATCCAGTATAAAGGAGTCTATGATGCTTTAGGTCTTATACTGATTTTAAACTTCCCCCCCTTCTCTGTCCATTTTTTTCTTTCTTAAAATACCAAGAATTCACTAGAGGGAATGGAGATATATGCTGATATGCTATAGATTACTATCCCTAAGACATAATTAAAATAAAAATAAAATAAATTATTGCTGTTATGTACATGGATGTACAAACTTCTGCATGCTAATGATCTAGTTTGAAGTATTCCCAATCTACATCAAAGTGGTTGAGGCAAATAATTGTAGCAATGATGATGCCCAACTTAATAGTGTCAGTGAGGAAATGTGTAGGTGACAATGGTCCTAATTTTACTGCCAAAGTGAAGCACATCATAGCCTTTAGATATGTCTTGGCAACTTAGTAACAATTCCAATCATGACGTGATGGATAACTGGCTGAGTAGAATCTCCTTGGTGTTTCTCAGTAATAGAAACTCCCTTGCCCGTATTTAGTTCTTTCTGATTTGTTATACCAGGTTGGGCTCTGGATTTTTGGAGGGATGCTGAATGTGGATGCTGTTACTGCTGCTATTCTTGGACTATCTGTTCTTCTTGTGACCGGAGTTGTGTCATGGAAGGAATGCTTAGGTGAATCTGTTGCCTGGGATACTCTCACATGGTTTGCTGCACTCATTGCAATGGCTGGATATTTAAACAAATATGGTCTTATTTCTTGGTTCAGCCAAACTGTTGTTAAGGTTCGGCTTCTTTTACTTTTTGCTTATTTTCTAAATCTTCTCTTGTGGCGCCAAGTATTATCCAGGTCTTCATTTTCACTGTTATTGTCATTATGGGTTTCAATAATCTTGTAAGTTGCAAGTCAAGTAGTTTCCGTATAGGCATTTTGGTTTCTCAAGTCTTGCACTATAAAAATGTTTCTATTGATGAGTAGGAATGGGTTGCTTCATAACCTATCTTTAGTTACTAATTCTCCTGAGTCGTAAGTCTATTCACCTAATATCACCCATGTTTCTTATATAATCGATCACAACATTTGAGTTATAAGAGAGACTTCCAATTTATACAGTTTAGAGACATCTTTTTCTGCTAGACTTTATATTTTGAAACCAAGGAGTCAATGTGATAACTCTTAATCCACGTCTTCAATTTCCATTTTAAGAACATAAATTGGTCTTTTCCTTCTCAATATTAAAATGTAAAAGACTGGTCATTTTCAAAGTATGTCTCTAAATATTGATATATCACAAATGCTGTGATGAATTAATTCAAGAATGTTGTATTCGATTCTATTTAGTATTCAATGAGTATCATTCTCCGCTAAATTATGTCAAAGTATGTTTTTTATTGTCACAATGACGCAATTGAGTCTTGCCACATTTTATTAAAAAGGAGAAGAAAAAAAGCAACAAAATAAATAGTTAAATTTGATGTTTTTATTATAGAGATGAGGCTACTTTGTGCGTACCTGATTACCTCCTGGAACTATATGTTTCAATTAAAATTAGATTATCATCAGATTGGTTTTGTAATTTTCTGAGGCATTTTCATCTATATAGCCTAGGACCATTGGTTGATAGGGTTCTCAGCATGTACAATCTCTTATTTGGAGTCTGTTGAGTGGTTAGCACTTGTCCTGTTATGTGCATTTTTTGTTTCTGCCTGCGGTTCTGTTTTACTGGTTATCCTCCAAAAAGTTGCTAGGCTGCAGATGCAACTTCTTAGTATTATCGTACCTCGTCTTTCATGCAAATACTAGAATGAAGTTGGACCTAGAACTACTTCTCTGTAGTATGCTGATATTATCAGTTAACACCATTCATTTGGTCTGTTGGCAGTTTGTTGGTGGATTGGGCCTTTCCTGGCAGCTATCGTTTGGCATTCTTGTTCTACTATATTTCTATTCTCACTACTTCTTCGCAAGTGGAGCTGCTCATATTGGTGCCATGTTCACAGCTTTCTTGTCTGTTGCTAGTGCACTTGGTACTCCAGCATACTTTGCAGCCATGGTGCTCTCCTTCCTCTCCAACCTCATGGGTGGACTCACACACTACGGGATAGGGTCAGCACCTGTTTTCTATGGTGCAGGTTATGTTCCTCTCGCCAAGTGGTGGGGCTATGGATTCCTTGTCTCCGTTGTCAATATTATCATCTGGCTCGGGGTTGGAGGAGTTTGGTGGAAGTTCATCGGTTTGTGGTAGACAGGGCTGGTAAATTTGCCGATTTCAAGCTTGATAAATTTTTCATTCTTGCTGGACTATGGTATTAAGCTTCAGTTCGACATCTTAGTTTTGATTAGTTGGAGATAAAATAAATCTTTGCTGTCAAATAGGTGGAGACCGTGTAGGGGAAGATTGGTATACACATTGAGGTCTATATTCATAGCAGAAGTTAGATTGTACTTGAAATTTTGGACATAGTCTGAAAAAACTGCCCGCAGTATGTCAGTTTAATTGATCAGTGGGGTGATCTTAAGTTTCCATAGTTTCATGTCTCGTCGTAAAAGAGATTATTTTTCTTGCACATGGCTTGGTAGATTTACAATGGGTAGTTTGTTCATGATGATAAGCAGATAATATGTGAATTAAATTGGAGAAAGATTTCATGTGGTATTGGTTGAAATGATGCAGACCTGGTTTCTGGACATTCTGAGTCGAAAAATATAAAAACAAGACATAAGAAAATGTCTGTTGAAATTTTGTTGAAACCTCTATTATGCAGTAAAATTGTTTGTATTTCTATGGCATTTTAACTCCATCAAGTCGATCATGAAGGACTTAGTGGATGGATTTAAGACTATTAACTTAAAAATTTTAATCAAGAAGATGAAATTCAGGTATGTATGTAAGAGATTGATAGACGAGCAAGTGATGCAATGACTCTTCAATTCTTTCCCAAGAACCGGTATCAAAGCCTCTGGTTTAGTGATCTGTCAAATCCTCTGGTTTAATGTTTTGCATGCACAAGTATAGAGAGAGTTGTGAATGTGGAGTATGCTTACAAAAAGGGAAGGAGGGGAAGAATTGACTTCAAGACATTAGCTTCATGGAACAATATGTTACTGTTGAAACACATGAGAAGTTGTCTCACGGTTAAGCTGTCCTTCCATGGACAAATGTGAATGATGTTTATGATGACTGCTCGTGCATCATTATTATTTTTTTAATCAGCCAAATACATGCACCCAAATACTACCCCAACTGAGCTTTGATCATTTTTATCACTTAAATTAACTCACAATCTTAATGCATCATATTTATACAATCCCAACTGAGGTTTGATCATTTTTACCACTTGAATTAACTTATAATTTCTTAATGCATCATATTTATACAACCCCAACTGAGGTTTTATCATTTTTATCACTTGAATTAACTTATAATTTCGATGCATCATATTTGTGATGGTTGATGGTGACTTTTCGACGAGAAAAGTTCCTATTTGTGATGGTTGACGATGACTTTCAATGAGAAAAGCTCCTGATTTAGCCTGCGAAGAATTGGCAATTCTTCATGATGGAAATCCTCAATGAGAAATTAGTTAAAAAAACCGTTTTTGGTCTCTTTGTATTTTCTTCTGCTTTTGCCAAGAGAGAGAATTATCGAAAAGTTACAGTTAAATAAGAAGAAATGTTTTATAAAATTATCTCATTATTCAATGAAATTTCTAGATTTCTATCAATCAACGAATACCTTAAAAACATTTCCCTAGGAGTTCTTTTTATCATTTATAAGAACATTTTTCTCATAAAACGTTCTTCAAGAAAATATTTTCTACAAAATAATTCTCTTAACGTAACCTTAAACTTACATTGGGCTTCCTTTGACTTTCCAGTTTGTTCATGACTCCTTTACACTAGTTCATTCAGGGTCAAAATCTGCGTATAAAATTATTATTCCTTCGAAATCGATGGACAAATGAGCTTGGAGCCCTAACGTTGCATGTAACACATCTGTTAATAACTGTACTGCCTGAACATACATTCAAAGTATGAAATGAATGCAACCAACAAACATAAACACTGTCGAAGCTGCTAAAGTTTAATCACTATTTTCATAGTAACAGTAAGATGCCATTGTCGGTCGCCTCGTCAAGAAATTAAAGAAAACCTGAAACAGCACTGCACCAGCATCCATTGAGGCAGTGGTTACTAAATGCTTTATACGGAGTATATCATTCTCTATTTATGATGTATAATACAGGAGCTCATTCTTGACATCTCTCTCTACATCTACTTCTGTGATGTGATCTATGCTACACAGATCCTACATCTGGAGTTCATGTAACTTGGGGATGCAATAAAAGTAACTCTCTTTAAAGTTCTGGTTACAATTTGACTAGAGAAAGATTTCATGTGGTATTCATGAGTTGGGTCTTCAAAAAACTCCAGGAAGCCATAATGAAACTATCTATTCTTCAAGTAACATGCAATTAGCTCCGCAGATAGCTCCAAGGTCCTGTTCCAGTCCCTATTCTGCAAATGTAGAGGCAAAATTAGTGAAGGATTCTCTAGGGGAGAGAGATTAACCCAACAGAACAGAATTTCCAGTTTCAAATGGTAAAGACAAGTTCAGAGATAGGTATCTACTAATAAAGTATCCTGAAATAAAAATTTGGTGGTAAGCGAAACTAACCTCCAGAAGCCAGCAAAGGCTCTCAGGCTCATGTAGATGGTTAGAGCGACCCAAAGTCCGACAAATCCATTAGTGGAGGAAAGAATGAGCAAACATAAGATGCTGACTATAGCCACCAGAACCTAAAGATGATGAATGAAAATCTTGTTTCACGGCTTTTTATCATTAAATAATTTAGATGAAAACATATACTTCTATGATCCCAGAAAGATGAACAAATAAAATGTGTATTCAACGTAATATTCTAATGGGGGTGGGTGCAGGGCAAATGATTTTAAAGCAAATAGATAGTGTACATATGATCCACATCAGAACTTATTCAATTTCCAAGAGATCAGATTGAATCGGTATATCAATAGCTCCAACTACTTTTAACACTTATGAGGTACCATACTATATTTCATGTCAGCTATATGGAACATGGGGCTAAAGTTTCTAAGCAGTTGAAGAATACAAGAGGGCGGCAGACATGATTTTTATATCCACATAATAATCTAGCCAGCAGATGGGTAATTTCACTTCATACAACACATGTAACTACGCTTGACGTATCCAGCTCAAAGTCTGAGAGCTGACATATCACATTAAAATTTCGTCTTTGTTTTGAGAATTTTCTACTTCAACCATCTCTCAAAAACTTACCTGGACTTTATGGGTCGTATAAAACACTGGAAATAATAATCGTTAATCAAATTTTCGACCAAGAATTTCATTACAAACATATACTGATATATAAGCAGTTTGATTCTTCCAGAAAAGTATTAGCAACTGCAGAGTTACCATTGAGTATGCTGCATATGCAAAATCAGACGCCCCAAAGTTGACACCATCAAAAACAAAGGCCAATGCATTGATTGGCTGAGTGGCTGCAACAAACTGATACATAAGATGGAACAATAAATTTAGAATCCGAAGTTATTTGCACAACATATAAGTGAGATTTTTAATAAAAAGAGATACCGGGATGCCAACACCAATGAGGTGGAGGACGTCAACATCTTTTGTAAAAATCCTTGCTCCTAGTGGTAATCCAAACCCGAGGATGACGGCTAGAACCAATCCAAGGACCACTCCCAACTGCAGTATAGATGCATGTGAATTTTACTTAAGTAAAATCATAAAACCAATGAGGAAACGGTTTCCTCTTCTTAGTATATAAATTAAGCACCTGCAGCACTCTGGATGCAGTAGCAGTAGTGCTGTCGTAGTCCTTTCTGGCAAATGCACTAGCAAGTATCGCCTGAGAGTGAAATTTTTGTTCATATTATAAACGGAAAAGAGAATTCAAACTTGGTGAAACAAATTATTACGTTATTCATTACGAGCATTTGGATATAGTTATGCAGCAAATAAATAGAGAATAATTTGTGAGACAATCACTATCACACAGACAGGAAGGATGATTCATGGAAGGTTTACTTGCCTAAGCCATCATTAAGCTAATAAAAGGGAAAAAACAGATACTTCTAGGAACAGATATCGACAAGATGTGGCTGCCTATTAAGTTGAGATTAGATAACAAAAATAAACAATAAAACGGACAAAGTTGAGGGATCTGGAAATGTGACTGTTTGAGAAAATTTAGCTGCTTCATTGTCATGACTTCCGTGAATGTCCTTATTACAACTTGAAATCTGCATGGGGAAAGAGAATCCCATTACATTCCAATGACACTCAATAGCCTGAGTATGTTTTCCGCGTCTAAACCAAGAATCCAGCTAGATCAAGTTTCTCCCTTACCAGGGTCTGAGTAGAATAGCTAAGAATAAAAGTTGATCGGAGTAGGAAGACATGTTATAGAGATTGATGTAGCGTGTTACTGGTCTTCAGTTTTGTTCTGGGGCTTTCATTCTTTGCTTAATATCCACAGTTTTGTAGAAGTCATAACCAATCTCATATTGTGCACATACTATTAACTGTTCCATCATATGTTATGCAAATTAGATCATCTAGTTCTTCTCAAAGTGATCAATGCTAACCTGTCCAGTAACAGCTAAGCCATCAGCTAGAAGAGATGTAGCCAACCAAACCTGCAAGCAGACTTGAAATGCAGCCATTGATATTGGTCCCTGACGTGCAGCCAGAGATGCAGCCAGTGTTACACAGAATGTAACGGCTATTACTCTCATTAATAACAGAAAACCTGTGGTAACAATAAATAGAGGAACAATAGCACTGAGAGATTATGTAATAACTATTAACTTTGCAAGAAAACTACACAACAGAGAAGGGAAAATTTAAAATTCATATTGGTTTAAAATGATGAATATATAAGAATATGATTCTTCAAACATGAACAAGTGAGGCACAAAGCAACTTTAAAGATATGAGAAGGGACTAAAGTTTTGATAATGGATAACGACAAGGTTAACATACTTGACATGAACTGGTTAAAGAATGATCAAGATTCCAATATTGCCAATTTTCATAAATAATTAATTACCAAACAATCTCAATTAAAAACAATCCAACAGGAAATCACCAATCCATTTCACTTGTCGCTTAGTTCTTATACTGTTGCTTCATTGAACTTGATACAATTATCTGAATTCTTTCCATATTATATACAGTTCAAATATTATTTCAAACAGAACTTAAAATAATATAAGTGGCAATGCATTGACAGAAGTTACTGAATTGGAATAAAAAACTCTACCATTTTTAAGAAATCGAGCAAACTGCAAATGTCTGAAACTAGGAGGTAAAAGATCAACTTGTTCCATTAATCTCCAAAAGAGTATAATTGAGATGAGGTACCTACCATACCAAGATAATGGGGCTTAAAAAAATAAGGACAAATAGTAGAGCCGCTAAAGTTTACAATAAAATCTGCCTCACAATCATGTTTTAGCATAGTGGAAAGTAGTTAATGTAACTCACTGAGATATAACATGAGCAATGGCTGCACCGCTGACACCCATATGAAAGACAAACATAAATATCGGGTCCAAAATTATATTCACCGTGTCTCCTGCTACTACATTATATCCAATAAACACATGAGTTAATTTTGGATGAACTTGTAAAGTGAGAATGAAAGAAGGTGATCTGGCTTTCTATTAATTTTATTGTCTTTTTCCTTTAAATGAGAAAGAAAAATAATTTCTCTGATCATTCTATATAAACAGAATTCATTTGAAGGCAGTCTACACCTTGTATATGTCTTGTCTATCCTAGAGTAGTCATGGTTTTCCCACCCCCCAAAGTTTTTACTTACCAGAAGCATAGAGAGGGGTTTTTGTGTCCTTAAATCCACGGAAGACGCCTTGCATGGCTAGTGAGAGAAGAACAGCTGGAGCACCAACAGACCTCAATCTTAAGTACTTTTGTGCAGGGTTTAGCATGGGTGAATCCTATATATGAATTGATAAGAGACAAAGTATCACAAAGTATTATAAACATATGAAGTCTACCTGAATAATGAACTCAGTTATTTTCTTTCTCGTCTAGCAGAACAAACAAATAAATGCAAGTTTTTTGGGTGCTTTTGCAAAAGTTGCTTACAGGTTTGACTCCCATAAAATTTAAGGCAGGTTTTGTGACAGATATCAAGAATGCGGCTTGGATGAGGCCAAGGACGGCACCAATTATCAAGGCCGATGAAGCTGCTGGGATGTGCCTTTTTTCACGCATAGAATTAAGTACACAGCTACTAGCAGGCGAATCTAACATGGTACAATCATCAGACTTCGACGAAAACACAGTGAGTAAAAGTTTAATATCAAGAAGTTGCATAAACCATAAAAAAATGCAATATAATTTTTTTCTCAAGGGAAAAATTGATAACCTGACATACCTCTTGTTGCTATTAGCTTCTCATTTTCAGTACTTGAAACTGTACCCATTTCCACATTTTCACTCTCTTGTGTTTCTGCACCCACTTGGGTAATCGTATCTTCTTCTGCAACAAAGGAAGTGGTGACACTGACGAGGGGGAATATTGCAATTCTTGATACTTGATTAAATAAAGCGATAGAAATGCCTACAGCAGCAAGTTCGACAGGACCTGTGTAATTTAAACATATAATATAAATTACGTAAGTGGATTAGAAACATCATCAGGAAAAGATGAGCACAGAAGCTATGGAAGTACTTGCGCAGAAACACATAATAGGTAAAATAAGAACAGATTTCGAAGAAAACTGCAAGTCTTGGAAAATTATGTGAACTCATTTATCGTCTTTTTGCAAGTCTTGTACTATTCTAGATAATCTTTACTGTGACATAAGCTATTATAAAAAACACAAACCTCGTCCCATTAGCTCTCTTACTTCTTTGCTATAGTTGGCACTAGAATAGCTAATTTCAATTGGCCAAAACACTATAATTTGGATGAACTTCATTCACTAATCCAGGTCATCAGCTAGCATAACAAGAGCAATTAATGAAGGCAGAACTGTATAAAGAATACTTCTGCTTAATGTTGTAACCTGAATCCTTTTCCACACAAGATATGGGCTGTCCAATGCATTATCTGATTTTTCTATTCTGTTGTTGCTGGGGAGCCAGGGAGCCAAATGAGAGGAACTTAATATGAAAGACCCACGCTAACCCAAAAGTATGAAATATCGGGACATCATAACAATGTACATTTAAGCCTTCAAGTTACGCAACTTCTCAGCCAATGTGGGAGATAAAATACCCACATGTCACCTTAACAAATCTCTCCCCTCACATGTAGTCCTGACACCATCAAATTGCTCATCCCTTGAGTGTAAACTTTAATTCTGTACAAATGCACGCTTAAGATTTGCATGGGCAATGCTCCAAAGTATGTCAAAGCTTTGAGAATCAGCCATTGATGCCAGGATCTGTCAAAATGGCTCTAGTACCAATTTGTTGGAAAGCCAGATAGCCTAAACAAAGGACCTTAATATGAATGCAAATCCATGTGGTTCTACTCATATTGGGGATACGACATACATGTATTCTCTTAAATTTTTCTCTCAGATCTTTTTGTATGTTTCTTCTAGATTTCAAACGGTTGTGCATATTAGTATAACAGAAATGACTAAATCTGAATCTAGGAGGTGCACGCCAAGAACTTACGTTTTCTATGGCAGAAAAGAAACATCAAAGGACAGAGTCCCTTGATCACAAATCATTTATAGTCTTCTGCAATTAAATCTTACATAATTTTTTTGCAGTTGTCATTCCAGTCGTTACTTCATAGTAATTATAATGGGTGAGAATTGAAACTAGAAAAATAACACGTTATAAATATATAGTCTCAAACCGGTGAAACAGATATACAACCTGTTTGCCTGTTTTGTGCCATAAATTCTCAAAAACTTGAGAACTGCTAGTTCCTATCTTCTTGTCCTCCAATATAATATATGATAAGGTACCAGGATGAGTAATCAACAAGCATGGCAGACATAACGAAGTACTTCTAGATATTAAGGAAAAGGACAAATATAACTGAGTAAAAGACAAGGCAACATTAACTAGAAGTATACTTCATTTATTGAATAAATGTATAGATTCCTAAACTTGGAACGGATGGTCAGTTATATGAATACGGTACTTTATATATAGACTCATCTCCAGCTATAGCAGTAATTAAAGAGAAGGTCACTTTGGTTAAGTCATGACAGCTTCTGGTCATATGAGCATATAAGTTGTATCAGATAAATTCAAGATAGAAAATATTAAATTAGTACCTATTTGACCAATGAATGCCGTATCAACAAGGGATGCAATGGGATCAGCTGTTAAAGCCAGTGCTGCTGGAAAAGCAATCCTTGCTATGTCTAGTCCAAGCTCATCCAATCTAAATATGGATCTGCTCGTATGATTGCAAACAGAAAAAAAAAATTCTAAGCAGGTGAAGACCAAAAAAAAGAAAGAAAGAAAGAGAGAGAGAGAGAAAAAAAGAACTCTTAACTACCACGTCCATCATGATAGAATCAAAGAAGTACACCTTTTAGTTTTTTACAAAGAGTACGAAAATTTACAAGAGAGAATATATAATTAAATTCCATATTACAGATAACGCAATTCACAAAATACAAGCAAACATTGTTATTATTATATTATTCACAAAACACAAGGGAATCTTTATTATAATTATTATTCGTAACCTAGTTGGACAAATTTGGCCATTACTGAAGAAAATTGATTTAGTAGATAAAGGAAAATTAAGATCAAACAGAATGACATCATCACCATATATGGAGAAATGAACTAAATGTTAACACACAGAAATCCAAGAAGGCACTTTTTAGTTTTTCACTATCAGCAATAGCTAGTGTGTCAGCCAAGTCAAGTTGTTGCCCTTGGGTGGTAAACCAAAATTAAAGGCCAAATTTCACCATATATAAGATCTTATAGGCTGCAGACACATTACTTATCTCTCTGTCTGGCCAGCCATTGAAGGAAAACAAATAATTGAGTTATAACTACAAAACTACCAAATCAGAAGATGTGAAAAACAATTACCTGATATCTTTAAAAAATATGGAGAAGGAAAATCTCCACTTATTCTCACATGGGTATGTTTCAACATTCTTATCCATGATGAGGAAAGCCCAGAGACCCTATATTTTTTTCGGAAAAGTGTCAACTAGCAGTAGATGTTACTCAGAGTTGGCCACTTAATCAAGCAATTGATGCCATACAAATGCTTTCAGAAAAGGTATCCTGCAAATTCCATCACAAAATCCAATCATCAAAAGTAGAAAAAAATCAAATGAAATACTAATCAACAAACTGCTTAAAATTCAAATCAAGACAACCATTCCAATAATAGTAAGAAAGTAATGCAACTTGAGACAACATAGGAGAGATGATACCTTTCTTTCTGTTCAGCCCCCTCTAAGTTTTCCTCCTGAGAAGATACTCAACTCTGAAAATATTAGGCTACTAAGTCCTAGAAAATATTGCACGCCCTGGATTGAGAATACTTCCAACATGCACAATGACATGTGTCCTACCTGAAATTTACAAAATTCCACCTGCACCAAGTTCCCCTCAAAGACATTTAATGGGTGGCTTTCAACTGTCCATCTAATGACAATAAACAAGTTTTATAAACAAGAAAGTCTTGAAAGCAATCTAATAATATTCAATTTCATGTACAATTGATATCGGATATAGCAGCACCCAACTCAAAAGGTAAAGAAGGCTTTTAACTGCATCTCAAATCAATTGCAAAATTGCCCTTTTTAGTGTTGATCTCAAAAGCTTTTATGACAAATTATAGGCAAATAATAACCGTACTTTCGGGTATTTCAATTATAAAATTCTAGATTAACGAGAAATCGTTTACCCAACAAGTGGACTTCTAGTTCTAGCTGAAACAAAGCAAGACTGTTCTTTCCGTTTCTTTCTCTTGCTTCTTGGGCATATGGACTATATATATAGAGTAGTCTCTGTCCAAAATAATTATGGCAGTTCCAAACAAAATCAGCCTAATTTTCTTTTCGTGTAAAATTTACTACCTGTTTTCTTGATATATAAATTCTGTCGATTCTGTTTTTCTTTTTCAATCAAGTTTAATTGCCTAAAAGTATATGAAAAATAATACTTTTTTTCATATGGACTTCTTGGGCATATGGACTGTATATGTAGAGTAGTCTCTGTCCAAAACAATTATGGCAGTTCCAAACAAAATCAGCCTAATTTTCTTTTCGTGTAAAATTTACTCACTGTTTTCTTGATATATAAATACTGTCGATTCTGTTTTTCTTTTTCAGCCAAGTTTAATTGCCTAAAAGTATAAAAAAAATTAAAATGGACAAGTAATTTGGGATAAATACTGTACCCATGGAGAATATTAGAGAATCAGATTCATGGAGTATGGAGTTGCTGAATTATTGCAAAAGGGGTCTTGCAAAAAGTGCCACATTCTTAGATTATCTACTTAATACTAAAACTTTAGACCAAATACATTTCTAGTGGTCAGGATAAAAAGAAAAATACCATTTTCACACTTCACACAATAAGGTAAATTTTCAAAAGAACGATAATTAACAATCATTTAAAAATGTGTAAGACATACCAACAAGGCGTCTCGAGTACATAATCAAAAAGTGGGTAACGGTGGCAGGTGGCCGGCTTCCGGCGCTGGCAAAGTCCTGGAATTCCGGCGAAAAGAACAGAGGCCCCTTTGGCCGGAATCCAAGGAAATGATGGGACGAAGAGCGATGGAAAGGGAGAAAGAAGAATAGGAAAAAAAGAAGAAGAGATGAGACCATGTATGGAGAATCGGAAGTATAAGAAGAAGAAGAAATGGGAAAATAGAGGAAAAGGATTTTCCGGCGACTTCCATGAGAATCGGTGAACCTCTGGTAAGTTTTAGATAGGAGAGAGAAATATGGTTAATAATACCAATTTTTATTACATTTACGCTTCTAAAAACTAATGATAAAAGAAATTACTTGTACTAAGTTATTACTACTATTAAGTAAAGAATATTATTTGGCTCTTTGTTTCTTGCGTGTTTTATTATTATTATTATTTTTTTTTTTGTTATAGAAAAGTTTGTTTGGTGGGAGCTCTTCTACTCATGGCCAGACATGTTATTGGCAAAAAAAAAATTAAAAAAAATAAAATTAATATTTACGGTGATACTTATAGATTATTGAAAACTATTAATAATACTCGAGCTCTTAACTTAATTATGTTATAATGATTCTTTTACGTTATTTTATCATTTAATTTAAAGTTTAAATTTTATTAATTAATATATTAATTTTATGTTTTATGCTATAATGATTCTTTTACGTTATTTTATCATTTAATTTAAAGTTTAAATTTTATTAATTAGTATATTAATTTTATGTTTAACTGATCAAAAGAGTTTAAAAAAATCAATATTGTTCTTCTAAACTTTATTGGCAATAATGAAAGTGAAATTTTATATTAAAAAGGTTTATATTATAATAATTTAGAGAAGTTTATGGAAAATTATATCAGAGTTAAATACTTTTTCGATCACTCAATTATAATCGTATTTATATTTTTGTTACTCAACTAAAATTTAGACATGATTCATTGTTGAACTATACGAATTTTCATTTTTCCCATATTTTGTCTATGATATTTAATTTTTAATCGAGATAAATGTCATATCATATTTTAAATAATATGAAACTAATAAAAACTACAAAATAAATAATTGCCTATATAAATAACTATATCTCGTGATGCACGAAGTTATTTAATGATAAATTCTTCCAAGTTATATTCTTCGTTTTTATTTTTTTCAAAACTATTCCACATAAATTGAATCTTAGTTTAGAGTCTTACTATTTTTATATCACGTAATTACAGTGTTTTCAAGTAATTTTTTCTTATTAACTTATTCTTGAGAATTAACAAATATTTTATTGAAGCGTTAAATAGTACATCTACAAAATTTGAGATTGACATGGTTGTTTGGTGGACGTATCAATCTTTTTTATGGTGTATATTTGGATAGAATATGTGAAATAATAAAAATTCATTTAATTCAATGATGAATCCAGCTAAAATTTTAATTAGGTAACTAAAACATAAAAACAACTATAATACAGCGACGGAAAAAAATATTTAACCCTCTTATCTTCATATGGTAGGACAAATTATATAATAATTAAAATTTTTAATCTCATTTCATTTTATTTTTCATTTTCTCTATTAATTGATACATGTCTTTTTTCAACTTTATTTTTTTAAAAAGACGAGACATTGGCCTACGTCTAGGAGTTTTGAGCTTAATAATAAAAAAAGGTAAAGATGAAAAAGAAGAGAAATAGTATTTAGAGAAATTCAACGTTAAGAAAAGTTGATTACGATCACATTCTTTTCATATCCAAATTTCCTCACTTTCCATAAAATTTAAAAAACGAAAACTTGTATATTTTTCTTTCTTTTCTTTTGTTTTCACTTCTGAAAAACTTCAAAAGAACAAAATAAAATTGCTCTCCATTTATTTGATATTTTCTCAATAAAAAAAATCCAAGACAATATTTTATAAAATATTAAATCATTTTAAAAACAAGTTGATGTTCGGTCTTATATTACATTAGTCTTTATAATTAAATTATGTCATTTTTTCGATCATAATATAGCACTAGACATGACAATGAGACGTATATGAGACTGGATAAACGTTCTTAAACTCTACCAGTTAAATATGTATAGTAACTTAAACTTGTACCGCCCTGTTAACGTTTCTACCAAACTCGTCCCGTTATCTCGATTATTTTTTAAAATTTGATTTATTTATTTTTTTTCTTTGTTTTTTTATATTTTTCTCTTACAATTTTTTTTAAAAATTATTAAAAAATATGTTTTATATATAAGTGAATTAGAGTCGAAATTAAATGAGATAATCCTATAAAATTCAAATAGAGTTAGAGTTGGATACACTATTAACGATTTGGCGTGAAGTTATCACCTCGCGCGGTACTTAATACCCTACTGCAATGAGATATACCCCCTCCGTTTTCAAATGTTGGAATTTTCACGGTTGTCTTAAAAAAAAATCGTGTTAGTCGTTTTATATATTCTAGTTACATTAAATATTTTCTTTCTTTTGATATTCTTAATTTATTTATCATATTCATATATTTTTCGCAAAACACTTATCCCTCTCGCATACATTTAATCGATGTTTAAAGTTGGAATAAAATATTAAAAGAAGTAAAATGTTATGATTTTAATGTATTATCCTAAAACACAAATATTTGAAAGCGAAGGGAGTAAGATATATGATGCAACACTAAAACCATGACCGTGTAAATCTAATGTATTTTTGAAAGTAAAACTCTTATAATTTCATATAATTATAAGATTTATCCTACACATTTTTGAAATGTATATTTTTATATTTTCAAATCTATATAGTATTTTTGCAAGACCCTTTTGTTTTTCGAAATAATATTATTCTCGAAATTATATTCCATCTTTATTATAAAAAATAAAGAAATCATATCACAAGTCTAATTATCAGCATGAAAAGTCAACACTGATAATTACCATATATATAAAATATTAAAAAAAGAAGGTATATCTCTCAAAATTAAAATATCACAAAAAAAAGAATAAATAATTAAAAAAATAACAATATAATCAACGATTAAAAAAAGTATTCAACTTATATAACAAAAATAAAAATAAAAATAGAGCACCAAGATAAAATTATTAAAAAATTATTAAAAGAATTAAAAATTTTAGATTTATTAAATTATTTTAATTAATATAAAGTAAAATATATTTAGTATTAAGCCATGTAAATTATTTAAATAAATAAAACAACTTAAAAGCTTGAAAATATAAAAACAACTTCAAATATATAGTTAAATGAAATAGTAACTTATTAAATGACTTATATCTAAAAAAATTATGCCCATGAATTTTCAAATTTATAAATATAAAACTAATAATATTATACACAACGATATGAATTATTGATATTATATTGAATATAACAAAAATTATTAAAAATTAGAAAATAATAAATATTATAGACTCAATAATTTTAATTAATTTAGAAAAGAGAAAAAAGCTAGTACTCTATTAATTTATAAAGTTTAATTCTTCTTTAATACATTACAAAAACGAAAAGAAGATTTACTACAACTCACTAAACTCAAAATGAATCCTATCTCATCTTTCCTTCTCCCATTGTATATATAGTTTAAATATAATAATTTATAAGAAAAACAAGGAGAATGCAAACAAAATTGGGACAAAATTGTGGGTAATACATGAATGCCACTTTTTTCCCTTCCCCTGTATTTTAATTGAATTACTTCGATTTATTAGTGCTCGTTATTTCCATTTCTGCACCCATAGAATATGGAACACTGAAAAAGACACAATTCTCTCTCTCCGTCTCTTCGTTTTCTCTCTCACACACTTCGCGTAGAAACACACGCACATGACAATTATCCCCGCAGCATGCCAGCTTCCGCCACACCGTCATCGTCCTCTCACCACCACAGCCTGCCGGAGGGCCTGATTTCCCGGCTCAACTCCGCCGCCTCCGACGATTATTGTGACGGCGAAGCCAAGCTCAAGGCCTTGAGAGACCTCAAGAATCAAATTATTGGCAATCGCACCAAAAAGCTCTCCTACATCAAGCTCGGCGCTGTTCCTTCCGTCGTTGCTATTCTCTCTTCCGCTGTCTCTGCCGCTTCTTGCGGCGCCGGAGATGTTAATTCGCTTTTGGTACAGTCCGCCGCTGCGATTGGAAGCTTCGCGTGCGGAGTTGATGCCGGCGTTAAGGCGGTGCTCGATGCCGGAGCTTTTCCTCATCTATTGAGTCTTATTTCTTATCCAAACGAAAAGGTAATCCACAATTCAATCCAATTTTTGTGTCTTCGGGGCTATGAATAATAACTAGGTCAATTTCGATGTAGTTACTGTATAAAGAATAGTAGCAATTTATAATATGATTTGGAGATGAAAATGGAAAAGTAATTGCAAAAATGGATAGACTATTATCGAGACAATGATGCACCTAATTGTGTTGTGCGTTGTGGCTTGGTGGTAGTGGGTAAGAATATTTGAAATTCAGTTTGTTCATGGCACTTATAAGCTTATGAATGTGAGACTTGAATTTCCTGGCGGTATAAATGTAGGATGCGTAGTTAACTAGAAGAGATTGCAGAAATTCTTTTTTGGCATTTTTGTTTCTCACAAAGTTCATAATGGTCAACAGAGCGGGAGACACTGACTTTACTCAAAGCAATTGGAGCTTATGAACCAGATATTTAGAAAGGATTGGTAGAGGCCAGGTTAATTAACTGGTTCAAGACAATATAATCGACTACATTCAATCTGTAGTAGCTTCTAACACCTGAATAGTCTAAAATTTCTTCCCTAATTCCTTACAAATGGTAACTGGTATTTACAACACAAGGTTTCCTTGGACCATTCTCTCAGAATCAGTAGTAAAAAGGAGAAGACATTTACTTTATGTGCAAGGCTCATAAAGTACCTGGCTTTATGGGCTTGATCTGTTATTTACTTGGATTTTCACAAAGGGTCTCGTAGTTATGTGCTTATGAGATTCAATCTGCAAGAGTATTTTAGGGTTTGATAGACAAAATGAGACTAACATGAGAGGATTGCGTTCATTTGTTTAACTGCCGGATGACTTAATTGCCACATGAGTACTCCACTCTGACATGAATTCTAGCAAATAAGAACTAACCCACTTCTAGGAATTTTTGTTTTATTTTTTATGGTTTTATTGTCTAGCACATGGTTTTATTATTTATGGAATTCATTTGTACTTGTGTTCCTTTGTTAGGACGGAGGTGGTATAAGTTTAATAAGTAGAACCTGCTTTTTACATAATATTGAGAATACAAATCTATATAGGCAATGCCAACTACCCGTGAAGGTGAAAAATGATTTTTTAAAAAATTTATTATTGACATGATTTTTTTATGTATTGGAAAAATAAATTTTCTTATCAACAATATTTCTGTAGTTTTTAATACTTCATATGATAATTATATTACTTGAAAGTAAACAAATTCCAATTAATTTTCACTTTAAAGATTTCTCCTTTGTTGTAGAAAAAGAGTCTCATCTGTAAATTTAGCGAGCATTAAGGATATATATATTTTTATTACCTCTTCCCTGTTTAGGGGAGTTGAGTAGTGATGCTATGAACCATTCACATATAGATCTCACTTTTGGTTAAGTACTTGAGTATAAATCTAACTAGAAAACTAGTGCCAAATTTTCAATTATTTTAATTAAGTATATCTGTACATGACTGTCGACATGGTCATTTGTTTTGGTTCTGGAACGTACTTGCCTACATACTATTTAGAAATTCTGGTTTTCTGACTAATCTTTCCACCCTAGTTGTTTTTGGTAGATATATGGTATGCAAAAACTTCTAATGGAACTGACGCAGAACAAATATGGATGTTATAGTTATAGGTTTGCATTCATCTGTTTCTAAAGAAGATATTCTTTGTATCCGATTCAAAGCAAATACAATTATTTTTTGGTTTACTTATGTCCCCCAATATAATTTGCGGTCATTAATCTGTCTACTTCAACTAGTATACAGCCTGAAATCTGTCTTTGGTTTCATGTCATTTTGAAACTTTTTTTTGTATTGCAGGTTGTGGATGCTGCTGCTCGTTCCCTTAGAATGATATATCAGTCTAGATTGGCCCCAAAGTATGATTTTCTTAAAGTAAAAAATATGGAATTTCTCCAATCATTGCTGAATAGTGAGAATGAAAATGTTACTGGGCTTGGCGCTAGCATTATAACACATTCTTGTGAGACAAATGTAGAGCAGAAGGCACTGAGTGATGCTGGAGTCTTAAAGACTCTTGTTCATCTTCTTGGTGGTTCTTTAAGCCAGAGAGATGCTAGCCTAGAGTCTCTAGCCTCGATTATCAAGCAAAACCCAGAGGTCATCTCAAAGTTTGTTGGACCTGAGAGTGGAAGAGCTCTATGTGTTGTAACCGAGTTAACAAAGGATAGGTATCCTCGGACAAGATTGCTTGCTTGTATGTGTTTGATAGTTTTAAGAAATACTTCCCCTTCGCATCTTCAAGGTTTAGGAATTAAAAGGAAATTGATATTGATATTACTTGAGCTTTTGGATGATCCTGGGGAAGCTGGGGATGAAGCTGGCTTTGCTTTATCTAGTTTAATTGCAGAAGCAGAGGATCTACAGAAGTTAGCATTTGAGGCAAATGCCGTTGATAAACTCTGTGACCACTTGGAGAAAGGCTCATTACAGCCAAAACGTCATCAAGGGATACTTTTGGCATTGGCTGGTGTATGTTCAAAACTGGAATGCTGCAGGTCGAAGATGATTTTGCATCAGGTTTGTTGTCTCTTGGAAGGTGTCCTTAAGGTTTTTTATTTTTCTTTTGCTATTGCACTTGTGCTTCCTGCATATATTATTTCATCACTTTCCCATTATGAATTCCCCATATGAGCAGTTCTGAGTGTCATCTGAACCTGTGCCCAGATGTCTGGTCTAATATTAAATCTCTCTCTCTCTTTCTCTCTCTCTCTCTATATATATATATTTCTTTTTTTTTTAAAGAACCAAGAAATAACTCTCTATCTCTCCCTGATGGGTTCAACGGTTGAAGAACCAAAGAAAATCTGATATCTCTTTTAAAGATTTCGTTATATTTTAGATTGGTACAAAAGTCAAAACAATATCATTAGTTATTAGCACCTTTGTTTTCCTTATGTGGTCGTATTATTTTAAGGTCTACTGCCCAGTTGTTAATGGGCTTCGGCCCACTTGTTTGGCTCATTGTTGTTCTCTCTATATATGTTTGTAACTTGTAATGGAGGCTGAACTTTTGGTTATTCATCTTGAGATTACTCTCTTCTATTGGTTGTCATAGTTTTCTCTCTTATGTGGCGTGGAAAACCTAGGGCTAGTGATTTTGCCACAAATGAATCAGGTTATCAAATTATTCCTTTTTATGTTCTACTTTTTAGTTAATCAATTATTCGTTTCTCTCTCTCCCTCTCCCCCTCTCGCTTTTCTTGTTTTCTTGGAAGCTTTGGCTTTCACTTGTTTTTTTAAGCTTTAAACAATGAATGAATACTGAAAGCAAGCTTTTTACTAAGAGACCAATAATGATGATGTATTTTATTGTTTACTAAAGATTTAACTGAGTATTTCCTTTTAATTTATTTAAAATATGTGGGGTGGGTGGGTGGGGGGGCATTCTTTCTGTCTCTTCTCCATTAATTCATTCTCCTCATCACATCTCACTTTTTCTTCTCATTTACCTTGAGCTATGCATGGTGGAAGGTGAGAGACTGTTAATATTATTATAGTCTCTAAACGTGTAAAATGGAGTAAAGAACAAATTTAGATCGAAACGGATTAAGCTATAGACAATAGCTTGGAAAAAAATAAAAAAGTAGAGACGGCATCGTAAGGTTACAAGGTTCTTTTAGCCCTTTATTGTCAAGTGGTTTCAGAGGTTGAGCCCTAAAAAACAAACATATTAGTAGGGGGTTTGAAGAAATAAGTGATCTGACCTTCTGACTATTAAGCTTCATAGTTTGTTCTGCGCAAACAAATGGACACTTAAATATTTGTTATTTAATATAATTGGTTGACGTTTAGGGATTGTATATATTGGGAGGGGGGTAAAGTACTATTAAACTGCAACAATAAGATAATGTAGAATGTAGAATAAGATAATGTAGAATGTCCCATGTTAGAACAGCATATTGTAAATTTAAAGAAATACGGATAAACAGAGATTTTAAGGAGAAAAAAAGTAGTATCTAGGGTTTTAGGTATAAGACACAGAATGTGTTAGGATGATTGAATTATATGTGGTTGATAAGGCAATGGATGATTAATACGTTGCGTTGCTATTTTAAACTCTAGATAGTCATTTTAGTTATTAATACTAAATAACTCCTACTTGGAAAGTTCAAAGCAACTAAATAACCAAGTAGGCATCTGTATGAGTTGCTTATTAGTAGTATAATCAAATTAGTGTTATTTAGATTATTTATATTTTATATATTTTGCTGATGTATATACTAAGTATAAATGCATAATCTTGAAGTGCAGGCTTTTAACATGACAATTGATGCCTTAACCCATGATAGCACAGACGTACGTATTGCGACCTGCCTGTGCTTGAAGAGTCTCTCTCGCTCAATCCAGGTTTGAAATTTTAAAGCCAAATATTTGATTGTCTAAATAATATATTAATCTGTAGTGGTCTTTGCTAACCTGATATCATTCAGCATCTGAGTGCAGGTGATTTCATGAATGAAAAGTTCGTCACTCCGTTGGTCGATCTTTTGTATGATACTTCTATTTCTGTTCAGGTACATCATATATTTCTGTGTATGTAACGCACACACACATACATTATCTTATTGTTGCAAAACTGGGATATATTATCCTAAGTAGCAGGGATTCGCCAGGACGTAAGTGAACTGCCAAGTTCGATGGGGATTCAGGTTCTTTGAGATTTGCACGGATTCGGTCAACGACAAACTTGCGAACTGTTGACCAGAACTGGGTAAGGGATTCGACTCGGCACTGTCAAGTTCTGCACTCAGATTCATCGGGGGCTTTACGTAATTTTATTATGGAAAAGAAAGGGGTAGAAATTAGAAAGAGCCGTGACCAGAACCCTAAGTACCCAAGTTTGCCCTCACAATTTTGAATCGTCGATTGCGAGAGGACGTGGAGGCAACCGACCTCAATCTCACACCACCAGCAGTGGCTTTGTCTTCTTCTACTTCCTCTGCTTCGCCGACCTCTATTTCTTCTTATCTCAGTTTCTTCGCAAGTCGCAAGGCTTTCTGTTTCTTCGCATATTCTTTTATTCCCGAACTCTATATACTTTTAAAAGAAGTTTAATTTGCTTTATAAAGATATCAATTAAGTTATTAAATTAACTGCTATCAATAAGTTATTTAGTTCCTTTTGTTAAAGTACCAATTAATCCATTAAATTTTTATTCTTTTAAGTGCTATATTTTTGTTGAGTAAAGATCTAAACTTTTAACATTAAATTAATTTTATAAAGTATTTACTTATTATTGATAAATATTAACATTAAATTAAGTATATATATATATATATATATTCTCAAAAACAGTTGCAGACAGCAGCCATGGGTGAAATTGCCTTAGTGAACCTGTACAACTATGCATTGAACTAGATTAATTATATATTGTTGTTGGCTTGTTAGTTGTTACCTTGTTACTTAATTTTAAATGACGAATGCTACTGAAATGTAGTGAATTAATAATGTAGACATGTTTATCTACATATAAATAATATTATTAATGAACTATCATATGTGTGCTGAGTCCCTGAAACACCAAACATTGAAAATTTTTGAATTAACAAATCCCCCTACTGCCAACCCGAATCCATGCTTCTTAGATATTATCTTATTGTTAATCATATACTCCATTAATAATTGTTGTGTTTTCTTTTTTTCCCTTCTTTTCTTAACTTCTTTCACCAATGTTCTATCTCGAAACCGCTCTAACAAAGACCAATACTTGGAAAAGTTATGGTAGAAGTAGAATATAGAAGCGAACAGCCTAAATAATGACTTGAAATTATAGTTAACAAGAGATAGCATATGGGTACTCGTGAGACGGATAACTCGTGGGAAGATAGAGAAATCAGGCTAATTTTAGTGGGAGAAAACATATGGTAATTTTTAGTTACATAAGATAATGTAAATGTGAGATTGATAATAGATTGTACTTTACAGTTGTTTCATTGTAATGGGGGTTTCTGCTCCCAATCACATTTTCCTCTTCATCCTTGTATAATTATATTATTATCTCTAACTACGATAATAATTAAAGAGGCAGTAGAATTTTGATTTGTAGGGATTGTCCAGAGTTTTAAGTAGGAATATTGTGCTGTATTGTACTTGTTTCTGTAGCGTTCTGCAGTTTTCTTCAGACATCATTTCGTTTATTAGCTGTACAGGTGACCATTCTATCACTAAACGTCATTATATTTAATTTTTTTAAGCATATACGACATTATATTTAATTTCCCCTGTGAATGACATGTACAGCAATGCTGTTTTATATGCTTCATTTTAAACGATGTCCAAGATAGTAATGTGGGATGGATGATCCTCAATAACCGTATATCCTAAAGTATATTAATGTGAAGCTGCACAGATGATAGTCCTCCATATTTCTCTGTTTTCAGGTAGCTGCCCTTGGTGTTATTAGCAATATAGTGGTTGATTTTGCCATGCACAAGTCAGTTTTCATTCAATGTGGAGGTTTGAAACAGCTTGTTCAGCTATCAAAATCCATGGATTCAACTATTAGGGTAAATGCTGTATGGGCTTTGAGAAACTTGGTGTTCCTTGTGGACAACAGGTGTAAAGAAGGAATCTTCTTTGAGCTTACAGCAACAACAGTAAGAAGCCTTATATGTGGTAATCTTCAGGCCTGTCTTTTGTTCAGAAAAAATTAAACTAATTGTATTACACTTCATAAGTTCATAATTTTCAACTGTTATTCGTTTAGATCCCAAGCCTTCTGTACAAGAGCAAGCTTTGGGCTTTGTTCGTAATCTTGTTGATGGATCAGTAGGCTCTATTGAATATCTTTTCCTTGAGGATGGTCTTTTACTCCATGCTGTTGGAAGGCAACTGCAGATTGCTTCAAAAACAGAAGTTCTAATCCAGGTCAGAAGTCTTATTCGTGACAATCTGAGTATTAACTTCCTATCCTTAAAAGTAATCTTTATATTTTGGCAAAACGGAAAATAACAATTTTTGGTGGTAGTGGTGGTTTTCAACCATATGCCTTTCGTACAGCATTGTTCTCCCAGATTACGTCGTATGAATCCTTACAATACAAAATCATGAGTAAAACCCTAGAATATTCAATGTTGGCTCTAAAATATTACTTTACGTATTAGAGGGTAGGATTTTAAGAAGACATTTAAGTAGTGGCTTTATCATTAAGTAACAGATATTATTTCGTAGTGATGTTCTAAAAGTTCCCCTTTGAATGAAAAAGTAATGACTGTAAATATTCTGGTCGTACACATTATGCTCATTATGATTGGTTATAGATATGTTAATCTCATTGTTTTTATAAGTATGTCAATCTCATTGTTTATTCACGTAAGCTGTCAATATTACTGGTTATTCAAGTAGTTTGACAATTTAAGTGGTTGTTCACATTGTCATATCGTGCCAATGTAATTGGTTATACACTTAGTACACCAAATCGCCAATACTCTTGGTTGTAAACATGGTATGCCAACATTGGTTGTTCCCTTACATACATTGGATTCCTGAAGCACCAAACCAATATGGCAATTACGTTGTTTATGCACGTAGTATGTTAGCCTCGTTAGCTATGCTCTCAATTGAATTAGTAGATTAATTTTGTTTTTTAAACTTAATCTCAATACAATTTCTAGTTCAGGATTGATGATTTTATTTGGACTACTTCTGCAATTAGCAGTAGTTTCTAGATAGTCTACAATACTCATCATTGTATTTAATAAGAAAAATTAGATGAACTTATACCAGCATTTTAAAAGCAGGCGAGTTGACTTTAAAAATTGTTCTTATATTTTGGAAATGAGTTGTACGTGGTATTTATCATTTCATTGGTTATATATTTGAGATGCCAATATCTTGATTATTCAGTAATATCTAGAGCATGAAAGCAATCCATATCACAACGAATATATTAGATTGTCTGATAACCTTGAGGTATCAACAGTACTTATCTGTTGCATTTGTGGTGATAACATCGCTTTTAAGAAAGACCAAACTCTAACTGTTACAGAAGAGAAAAATAAGAAATTAAAGGATTCAAAAACTCCAACTACTAATTGAAGTTCAAAAGGAAAAGAAAAAATTCTCTACCCACTTACGTTAAAAAAGGAATTTTGTACTTGATGTCAATTTAAGGAAATCCAAATAACAATATTCTGCATTCCTCGTCGTTAGGCAACATACCAAGTTTGGACACAGTTTTCATTAAGACTGGGTGCTGATGTCTTATGATCTATGAGCAGAAATAACTTCAGTTTTGTTAAAAGTACCTCTTTGTAGTCCCAGAGTCATCATTTGGTGCGTTGGTTCTGGAGTGAAGTATTGGGCATCAACATGTTTTCCCATGTTTCTCTTCCCCAGGATTGGCTACCCACTTCATGCCGGAACCTTGTCTCTTTGAGTAATGGGTTTGGAATCCACCTCCTTTTTTAAGGAGCTGAATTAGGTCCATGCCAGTGATCCTTTAGCACACTAGATCCCAGCTGGTGATCCCTAATAGGAAAGCATCGCCGCTGCCACAAGTACTCAATTGTGTAACCTTTCAAGCATGAGAAAGCTATATTTCAAATCAAAAAGGGTAGCTAATCTATTATATATTTAAAAGCACAAACATGTTTTTTTTATGTCATGATTCTGCACTTTTTCTTTCCAATATTATCCTCTTCAAATTTCTTTTATTCCATTATTATTTTTTCTTCATCCATTTCTATTTTCATCAAATACTCCTAATCCATTTCTACTTTCCTCAATTCCTACTTCTATTAGGAGTAACAAAATCTATAATTTGAGAATTTTAAAATAAAATATATGAATATAATATAATAAATAACTTTATATGCATGACTAATGGTATTATGGACAAAAAATTAAATGCAATATTTGATAGTTTAATTAACATAATTATCGTACCTATTTAAAATTAATTCCATGAAATAAGTACAACAATTCTCAAGTATATATTAACTTTGAAGTATATATTATCATAATTAATTATTTTGACACACACACACACACACACACATATATATATATATATATATATAAACACATGATAAATTATACAAATAAAGTCGATGTTTCAATTAAAATTATATCGTTTGACTCAAAGTATTATTTGTTTTATTAGTTGAGCTATTTTTGTGTAGTTATTATATTTTTTGGGGCTACTAACAGTTATCATCATTATTTTGTTATACTTATTTTAATTAACATCTTCAATTATAATCGATTAAATTGTGATTTTCTTGATTAGGTTTATTCATTTAATAATTGTCTGGTGGATTTTTTTATATGTATTTATTATATATATATTTTTAAGTTAATAATTGTTAATATTTATCATATATTTCAGTTTTATTTTCTAAGTAGTTTGTAGTTTTAATATGATTTAAAAACATACTCTTTAATGATATAAATGTTTCAAATATTTTTTGTATTTTATTTTTGTATGATCTCTCTAACTTTGTATTTGAATGTCTGAAATACGTTTTCAAATTTATAATTAACTTATATCTATAATATATATGAGTAAGCGTAAAATAATATATTTTAATTAGAGTTTGAATTACAAATTATGTTGACTGTATGTTAATTTAATTAAAACTTTAACACAACTTAAAAGAAATATTAAGACATCATTATCATTGCAATTCTTAAGTACCATTTTACCATTTTATTATCTTTTTTTTTTTCCTTTTAAATTATGTTATTAAAATTATAACTTCTTTTGTTATTGGTATTATAAGCATAGTTTTAAAAATAGGACCGGCCGATTGAACTGGAAACCGATGATTAAACTGGCTCAGTTTCCGAAAAATATCGGAGTGAACCGGATAAACCGGGCGGTTTTTTCAAAAACCGGTGAACCGGACGGATTTTTCAAAAAACTGGATCGGATTTTTTTAATGATAAAAATGATTTTTTTAATTTTAATTCATATTTTTTAGTTTATAACAAAACGAAACATGTAATTCACTTATTAACACCACTATACATTCATTAAAAATAAGAATTAAGGTTTGAAACATAAAATTTTTAGTATAAGTGAATGGTAATAGTTTAAATTATTTTATCTTATTTTGTTAATTATTGTACTAATTAATTTTGCATACTAAATAATTAAAAAAATTAGTTATTAGGCTCATTTATGCATTTAAAACATAGTTATAATTTTATTTTGGTAGAGTAAACTAATATTTAAGTATATAAAATTAGTTTCACATATATAATAATAGAAATCCGGCTCAAATGGTTGAACCAGTGCCTCGAGCAGTTCAATGTCTGATCTGGTTTTAAAAACTATGATCATAAGTTCTATGTGATGAAAATTATTAATGAATATGATAACATTATATTGATGATAAAGTATATAAAGATATATGCCAAATATGGATAAAAACATATGATCAAATTTGAATTTACAAATTCAGTTTAACTTAGTGAAATCATGAAATTAGTAATACTTGGTATATGTGTTAAAATATTTTTGTATCGTACAAACAAAATTAAGTTAATTCATACAAATTTGATATGAAACAACAATTGAATATATTTTATATTAATTTAAAATATAGGAAACATTAAATTACAATTATTAATAAAATATTTAAATTAAGCGATGAAATAAAAACAACTCGTGCCTTGCACGAGTTGTGAGCTAGTTTCTTCAATAATACTAATGAAACTGAAAAGGCTTAACATAGTTTAGAATGCTTAATTGTGAACATGAGTTTTTTCTTTGTTAGGATTGGCTTCCTAGCCCTAGTGGGTCCTTATTTACTCATTCCCTATTTTTTGTTGTCTAGTGTCTAAGGAAGGTAGGACAGTACCATCAAGCTTGATCCACAATTTTACCATTGTGAAGCCCTAGCTTTATCCACTTATATTAACTACTGGCCCTTTCTTAGCCTTTCTTCTTTTTCGTTCTATCTGTAGATACTAGAGAGCCAAGTTTGGTCCTTTACTCCTTCCTCACCTGTTTTCTCTGGCAAACTCTAATTTCTTTATGTCGTAAGTTCTCAGCCCCATAATTTACTGTCAAGATCACTGTTTAATGGTGTATGGTCCGTAAATGGAATTCTAAGATTTTCGTAAAAGATTATCCACATTTCTTTGGGGAAGAATGTCTTTATTGCAACTCTTCACCCTTCTTCTTTTGGAGGTTCTCCATTGGTGCTAATCCCTAATCTTCACAAGGATTGGTGGGCTTATACATTCGAGCAGTTGTATTTCTTCTTCCTTTCCTTTCCCTCGAGGATCCTTAAACTCTTTCTTCACTTTCATGTTTCTCATAGACCTGTAAATATATATTATACACGTGTGGTGCATTAATTGTATGTTGCAGTGATAAAGAATGTACAACTTGGTCTGGAAGTTTTCTGAAAGTGCCAGACTGGGCACTTAAAATGTGTTAGCATGGATTCACCAAATTTATGGGGAGGTCTAATGGCCATGAGTCTGGAAATTTTCTGTATAAATTATCATGTTGTGTGAGTATAACTCGAGTCAACTGCATGTAACTGAAAAGTTAGTTAATTTGTGTCATTACGTATCAATAATGATTGAGCATGAACTATATTATATAGGGAGTGTACATCCTTTGCAACGTAGCATCTGGGAATGAGTTTCATAAGGAAGCGGTCATGCAACAAATCTTCCCACAATCAGGCGGCGAGACCTGGTCAATCATGGTCAAATTCTTGCAGAATAGCGACAGCCGATTACGTACAGCGGCTGTCTGGACTTTAGTGAATCTCACATCTCCCTGTATTCCTGGTCCTGGTGCACTTGGTCGGTTTGTAAAATTGAGAAATGCTGGCATAATAAATCAATTGAAGAATATGGTCAATGATCCCTGCCTGGACGTAAAGGTGATCCATGACAGATTATTTTTCCAGTGCTTATTATAATTTGGTTAACACTTGACTGATTTATGTCTTTAATTTTATTTTTATTTTTGTTTTTCCAGCTTCGTGTAAAAGCGGTGCTTGCGCAAATTCTGGCTTTTGGTGATGGCTTGACATGATAGTTTTCTTCATATATATGTTCAACTGAATTTGCCAACCGAAAAGACTTGGACAAGATTGGTGGACGCTTCAGTATTTTGAGTGTTTCATTTTTGGCTCCCGTAGAGAAACAATGGGTATGCTGTCCCTAGAATCCTGCCATTGTTGATGGCCTCAAAGTTTCCTCATGTATTTCTTATTTTTTGTATCATCATCGACAGTCAAAATGTAATCTGAATTTTCAGTCCGTGTCTTTTAGTTCTATCAATTTTTTTGATACAGCTGCAATATTTCTCCATGGCCCTTAAAACCTTTTTAGCCTGGAATTCCTATATTTTTATTTTTATGGGAAGTAAGTTATTAGTTTTATTGCTTAATTACTTCGTTCTTTTATCTGGAAATTGTGATCTGGAAATAGAACGTAAAATTGTTCGTTAAGTAATACATGTTTAACTCAATTTGTTTAACAAAGAACTCGACTCGAGATTGACTTACTCGACTAGTTTAAAGCTTTAATTTTACATGTTTAGTTTTTTTGGGGGAAAAAGATGCACAGATTGCAGAAGAGAGAATCAAACAATAGTGCATTATAGAAGAATTTGTGGTATTAAACATTCTAACTCTTCAAATTATGAGTATTGAGTATTCATATATACAGGTTCACATACATTGCTTTGGCATTCTTATTACTAGCCTGGAAATAATATAAATGCTTTTTCGATAATAAACTATTTAATTTTGGAGCATGAATGCTCGCTCAGGCAATAAGAGCAACAAAACAAAGATTTACAACACCAAGGCACTTGTAGGCTCGCTCTCAACCAATTTTCTCTGTGTTTGTGTCATCTGTGGGCCATATCACGGTCTGAATGAGTCGTTCGCGCATCAATTCCACATTCTGGTCCGAGATTTCTTGATACATTGCAGCATGATCACATTTCTGAAACACGAGAATTTAAAAAAATAAAATAAAATTAGCAACAAGAAGAAAAAAGGAAACGAAAAGGAAAGACGTCAATATTAAAAGTTTTGCATTTGTGAAAAGGGTGAAAAAGCAAAAGAAAAACCATCAATTTGTATATCATGTTGAAATAAGTGAGTTATAACTTATAAACAGTACCTTAACCCATTTTCCATAGAGGTGAAGGCGTGTTACCATCACTCTTTCTGCAAGTTCTTGCTTCTCCTGTTGATTATGAACAATGTTAGTCTACCGCATTTCCGTACAGTGGAGACATTTCGAAATGAATGTCTATGAAAACTGTTGGTGAATTTGGAATATAAGACTTGGCATTTTACCTTTACAAGGACGCGAAGAAATCGTTTTCCATCACTGGGCTTGTTTGTTACAACAAAACTGTCTAGCAGAAAAATAACAAATGACTTCACAGTTTAAATAAAGAACTGCAGAATTTTAGACAAATAATGAGACACTTATACTTAAAGGTGAACACAAGCCGAACAACAATAAACTTGGATCAATATATGGCTAATCCAGGAGTTTCAAAGGTCATATATATTAATAAATAGTGCTATACTTGTATATTAATTCACAAAAGCCATTCAGAGTCACAGTCGGCTAGGGGTGAGTTCATTGGCAAACTGAGATCTAAACGCTCCAACTTAAGAATTACAATCAAATTAATCATAATAAAATCAACTATTTGTCAAATCTAACTAATTAAAATAATTATAATTAAATCAATATTCACAAAAGATAATGCAACTTACAGTAACTAATCAATGACAACTAATTCAATTATAATATCAATCATTGAATATATCTATCATATTAAAGTAAATACAGTCAAATCAATGATTACAAGCTAACCTGGGCTGTGATTTTAAAGCCAGTTAGAATAAAAGATCATAGTATATGTACCAACACTTGGTCATGCAGGTGAGATTTTATTTTTTACTACTAAAATTACCTAACAAGAAAAAAGAAAAAATATTAACAAATCATTATGCCCTCTACTCCAAAATTAGAGATGAATTTTTCTTTATAATTTCAGAAACCCTAAAACAGAAAATTGATACAGATTCTAGCAGTAAGTGCCACCAAATCAACTTGATATATACAAATGCCACACTAGATGAACCTTACAACTAAAATGAACAGCTAAACCAAGCAAATTAAAATTTTATAAGAAAACAATTACTTAGTTTTAGCTTCATCAAGCGATTAACCATCTTTCCATCCATTAAAGAGTCTCACTTAACTTTACTTATGATTAATGTGCAAACTACTAAACTTCAAAGTTGAAATTAATATTAATTGAAAAAAAGGTTATAGGTTTAAGGGAAACCTTCTTTTAACATAAATACCCTACTAGTAGAGAAACTTAAAATTCAAGAGGGGTGGCCACTTTCCCTCTCTTGCCCTGACAAGAATCCACCAATGAATTATTGTCCATTTTAAGTTAGTTGCAAATACTGTTGAAGCATAAAAACCTATGGTATCAAGAAGGCCTTCAAACATATTGCTCTGTAGACTTACAAGCAATGATGAAATACTAGGAGGTGCGAGACAAAGAAGCTATTAAAATGATGTAGTGAAATAATTCTGTACAAGGGAAAATGTTGATAAGATGGTGACACCACTTACTCATAGAACCATCTGTACTGGGCTGGGTTCATCTCATATAGCTGGTTTAGAACAGTCCTTACAGCTTTGTATGTAAAATAATTAACTATTTGCTGCAAGAAATAAGTACTTCATTAGCTAAAATAAAAAAAATTAGATAAACCTCCCTCAAATACAAGTAATGTGTATGAGGAATGCTATGAAGTTTAAAATCTAGACAAATAAGTTATGATTTTACGGGACTGAAATGTACCATTCCCTTTAATAACCAGCTAAGCAAGCATAATAAAGACCAATTTTGGTTTCTATAGAAGCAATAGGAGAAACAGAGAAACAGCATGTGCATATTAAGCCATCAAGGGTACATATTGTGAACATATTTCATATGTTGCGCATATGTTAGTGTGTTGTGTGAATGCATTAACAAGCATATACAAAAATGCAGAATTATAGATTTTAATGTTCATAGAATGATAAAAGGATGTAAATGTACATTTCTACTTTCTAGTTTTAGGATGAAGACAATGCATTATATAGTTTTAGAAGAATGCATCGTTGCATACTTGCATATCTCCATTAATTGTCTTGTGATAAAGGCTAAACGTACTTATCATATTCCATGTCTATATGCATCCAAAAACAGTGAAAAGTGACTAGTGAATGTCCCTAACAAACTCATCGCTCCTGTAAATTCCTTGCAGTAAACTTTGGTCTTTTGTTTTTATGATAAACCTAATCTTGATGGGAAGTTCTTAACCGCAAGATTATAATTTAGGATGAGAAATTTGTGCACTTAAATACCAGAGGATGTAAGTCAAAGTCATCAGAATGTGTTCAATCTGTGTCATTTAATCTAAGTCCACTAAGTCTATAGTTGCTTTGATTGCTTAAACTGCTATTTGCGAAGAAGCCTATAGTTGCTTTGTTTGATCTTAAGATTGAAACGTTTGTTCATCTCTAAACAACTGCTGATCCACAACCAAAATAAGGGGACATATAATATTAAAGTCCAATCAATTCTGCCGTTTTGTTATACATGGCAATATATGCAGTGTTAAACATTTTCTTGCATGCTCAAGATTGCTAAGCTACTCCCAAATAGGAAAATGTTTGTAAAAAGGGGAGCAGAGGGATAGCTCAGACAGTTACAAAATATGCTTTAGGCCTTTGAATTAAAATATAATGAAAGTCATGCTTTAAGCCTAAACATTAGAACAAGACAATACATTTGCAAACAAAATTTAGTGGAAAATTTGGAATTTAAACAGATAACAAAAACATCTTTGCACAAATAGAATCCTATTGAAACTGATCAAATTAAATAGTTTTAAAAAAAAAACATTGTTCTTACAGATTTGACATCCTCAAAACTATCTTCATACTGTCCTGCCAGTTCATTGACAATCACAAGACCCCTAGCCTTCAGCTGCTTCTTTGGATTCTTGTTATTGGGAAGAGCTTTTGCTGAAAGCCCCCGGGAATTAATGAAAGGAGTAGTCAAGTCTAATGATCCAGGTCTACGCAAATTATGCCTTTTACTCCTTGTATTCCTGTGCAAAATCAAATCCCCACTGCTCTTGAGATTCATAGTATTTGATACCAATGAATCCAAGCATAAAAATGGTCCAGTGTGTGAATCCACCACTGATGAACCCACCAAAGATAAAGCCCCAACCATTTTCACAGACTCAAAATTTCCACGAACCAAAACCAAAAAAAAAAGAGGAAGCACCTTTTTCAGGGAAAGAAAATGTAAAATGTCAAACACTCAAATCAAGAAACACCAAGATCCCAACTTATAATTAAAATTTAGAGAAAGCAAGAGATACCCAATTAAGAAAGTAAAGATTGAGTAGGTGGGTATCCAAGAAATTTGGAATTTGACAATTGCAGTCAAAGATACATGAACTTGGATGAAAAGGGTCGGTAGATACAGATAGGAAGGTTGAAGTGAAGGAAATTTGTGCTAAAGGGGATGATAAAAATAAATGAAAATAATAATAATTAAAGGGCATTTAAAGGGTTCGAAGCAACTCTGACCAGAATAAAAGTTAAGGTCCAAAATTCTCCAACCACAACAGTACCCAAATCAAATTGTTAGCTGCTTCTTTGAGTATCTCTCTCCATTCCACATGGATGGTTGTTCTAGTTTGGCAGCTCTTGTGCCACGCGTGACAACACTGCTCAACAATTTGGACATGTCCTGTTAAAATTGTTCCAACTCATTCTTTCTTGTAGAACTTGGAGTTTTACATGTTGCTTGTTGGATGTCTATTTTCAATTCCCATGAGCAACACAAGGAAGAGTTCCAACTAAATGCAATTCCTACCATTTTTAATTAGGACGGTTACTTAACTTTTTATGAATATTAGGTGAATCTCTATTTTTTTTTCTTTTTTAGACAATCTGATATTCTGTTGTAGATTTCGTTAATTTTGACTAAATTTCTATTCGAATAATTTATATCTCTCAAATCTCAAATAAGATTCATGTATGTGACGAGATAACAAGCATTTAGATTTGGAAAACATTTTTGAGATATTTTTCTTTTAAAAATTTAATTTTTTTAATTTGATTCGAATGCTGAAATAATAATTAAGTTTATATCATTAATACTACCTAACGATGCCTACGTGTCTAAACTTTTGGAGTATTTATGGTGGGCGAATAATTATGCATTTGAACCAGTAGTGAGTCTAAATAACTCTGGTCGGTACATTTGGACCAGATTATCACATTCATATTGTAATGTTTTTCTCTTCCCGAGTCCTGTATTTTATCAAGATTTCAAAAGTTTTAAACCTACACTTCAATAGATACTCCCTCCGTTCAATAACATACACCGGTGATTTTTCAAACACAATCTAATTTTAATAGTGAGATTGTTTATAGTAGATTTCTAACTCTAAATTTAACTATATAGTAAAGTTATTTTACTACAATAAAATTATTTTTTGCATGAATCAAAATGAGTTAAATTCCATTAATATAAATTTGATGACAAATATATTAATAAACGCATTCAAGTTGTCTAACTTGAAGTGCCATGTCTTCGGGCCCAAATGTGACATTCTAGAATCTTATTCGTTTGATGCCAAAATGTAAACATGACTCCTTTAATTGAAAATGAGAGAGACCAATATTTATAGAGAGAGAGAACGTGTGTGTGTGAGAGAGAATACGTGTGTGTTGGAGGTATAGAAGTATTTTTTAGTAAGATATAAAAATTAATAAGAAGAAAGTAATGAGAAGTTTTAATTGATATTTTGATTACAAGTTTGTCCATCCATGCATAATATGAGTTTTTTTTTTGTTTTTTTGAGTTGATTAAAAGTATTGAGTCTATAATATTTATTATTTTTTTTATAATTTTTGTTATATTAAATATGAGATCAATAATACATATTATTGTGTATAATATCATTAGATTTATATTTATAGATTTAAAAATTGATTGGTGAATTTTATTTTTTAGATATAAGTCATTTAATAAGTTATTATTTCATTTGATTATATTTTTGAAGTTGATATTATATTTCAAGTTTTTTTAATTATTTTAATTATGTAAAATAGTTTACATGGCCTGATACTATATATATTTTTCTTTATATTAATCAAAATTTTTAATAAATCCAAATTTCTTAGATTTTTTTTATTCTTTTTTAGTAATTTTATTGTTGTGTGCTTTATTTATTTTTTTGTCATATATGTTGTTGTAGATTTTATTCATTTATTTCTGTAATTGTTGATTATCTTGTCAGTATTTTAGTTTTTTGTTGTTTTATTCTTTTTGTTGTGATACTTTAATTTTGAGAGATGTACATGTTTTTTTTTGTTTTTTTTTATTTTTTATGTTTTATATATAAAGTAATGATCATTGGTTGACATTTTTTTTTATTATCAGATTTGTGATATGATTTATTTAATTTCGACAATTAAAGATGGAATAAAATTCAAAGAATAAGATTATTTCTAAAAGTGAAACGACATTATTGAAATACTATATAGTAATAGATAGATAAATAGATTTGATAAGCATATTAGATCAAGTAAATTACTACATTTTATCTACTAATTGTAATATTATTTTTAACAGATTAAGGAAGAAATTTAAACTTGTAGAAACGGATCCCATAAAGAAAAAAAATAAATTTCCACATATGAAAATGTTTATTAACGAAATAAACAACACCGTGAGAAATAAAAGATCTTATTCCAAGAAATTATTATTTTTATATGAAATCTTATTATTTTCTGGTGTTCACTTTTATAGGCACGTGACACAAAAATTCTGAACACAAAAAGTAACTCCACATATGTCAAGAAATAACAAAAGATTTATATAAAATAACAATTCCTTATTTCAGTTATCAATGGGTGTATTTCTTTTTTCCTCTTCCCTTGATTCTTTCCATGTCTAGGGTTTTCAATTTTCAGAATTGCTATTAAATTGATAGTCAATTCAGATACCACGTGTATATATCATGCTAACAAGACCCACGGTCATTTGTTCGATAATGCAGTTTGTGTGTGTGTATATATATATATATCCTACTTATATACGTTGCTTAGAGTATTTATATTTAACATTTATTTAAAATTAATAATATAATATAGGCCTTTCTTAAATATGTTGTAAAAGTACTTACAATAAAATTCAACTTGTTAGGTGGATTTTAGTAGAATAATTTTAAGCAAATAGTCCTTTAAGCAAGGTTGATCATTATTAGCAAGACTTCATTAGCAAGTAGTCAGACCCAAGAAATGGTTAAAGACTTTCAACAAGACCAATTATCTACTGAGAAGATTTGTTTATGGACAATTTAAGAAAGAGTTCTTTCAAGCAAGGATCTTGTTAGATAGGAATATAACATTTGATAATAATATATATAATTAGAATTGTTAGATTTTTAAGTTTATAGTGGCTGCTGATGTATAGTATAAACATCAGCAACTAAGTTGTTGAAACTAAATTTTTCTAAGTATTATCATCCGATAAGTTCGTTGTTCATCGGTGGATAATAATTAAGTTCGGTGAATATTTATCTTCCGATATTATAATTTGTACTTCAGGGGTTAAATAATTCAAGTAGTCAATCAGTGGATAATTTATTTATCGGAGAATAATATGCATCAGAAGATAAATGTTCATCAGCGGATAATCTCATCAGCAAATAATCTCATCAGTAAATAAAAACCATTAACAAATAAAGATTTATCAGTGGATATTGAATATCACAATTGACTGGAATTAACAGTTAATTTGAATTGAATTAGGATTAACAAGGAGCCGATCAAGATTTGATACAGAATCGAATTAGGATTGTGAAAATTATTTCTAATTCAGATTAAATAAAATTCAGAGTCGGATTAGGATTGTCAAAACATGTATATATTCAGATTTAGAATAGATAAAAATTAATTAGCTATTTTTAAGGATTTAGATTATAGAGAATTACGATTGTGATAGCGCAACGAGTTGTTAGAACTTGAGAACCTAGAATTATTTTCTAAAATTGTAGTTGTTCATCTTTGAACAGATTTCTTAGCAGTTGATATCAATAGTTTTGATTACCATGTTGTAATTCAAGTTCAGATTCAATAACATTAATTTTTTATTGATTAAAATAATTTATCTTGTTTTTAAATTCTGCAATTGTTATTGAATTATCTTTGTGATCTTTACATCAAGAACGAGAATTTGAATATTGTATTTAAGCCCACTTCTATAAGATTCATCTAGTAATAACAATTGGTATCATAGTCTACTAGTAAATATACATAGTAGTCGATCTAGATGAGTAAAAAGAATGGTAATGTAAAGATCTCATTGTTGGTTAGAGAGGAGTACTGTCTATGGAAAAGGAGGATGTACATGTATCTAAAATTAATAGATCTCACTTACATAATAATTTTGGAAGAAGAACTTTCTAAAGCAATGAAACTTATTCCAGTGGCAATGGTAAATGACCAAATTGTTTTTGAACATCTGATCTCTAAACTCACGAGTGATCTGACAGACGTGGAGAAGGAAGACTCCTTAAAAAAAATGCTAAAATCACAACCATTCTTTATAATTATTTAGATAATGACATGTTTAGTAGTGACATAAATTGTGAGTCTGCAAAGGAGATTTGGGAGACAATTCAAGTACTAATTGAAGGGACTGAAGAAGTCAGGGAGAACAAGCACTCCTTGCTGATCTAACAGTATGAACTGTTCACAAACAAATTTGGTGAATCATTAACAAGTCTATTTGATAGATTCAATAAATTGATTAATGACTTGAGGATATTTTGCAAAACATATGCCAACAAGGACATGAATTTGAAATTTATGAGGACATTGCCAAAGAGCTATGATGCAACCACAACCACCATAAGGGAAGCTAAGGACATGAGCTTTGTGTCCCTGGAGAAGCTCTGTGGGAACCTCAAGATCTATGAACTAGAGGTTCGACAAAGAGAGAATTTGAGTGAGGAGCACAGAAAGGAGAAGTTTATGTCACTTATGGCTGGGGTAAAGAGCAAAAAGTTTTATGAGAAGACAGTTCTCATAGAAGAAAATGAATTTGAGGCTAGTGGTGCTAAAAGTGCAGACGATGAAGATGAAGAAATCTATACTCTAGAGGAACTAGATGTTGTTGATGAAGCTATGGCCTTCTTGGCAAGGAGATTCAAGAAGCTGAGATTCATGAAAAACAAGGGCTTTAGAAAGACAACACCAACAAAGAAATCGGTCCAATCTGGTATAATTGAGAGATCAAAAATTAAATCCTTTAACTGTCAAGAAATTGGATACTTTGTTAATGAATGCAAGAAGCAGAAGTCTACCAGATAGACTAAAGAAGTGGAAAATAATGATGACTACTACAAAAAGAAATACTTTGAAGTCATCAACAAAAAGAATAAAGCATTCATTGCAGAGGGAAAGGACTGGGCGGATTCAGACCAGTCAGGTGATGAAGAGTTTATCAATCTTGCACTCATGGAAATATCATTTGATGGTACAACAGCTGGATCTAGCAACCAGACTTAAGGCACTCGGGTAAAACCTAATCTTTCTAACATGTCTCTATAAGATTGTTAAGAAACTATTCAAGAAATGTCAACTAAAATTTATAATTTGTACGCTTCCTTCAGATCTTCAGTAAATGAAAATGAAAAAAAAATCAAAAAAGCTAATGATCTGTTAGTTGCTAGGAATACCTTAATGGAGACTGAACTATTAAGTTAAAACATGTTATAAAGGAGTGCAGAAAAACAAAGGAGAATCTTGCTAATGTCCTAAAAGTAAAAGAATGGCTTAAGACAAAACTAAAAGAATAGAAAGATCTCATAAAAGAATAGACCAATTCCTCAAAGATTGTGATGGAAATAATTAAAAAATATAGTACTAATCAAATATAAGGATTAAGATATAACAACGTCCAGGAGAAGGAAACAATAATTGAGGAGTTTTCAATCACTTGAATTAATGAAACTAGCACTAGTAATAGTACCCCAGTAGCCACTACCCCTACTTTTAAAAAGATAAATTTTGTCAAATCAGTAGCTAATAAGGGAAAGGTTGAAAATAAAGTTGTTAAGAAGGTGCTAGAACAGAAAATGAGTCAACCAATAGATAAAAGCTTTAATCAAAAGAAAACTAACTCATCAGAGGATAATAAGCTGAAAAAGAACAAGAATGGTAAGGAGGGGATAAACAAATTTTCTAATTATTCTCCTTTCATTAATGCTCGTACGAAACAATGATGAAAGTGTAGGAACCCCAACCACCTTTCTTTTAAATATCAGAATGCTCCTAGGAACATGCATGGTAGAAAAATATCCTATTATAAAAGGAAGAATATAATTGTTAAGAACCAAATACATGCTAAACAGGTTAAAAATAGTTATGAAGAACCTCCGTATAAGTTAAAGGAAAAGTCTGAAGTACCCATAGTTAAGAAGAAAATAATTCTTCTATGAGGTAGGTAGAAAAGAATTCAAAACTGAAAAACCTTTAACTGTTGCTAAGTTAACTGCTACTAATACTAATGGACCCAAGCTGGTTTGGGTGCCAAAATCAATTTAGCTGCATATTGTGGCAAGACATGAAGAAACAAATCTAGTTCTTGGACAGTGGATGTTCAAGACACATGACCAGTGATAAAACCCTACTGACACAGTATTAGGAGAAAGTTGGCCCAAAAATTTTCTTTGGAGATGACAACAATGGGTATACATTGGGATATGACAAAGTTACAAATGAAAATGTCATCCTGGATAATGTAGCACTAGTTGATAGTGTAAAGTACAACTTGCTTTTAAAAAAATAAAATACACCAATCAATTTTAAAATTTATAAATATAAAATTAATGAAATTATACAAATAATATGAGCTACTAATTTTGTATTTAATACAACAAAAAATATTGATAATTAAAAAATAATACTCCTTACTTATTACTCCATCTGTTCCATATTTATTGCAATGGTTTGACTTGACATAATTATTAAGGAATGTATTTGACTTTGTAGTAAATGTCTAATTTGTCCTTATATAAATTAAAATAGTTTAATAAGGAAAAGTTTTGAATGATAAAATAAAGAAAATAAACTAAAAATTGTAATTGATGCAATGGCCATAACTAGATTGCACTCACCCCAGTATTTATCAAACTTCTCATTCATTTTAAAAGTCATTCATGATCCCCTCATGTAATCACAATCAGAAAAAATAGAGCCATTCAACAATTCTTTTATTTTTCAAATCCTAGGAAGAAATAAATTTGTAGTTGGATATTCATATCCAGATACATTAGTAGCCTTGCTAAAAACTTTCAAAAATTGCATTAATAGCCTCTCTAAAAACTTCCAAAAATTGCATAACTTTAAAGGCATTTTTTCCAATCGGCATTAGCAGGTAAGAATTTGTAAGTAGCATATCTATCAACATATCTAGGAACCACCTTTTTAAATGTCATAGTTGATTCAAGCATGAAATACGTAGAGTTCCATCTAGTTGTCACACCTAACATAAGCTTCTTTGTAAAGGGTAATTGCAATTTCATAAAACCTATGCAACCTAGAAGGTAAATTCTTTACGTGCTTAATAATGTATCTTATGTTTGAAATAAAATCATCAATCACTACCATGTCATCTTTGACTAACAAGTTGATTATGTGAGCACAACATCAAATATGAAAAAATTTACCACCAAAATAAAGGTTCCCTTTCAATGTAAAACTATTAATCAAGTGCGTAACAACAGAGACATTAGCAGAAACATTGTTTAAATTGATTGTGGATATTTTGTTAAAAATATCTCATTCACTTAGGCAAACAAATATGATGCCACTGATAATTAAATCTGAGTGTGGTGGGGGCATATAGCAAAAGTTAATCACCCTTTTTTGTAATTTCGAATCACAATCAAGAAAGTAAGCAATTAAACATATGTAACTGATTGTCTAATTAGAGGTCCAAAGATCATATACGAGATATAGATAATGGTTCAAATCTAGGATTTAAAGTCTTCAACAGTAAAACAAAGAATTCACGCTCAATCAACCTGAAAGAATACTCGTGGAGAACAATCATTTTGGCCATACTTTCTCAAACTTTTTCTTTATCATACTTAAATTAAATAACACTAGTCATTACTTAAATTACATGTTATCACACTGAATTCTGACCAAACTTTAGAAGACTTTCTCTTTTTTTTTCTTATTTTTTTTTTGCTCCATCTTGTTCTTGGGGGTGGTTTACAATAGAATCGTTGTAAGTAGCATTAGGAGTGATATTCGTATTATTAGAAGCAGAAGGTTGAATTTGAGTGTTGTTTTCAACACCAGAAACTGGTTGAGATGATGAAATTCCATTTCCACTAGAGACTGGACGGGATTGGGAAATAGCCATGATGAAAAAAATTGAAAAAAGAATTGTATACTGCAATGCAATTGCAAATTAAAATTTGGGGATTATGGATAGGTTGGATGAAGTTGAAGATGAAGAAGAAACTGAATGAGATACTATATATATAGATGAACAAAACATATTGTATAATGAACAATCGAAGATCAATTTCTACTATGATTAGAGAGACTGAAGAGAAATTGAAGAGTTAAGGATGAAAAGAATTTGAAAAGTTTCAAAATTACAGGCAATATTTAGATTTGCTTGCTTTGAAACAATCATATTTGCCTCTTGAGAAACCAAAATAATCGTGAATAGGAGAAAAATTAAGTATAATTGCAGATTTCCAGAATTATTATATTAAATGTATACAAGAAAAATCTAGAATCAAAACATGAACCTAAATCGAACTTGTTCGATGAACAGTAGATCGAATACTCGTGAAAAATTCGAATAGTTCGAGAGCAAATTCCAGCGAGCATCGTCATGTTCGGGTTTGGTTCGCCAAAAACACCAAGCACTAAACTCCCTATTGAATTCGGCTCTAATGAAGAACAAATCCGAACACCATTCGTAAAATATCGAGTTGATTTAGGTTTGATCCCGAACCGTCCATGCTCGTTTTCTCCCTTATATATGGATCCATAAGATAAGAGTAAGAAAAAAAAATTAAGTTGATCTTTTTACACTTTAAATATTACTAAAAGATGAAATGTTGCAAAAATATGTGACCTCCCAAATAAAAAAGTATTGTAATTTTTATGGGATGGAGATAATAGAAGATTTAGTAATTTTAATCAATTTGAAAAAGATCCGTGCTATGCACCGATCGGTAAACTAATTTATTCTTATTTTGTTTAGAATTTATAAGTAATTTTTCTACAATTCATAAGCAATGTATGATTTTTTTCGGTGTCTTCTGATACCGATACCAATATTATGACCCAAAAAAAAAAAAAAAGAAAAAAAGAAGAAGCGATATGTGACTTTAAACCATGGTAGCATCTGTTCGGCAGAGTCGCATAGTTTTTGAATTTTGAAGCATTTTTGTTGAATAGCCATCATTTTATTACCTCATATTAAGATCAGAAATGGAAAAGTTAGCCATAATAGCGGATGTCCATTGTTTAGATAAACATTTTGGTCTTATAGTTGAAAACACGGTACGTTGGTTAATTGGGAATCAAGTAAATTGTTTGATAAATAAGTATATTGTTGGATAGCTATATTTAGAAACAAATCCTACTTGTAAGAGGATTGAAATGGAGTTTTCCCAAAAAGAACTGGAATTTGGTAAGTAAAGTTCCATCAATTACGCCGTTTAACCTTAACCCCATTTGCCTGTATAAAGGTAAGTAGCACTTTATTCATGAGATAACATACTACTTGCTAGTCTACTCTGCATAATTTAATTAAGGTGATGCTCTCTTCTTCTTCTGCAATTATTATCTCTTCTGCAATTCCTTGAAATCATCAACAACCCAGATGAAGAAATCTGTGTAATTGAAGCTGAAGATGATGAAAACCCCTCCTCTTGATCTTGTTCTTCTTCATCACAAACATCAGACCCATAAGTACTCATATTTCTTGAAATCCACGCCGACCCACATGAAGAAATCTCCCCTCAATTTCACAATTGGGGTCATCAGAAACAATTCAAACAACCACCCCCGTTATTATCCCCATTCAAGATTATTTAGCCGCCGCCCTCCACCCCCCTTGTTTCTACACAAACCATCACCAAGAAAACTCGATCCCCATGAAAGAGAAAACTCCATCTTTCTCTCAGTTTGAAGTGTCCAAACTCTGATCATCATCCCAACAAGAAACTCAAGATTGCAACTGCAGAAGACACCGGCAGGGTGGCTAAAACCCTCAAGGGTTTTAGTATTTACACCCGACAAGAAGAAACAGAGGATCGGAGAAGCTGTTGGGGGTGTCTACTAAACTCACATTGTTTGATACAATTGGAGTTCAAAGTTTGTCAAGAAAGGAGATGAAATTGGGATTTATATTCTCTCTGTTCTGAATCAAACCCCACGTGTTTAGCCATTTGATTTACCATTGTTTAGTTAGTCTTTGATGATAAGAGTTTTGATAGGGATGTGTACGTTCTTATTTTCCAATTTGATGCTGTAAGTTATAGATTTAATACATATTATGCCATTAGTTAACAATTTTATACTCATCATTTGAAAGTTTGAGTTAATTGCATGTATGAAAGATATTAATGGATGATTATTCCAAAGGTTTCGTTATTGCCAAACTTCCACATATTGCCGATTCTTCCTTGTCAGAAACATTCTGTTTCCTCCAAAGCCTAAGTTTGTTTATCCTACTTGCTCCCATATGCTTTGAATTAGGTTGCGTTGTTGTTCAGATAATTCAAATAAATACAAATTAAAATTTGATTTTAGATTTTGCAAATTAACCTAAAAACATTAATGTATCTATGTGTGTGTATATATATATTATTTGATTAAAGGAATTGAGTTATAACTCATTTTTTTCATATCCTACTCACTAATTTTATATCTAACAATTCACAATTTATTTTAAAATCATAATCCTACGGATTGAAAGAGCATAAAAAAATAGAGAATACATAAATATTCTCATCTTTTTGTGGTGTATAACATGATTTTTATAACTATATAAAATTAGTACATTTTCAAGAGATAAGATATATTAGTTTTAAATAATTATAAAAACTATGTAAATGAGTTTGAAAAAATTCACATATATTATTATATAGTATTTCAGTAAAACTATTTCATTATGGAAATAATTTTATTCTTTGAATCCTATCAAAGTACCAAAATTTTTAAAAAAATTCTTATCATAAATTTAATTATCAAAATGAAAGGTCAATCAGTAATCATTACCATATATATAAAATATTAAAAAATATCATGTACATCTCTCAAAATTAAAGTATCACAACAAAAAAAGACTACAAAAATAAAAAAAAAATATTAAAAGTAAATATTATACACTCAATAATTTTAATCAATTCAAAAAAGAAAAGAAACTCGTATAAAAAAAATTAAAAACACAAGTAAAACACGAGTAGGTATGATTATAAAAATGGGATACAACTCATTTCACTTTTACTATATATATATATAAATATATAGATGTAAATGAAAAATAAAATTATATACAAGACCTTAAAATTCTTGCAAAAACGAAAATATAAAAAATGTTGTTTAATCATTAAATTTTTTATTAGTCAATTTTCTTTATAACTTGTAAGTCAAATAAAGAGATTCCGCGGGAGGGCATATTTTATAACCGTTGATACTAGTAATAAGGTTGTAGTAGGGAAATTTTGAAACCTGCGAGTGTTTTCCTAAAAAGAACTGGATTGAACTAAACCTTGGATCCCAAGTTCATTAATTAATTCCTGTTCCTAATAAGAAAAGGATTAATGTAATGTCTACACCATTTGTCTATATTTATGTTATACTCTCATTCCTCGTGAAATCACACATACTACTAGTTCATATAGCTTTACTTGAGTATGATTCTCTCTTCTTCTTCTTCATTTATTTGTTCTTCTAATTTCCCAATTAATCGTTTGAAATCATCATCATCATCAACTACCCAGATGATGAAACCCCTGAAATTAAAGCTTGTCAAAACCCCAACTGCTGATCATTATCATGGCAATCATCAAAACCCCCATAATCATCAAACCACCACCTCCTCCTTAAAATCAGCGCCGACCCACAACAAGAAACCCCTTGATTTCACCAATGACATCATCAACAGCAATTCCCCTGTTGTTGAGGATGATTCAAACCGGCGCCGCCGCCTCCCTCCTCCACCACTATCATCGCCGCCGCATGTTCTTTCTCCTCTTTCTGCACAACCCATTATCAAGAAAACATCAAGAAAGAGTGAATCTGAACTTGATCTCACCCTGAGTTTGAAGTGTCCTGGCTCTGATCATCATCATCACAAGAAACACAAGAAGAATCTTGATCAAAAAACTTCTGCACCAGAAGAAGAATTGGACATTGTGGCTAAAACCCTCAAGGGTTTTAGTATTTACACCCACCAAGAAGAAATAGAGGAGTTGTTTTGGGGTGTGTGTACCAAACTCAAACTGTTTGATGATCTCTGGAAAATTCGCAAAGTCCTCGCGGAGAGCGACTGCAATCAGCTTTGCAGACTCATGGTGCCTAAAGATTTGGTTCAAAAACATATAATTAACGTTTGGAACGACGTTGGAAGGACAAAACTTGTCAATGATGTTCCAAGTAAAGAAGGGGTTCTAGTAAATATATGGGATTATGACAGGGAAATGGTATATAACTTGAGTTTCAAGAAGCTGCCCTCAAGTGAGTGCTATATCTTTGCATATAATTGGAGTTCCCAGTTTGTCAAGGAGAGGAGACTCAAGAAAGGCGATGAAATTGGGATTTATTGGGACAATCCGAGCTCTCAATTCGTCTTCTCTGTTCTGAGCCGAGCACCAGATCATTAGGCATTTTGTTTTAACATTTTTCTGTAACTATGTTTAGTGCTATTGTCTCAGAGTGTGATGATAAGAGTTTTGGTAGAAATATTCATATTGTGAATGGTCTTTAGATTTTGACTAGATGATGTGTAAGTTATAGGTTATTATTCCATATTCTGTCTTTAATTAATTTTTGGAGGCAGTTAAACAGTTTTGTACTCTTCATTTGAAAAGTTTGAGTTGCATTAATGAAAGATATTGATTGTTAAAATGTTCCTAAATGTTTTATTATTTCAGGTTTCCAAATTGTGAAAATAATGGAGGTAGATAATGCTCCTCCTATTATAAGAGTTCAGTATGGAGAAATGAGATTTCTAGTTAGAATCAATTTGGTTATGCATTTAAAAGTTCAATGATCTGGTGAATGAAGTTTAGCAGGCTTCAGAGTTCAGCCTTGCCATGTAGTCCCAAAAAAACAAAAATGAAATTAAAAAAGGTGACAAGGGAGAATCAATGGCTGTTCTCTAAGTTCACTCAAAGAAATCATAAATGATGCCTCGTCTTGGCTCTTTTATCAAATAATGACATGAACCAAAACATTATTAACCATTTTTCACCTTTCATATATCAGTGGCAATGCTGCTCATCCAAACTCTAAGTACTAAACAGGTCACTGTCTCTTTGTTGGTATATCTCCAAGACTCAAGCAAATCTAATTTTAAAAATGCAAACAAATCATTCATTTAATCTCCATGGATATAACAACATAAAATGCAGTTATGTTGAAAAAGAAGTGAGGATCTTCTTTCCATATCAAATAAACAATACAATCATTCACAAATAACTTAAATGAAGAGCCAGTATACATAACTAACACAAAATTTAGTGTTAGAAAATAAATTTAATCCACCTACCCCTACCAAAAAAAGTCTACAAAGATTAAAGTCCAGTTGCTGAGCTTTGCCAAACTTCAACACATTGCTGATTCTTCCTTGTCATAAACATTTTGTTTCCTCCAAAACCCAAGTTTGTTATCCTGCTTGCTCCCATATCCTTTGCTCTCCCCAACAAATTCTTTCGAAACATCCTTCCTTCTGCGCCATTGCTACTCTTCCTCAATTAACCTACCATAACCTCGGATCACAACTCCAAGTCTCCCCCTTTACTACAGAACACTTCATTTCCATGGCTATGAATCATACACCCAACACCTTCCTTCTTTCCACCGATCATCTTTCTTTTATCACCAAGACAATCCCATGTATTTTCACCACCGTTCCTCAAATCGGAGTAAAAAACTTGGTCCGAATTCACACCAACCTTAAACATTGCAGAAAGGTTATCCATCAAAGTAACATCTGCAAAACAATCATCTTTTTCTTTCAATTCCCAAACTACATTACCAGACCTGATATCCCAAAACTTAATACTCCCCATTACTCCATTAGGTCAACTATGTGAACCAGAAGCCATTAACAGATTATAACTAGGAACCCAACTTAACTTAGTAGCCGGAATGGCATTACCAAGATCAGCTCCAAAGATTTCACAATGACCAATCTCCGCGACAGGGAGAAAACTACCTTGCAAATCATAAACCATGATTGAACTAGAATTTCTCCTACCCGATTCAAAACTAGTGAATAAAAGCTCAGGGGATGCCCCAATTGCTTGTACTGTGGAACTAGATTTAGTAATGTTGTCCCAGTTTAAAGTTTCTTTAACAAAACCCTTATCAGAGTCAATAATGTGTAAGCCAGAAAAATCAGTGGCACCAGCTGCAACGATAGAAGGCGATATCGATAACAAAGAATCAATGACAGTGAATGGTGTTAAGACTTTTAGATTTTTTCTGCAATGACCAATCAAAAGATGTGATTTTGCTGCCATGTGCTACATGAACAGAGCCAAGTGGGATTGTGGAGATGGAAGAAAGAGAATCCCTGCCATTTAAGGGCAGTATTGAGGATTTCTGGAGATTAAAAGCTTCAAAATGAGATGGGTTTGATTGGGAGGAAAGAAGGAGGTCATGGATTATATAGTATACGTGCATATTCTAATATGTATTTGAATTATAATTTTTCAAAATAATAAAACGTTTTTGCCGTTTAAAAGTTAATTTGAATTCATATATATATATATATATATATATATATATATATATATATATATATAGTAAAAGGAAATGAATTATATATAACTCATTTTTAAAATTACACCCATTAATTTTATTTATGAATCCATAATTATTTGAAAAATTAAATTGTGTAGATTAAAACGGTATAAAAGAAATAAAGGCGGGGTATACAATAATTTTTCTCAACTTTTTTTTGATGTAGGACATGTTCAAATCTCTCTCTGATTGTTGTCGAAGCTACATCTACAAATGAGTAAAACCTAATTTTAATGCATATGTGTTTTTTTTGGAATAAAATTAAAAAAAGAACAGTGCCTCCTTGATAAACAAGAAAGAGGACATTTGAATATTTCATTTAGTAGTACTAGTTGCTTTGAAAACTTTTGAATATTGTATTAGTTAGCACTTTTTTATTATACAAAAAAAAAAAAAAAAGAATGGCCTTTCCCAATTAATTGTCTTTTTCTTATTATTAATAGGTTAAAATCAATTTGTTTATTGGTCTGACTTGTTATCGATTATATTTTCTAAAAAATTGAAAAGATCTAGTTTCGAACAATCCTATAAGATAGTTAATGAATGAACGTGAGAGTATATTTGAGTGAGTTATAGGTACCGAACTCGTGCGTAAAAAAAAGAAAAAAAAGGGTTAAAATCTTTTTGCAATCACTTACTTCTGGCATGTATTGACTCAAATATCCATAGAACTCCACTGGGGTCACTCACCCATATGCGACATGTAAAGATTTTCTTCCTCTTTGTAATGATGTATTCTCATAGTTTTTGATTATAGAAATTTGTTGATTTAAATTTGTGCTTTTATCATCCTACATTTTTGTGTAATTTTCTCTAAAAAATATTGGCAAAGATACTATACTTTTCATTATAAACAACAAAACAACAATGATAGTAACAATAATTGTAATAATAATATATTTTTATCATGTTCTATATCCTAATTTTGTTATGATATTATATTTATCGCCAAGTACAAAATAAAAAGGAATAAATTAAAAATAAAACAACAATCCAAGCAGCTTTTTGATTACACTATTTTGGTGTAGAAATAATAGAAATGTAAACTGTCGAGTATTGATATGAATAAACTTATACTTATAAATTCGCTTAGTGCAAATACAAATATAAATAATATTTATTGGATAATATCAAATATGAATACAAATATCAAATTTTCGAATATCATGAAAATAATGTTTATTATAATACTTTAATAACTTTTGTAATATATATTAAATAATTTTATGGTTAACAAACTACTAATAATATCAATACTTACTGTGTTATAAATCCTTAATTTAATTTGATTATAAATCTATAGTTAACTTATAATAAAACTAAATTATATTATAAATACGGATATACATATATTACTAAATATTAGTTCATTAAGTCATTAAGATAACGAATCTCTTAAAAAAATTACCGTTATTATTATAAACAATAAATAATAAACAATGTTATTAATATTATGACATCATCAATTCATCATCAGGAGAGAGATTACTGCGTATTTTGACTGCTATGTTCACTCCGAAACTCCGTAGATTTGTCTCCTCCTAAATTCTCTCCGACGACGCGACGACGACGACGACGCCAACTCAATTTTTGCTTTCGATTTCCGTTTTCTCAGTCTGTCGGGTAATTGTTGTTCGTCAATTTCCATAATTTTGATTATTTTCTTCGTTTTATCGTATGTAATTGTATGTAATCGGTACTTGTTTTTGTTGGGGATTGTTCTTTTTGGGTTGTTTTATCGGTTCTTGAGCTATTTTGGATCGATTGTATGTTAAATTTTCTTGTAGGGTTTTGGAGCGAAGGACTGTGTGGTTGAATTTCAGGAGATTAATTATGAAGTAATTAGGGATGGGTTTGTGTTGGGTAATGTGTGAGAATTTTTTTATGTTTTTTTTGGGGGTGGGGTTGTTGAATTAGCGTGTAGTTTCGAAATTTTCTTTGGTTTATCCTGCTTTTAATATGAGTAAAAATGAAAACAAAACTTTGATTTTAAAAGTTAAAAAATGTATCATCAGCATCCAAATCAAGTAAAAAGGAAAAGCAGAGAAAAGATTTAGCCAAATATTCTGTTGGATTAGGATACTCTAGCTTTACTAGGTTACCCTGAATTCATGAGTTCTATGATCCTAGCCTTAAATTACATTAATTCTATGAACAGAAGCACAAATTAGTCAAATCTCCAATTAGAAGACATTGTTTTACTGAAGGAAGCTGGTAAAGTTTGACAATGTTGAAGTTATTGTATCTAATTTTTTTTCTAGATAGTTTTCATAAAGAAATCCTAGTATTTGGATAATGAAAAAAAGAAGACTTTTTTTTTTCTCTTAATTGAAAAAAAATGAAATTTAATCCTATATGTTTATCTTTGGTCTTTGTGAGAACCATGTGAATTCACACACTAATTGATTCACATGGTTCTCGCTGATTCATAAGGAAGTTTTAGATGTATACATAGGGAAAGCTGTGTGCAATGAAAACTGCAAGCACGGTTTGGGGAGGGGTTTTTGCTTTTATTAACAAGGAAAATATCTACTCCACTGACTAGTTCCAAGTTCGAATCCCGGGCTACCCACTGCCACATGAAAATGATTATCTGTAGAATTCAGTTAATTATAAACTCCTCTATTGGGGAGGCAGGGGCCATTGAAGCACGATATACATGTAAGGTCTATCCCCAAAGGCCTATATTAGTGGTTCTAAGTCACAATCTTGTATATTAAGTCTTGCAATTCACGTTCTGCGACCGGTTTGTAACATGTCTTGTATGTTGTCTTGCAATTTACGTTATGCAACTGATGTGGAATGTGTCTCCTTCACATGTTAACCTTAAACACTCTTGAACTGAAAAACAAGAAGACCACAATCTCTTTGTTAAACCTCATTAATTGGAAAATCATATCACTCTTAAAATCTTATATTTTCCTTTTTTTGTTGGTTGTGGGATTCTTGCATGTTACTTATAGAGAAACAGTGTGTAAAAAGAACAAAAAACACTCTTGGCATCCATTTATATGCTGCTTTATAGGATGGAGTAAAGATAGTATCTGCACAATACTATATAAATGTTTCACTTTCTTTGAAACAGTGAGTATGTCATATCGTTGTATCATTTTTTTTTTTACTCAATGAGCATCTTGCAGTAGGTTCTCTTTTATAATGTGTAATATCATCTCGTAAATATGAGAAAAAGGAAAACATTCAATATGAATTGGTCCATCTGCCAATGAAGTAATAGAAATGGTAATCGAGTTACACATATCTTGATAGTAGATACTCGATCTTATCCTTATAGGGAGTTATGTTATGTTAACTAAATTTTTTTCTTTTTGATTAAATAGGTACAGATTTTTAGACTTGTATTAAGGACGAATCGGTACAGATTATATGGACTTCAAATGTTAAGGGTACCTTGAAATTTTAGAATAGCAGGACCTCCGTTCTTTCTTTCCTTATCCTTTCCTTTGGTAGGTAGTAAAAAATTTCTTAAGAATATGTCAATCTTTGCTTAAATATTACTAGTTGCTACAAAATCGTATATGATCTCCACTTGCTTCATTTTACATCAAGTGTACTCTTTGAATCTTATATGAAACTTCTTTTCTCAACAAATCAAATTATTTATACTCATGAAGAATAGTTTTGAGACATATACATTAGACCAAAAATTGATTAAATATCACCAAGATAAGTGCTTGCAAAGAAACTTGTATTGGAAAAAAAAAGTTGTAAATAAACTATGATTGTAGTTTCTGTACTATAAATTACCTTTAGTTTTCTTGATTATATGTGCAGTTTGTCCATAAAGAATCAGTCCATTCATATCTTATTCCAATTAATTTCTTCCGCATTTTAAGAAATTAATAAAAAATGTTGTAATAGTTCAGAGTTCTAAATACCCTGTTACCTGTGTATTGTTTTGGATTTAAATAGTGAACTTTGTTTTGTTGGAAACTATTAACAGTTACCATCAAAAAGGTAGTTCTCAAATTTAGGTGAGTGATTTCGGGATGTCATAATGATAGAAATGCAATGACTATTTCATGGATGGGAAATTGCAACTAATCCACAAAATGGAAAAAAAAATAATGAAAGAATATAGAAGAGATTCCTGCTGTCAAAGTGTTATATAAATTGTTGTATATATTAAGATTCTTTTACGGTAACGCAATAAAAAGCCAGGTCGGCCGAGCCCAACAAACTGGTAGTGGTATAAGTAATAGAATCTCTTCTGATTTTGCATTAATTTTCGCATCAGGTGCGATAATTTTAATAGATTTGACTGTTAGATTCTCCCCAATTCTAAGACTTTACCTGGTTTGCACCTTTGAGATTCAGTATTCTTTCAGTCTTATATTCTGCTCATGATTGTTCACTTAGTCTCTCTCTCTCTCTCTCTCTCTCTCACTCACTCACACACGCACACGCACACGCACACATGTGAACTCAGTCGCTGTAATATACATAGACGGACACATACACAATTCATTTCAATTTTGTTCATGTCATTTATTTTCTTGGCATTTTTTGTGGTTTAGAGGTTCTCAAACTGAATTGTTAGCAAGTGTGTATTTCCTCGGATTATTTTACTGGTGGTGCTGTTAAATTGACATCTGAAGACTTCAGTTCTGATATCATGGTACTTAAGCACAATTTTTTTCCTGAAATTTGTATGTTGTCTTACTAGGCTCAACTATAGCTTCATTTTTGGGAGTATCCTGGTTTTACTTTCATTCACAAAGGTGAGGGAACATAGATAGAGAGGGTTTGATATTGTTCGAAGTAGACCTTTAGATGTTTCAGTGAAGTGAAGGAGTTTGTTGCCAAGTGCTGTATATAAGGGAAGAGGTCAGTCAAAAGTAAACTATGGAAGTAGTACAAAGAGATTTAACAGTGCAATAAATAGCTTGGGGAGGACAGAGTGGAGGAAAGCAGTTAGCGTTTTGAAGGATTTGAATTTATATCCTTATATAGTTATATACATACTTATGTACATTTCACACTGCACATCAGCATATGTACATACACAAAAACACTTTGACAAATATAAAAAATTATATGCGCACACACATACACATATACTTTTTGATTATGTATTACTTTTTATATTCTATCATTATCTAGTAAAATTTTGCTTTTCTGTCTATATTTTCATATTTCATCATCTTTGCATATGGTTTTGTTGATAGCGAACCCCTATTAATTTTAATACACTCATACTGGGCTATATGATAAGTAATTGTGTGTGTGTGTGTGTGTGGGTTGGGGGGTGAGAGATGCCCCACATGAAATTGGCCATCCTATGCAGTTTTGGTGAGCTTCACCTTAAGCTTGATCATTGTATGCATTTTTTTTTGTGAGGTTCACTGTAAGTGAAAGTAGAGCAGCATTTCTAGAAAAATTTAGTTTAAGCAGTATCAGTGATTCTGAATTTTTTTTCTTTGTATTGTTTTCCTATTTGGTTTCCAAGATTATTTTCACAAAGTTTAATTTTTAGTTTCTGAAGGTGTTTGAAAGATGCACTCAAAGAAGTCTGGGGATCGGGTGGAAGTTGATCCATATAACATCTCACAGTCCAAATCGTGTTCTGAACGATGGTGGCATAGTTCCAGCTACAACCCTATTTCCCCTACTGTGATGCGAGGAAATGTGTCTGATTCATCTTCAAAGGAACAATCAGCTGATGGTATGTCACAATCCGATGGGACTCAAAATGCAGAAGAAGACAATGCTAACAAAGATTCAGATAATACTGCACCTCTGCATTCAGGTGTTCTCCACAACTGTTGGCCTTAAAAAAATTTCAAAAATGTAGAAAGATGACTTTGGTGATTTGGTGTTTTTCTTTTTCTTTTTGGTTTTCTTACTTTTTTCTAAATTAAATATTATGGCCTTTTCCTGCATCTGTCATACACATTAAATTCTCTTATTTTTTAGGTATTATTTTTTAATTTTCATTAGATTGGTTACTCAGGTGCTCTACTTGAGTATACATGGTTAAAAACTAAAAAGAATGTTTGACCAAGTTCATTAAATTGGTTATCGGCGTCATCTGGCTGAGGAAACTGTCATTAAGAACTAAAATTTATGTTTGAACCAGATTTTTTTGTATCATCTTCATTTTAGATCTGAATCTGTGTAGAGATGCATGTATATTTGGGCTGAGTTGTTTATGTGTGATTTAGGTCCTGCTGTTTTAGTTGCATAAGGGCCAATAGGCTCACCTTTGCTAACTCATTGAGTCAAGTACAAAATGATCTTTTGAAATTTCTTCTCATTTAGATTCTAACCTGAGCTAGCCACTGCCTGGCCTAGGAGGCTCCTGAACAGTTTTGCTATGTGTAGCTGAAGACTATGGATATATATTTTCATATGTTCTGTCCTTTGAAGAAATAGTCAGACTAGTGAACACATTTGACTTTTTTCAATGTTACACCAATATAAGAAATTGGGTTATTTTTCCTGTTAGTATCTGATGTAGATCAGGCTTCTAGATATGTATATGATGCAGGAGAATCGTAGGGAATTGGTGGAAAGGATAAAGTAGGCTCCATGAGCCTTTCAAACAAAAAACAGACAATTCTTCACTCAACAAAACGTAATCAATTCATATAATATTTCACTCTGAATAATAATGAATGATTACATCTGTTTATATGGGAATTCTATGACTTAGCATGCAAGTTAAACTCCCTAAAGTATTAGTAACTAATGTCAAGATTTTCTCCTAGTCACTAGAATATATATACTAATAAATATCATTATCTCATTCATGAATGATATGACTCCGTTCTAGATTATTACCCTAATAATATTATTCTAGAGTATTACCCTAATAATGCATGATTCTATTCTAGAGTATTCTGAGCTGTTTATGCTTTGATTTGAGTCCTGCTTTTTAGTTGCAATATGTCCAAAAGGTCCAACATCAAGATGCTAGCTCATTTAATCAAGTTCTCATAATCTTTTGAACCTTTCTTTAGATTTAGAATAAAAATTTGAGCTAATCATTGTCTGGCTTGGTAGGCTTTTGAACAATTATGTTATGTGTAGGCATTGTTCTACAAGTCATTGCCTAGCCCGATTAATCCTCCATTAGGAGCTGGGTTGTGCTGTACTGGCCTAGCTCCTAAGTCTGATTTGTTCCATCTAGTTTCTACTAATGCTGCTGTTCTCTACATAATCACCATTTGGGGAGCCAGGCGCTCTCTTTACCGCCTAGATTCGCCTGACATTTTTTACTACATTGTGTGTAAGTGAAGACTACGAAGACGTATTTACATATGTTACGTCTTTTTTCAGAAACTAGCCATGTCAATAAAAACATCTGACTTTGCTGAGCATGTTACAGCAATTTAAAGGAGATGACTTATTTTGCACATCAAAATTTGACATAGATCAGGCTATCTAGCCAGTCGTTGCTTAAGTCGCTACATATCTGCTTGAGTCATAATGGGATAGAGTCCTTTGCTGTCATCCAGTAGCACTAAATTTTTGTATTCATGCCATCAAATCCTTGCCTCGGTATTTAGGCCAAAAGGGCCTATGTCAGACCATTTAGTGTCAAGATCTTATAACTTGAAATTTTAGCCGAACATCAAATAAAAATTATTGTTATAGGGAAATGCCAATTTCATCGGAGGGTACAGAGGGGAGGTCTGGGAGGAAACTGATTTTTTATCTAAATACGAAGTGGATTAGGCAAAAGGTACTTGGGTAGCACAGCTGATCTCTACGAATGTCTGAGATAATTATCCTTCTAAAGGCTCCTATCTTGGTTTTCAAGAAACTACAACCTATCCAAGGTCAGAAGAGGTTAGATATTCTTGAAAGCTTTGGTATTGCTTTTTGTTTGAAATTCCCCACACAACTGCAAACCAAGCACAATGCCACATTTTCTAATTTTGTGAACATTATCTGAGGCAAGCTCTGCATAGATGAATGGTTGGTATGCCCAAATCCCTTCAAAATTTGGAGAAAGGAATTTTCCATTACCTTGTCAAGGGACATGATGATAAAAGTTCTCAATATGCTTAGCACTTTGTAGATAAACCTATTCCTACATCTGGTTTCATATGGCCTCTATTATCATAAGATTTTTTACCTCAAACAATTTAAAAGCTGCTGCGAAGCAAAAATCTTTACTTTTGAGAGAACCTTGTCTTTTGCTTTTTAGAAGCAGGAAGCTAAAGAAATCTAGGAGTCTGAGCCCGGGTGTGAAGCTTGAAGGAATTGTAAGAGAAACAAACGCGACTGCTACTATTCTTTGATATGATGTCATTTGTCACTCCAAACATCAGTAGGAGCAAAGGCATTTAATTAGACCTTTTATTTCATAGTTAGAGATACATATTCCATTTTTGTTCGTTCCAGATAGAGATACATTTTCAATTTTGTATAACAAAATGACTAAAATTCCTAATATATCCTTTACAACTATCTCCACCATCGCCACTAGTGATGGTCCTCACCATCACCACTGCCACCATTACTAAATAACATGGCATTGTCATTACAAAGTGCAGTGTTGAGGATATATTTGTAACTGCAATTTGTCTTTAAAAACCGTAAGTTTTAAAATGTATCTTTAATTTTGGAACAAAGGAAGTATAATCCAGTCTTCATGCCTTGACACCCTGTACATTAGCTCCCTGTTGTGTTCCTTTGGATTTTAAGGTTACTGATCATATTATGAGTAAATGTTATATCTAGATGCTGATTCTTATTTTAGTTAGGGATCTTGTACTGGTGTTGAAACTCGCATATTTAGGTCTAGTTGTACTAGATTAAGATTATACCACCCGTAACAAGATCACAGTAAAGAATGGCTATCCTTTAACAACAATAGATGTTTGATTCTCATTTTGTTTCCAAACTGTGCATATCCTACTTTATGGCTGTTGAGGCGGTGGTGTGCTAGTTAGTGTCATTACAGTTGATATCTTGTTTCTAAACATCTGATATGCAATCCATGACAATAGCAAGAAAATGAAGCAAAGGGGTCATTGATATGGCTGACAGCTTGGTACTCAGTCATCTCACATTTTTTGGGGAGTGTACGGAATTATAAACAACCATTAGGCTAAATTTATATTCCTCAAGTAATGGTGGGATTTTTATTTCTGAGAATTTACCTTCCGATTCTGCATTTTGTTGTATTTTTGACCTTTTATCAAGCACCATGTTTTTTTTTTGTTTGTTTTTTTTTTTGTGTGTGTGTGTGTGTGTTTTTTTTTTTTTTTTTGGAGTTAATGTTTTTAGATTATTCCTCTTAAATCAGGGTCAAGTCGAAATTGTGATCAAGAACATCAGAATCAACATGTTGCCTCAGATGCACCTGTTAAGAGTAATGGAAGCCTCACACACCCTCCACAGCTTGAGCTTGTTGGTCACTCAATCGTATGTGAATTTATCAAAACATTGGCTTATTGTTGTCAATCAATGCCTTGTATGGAAATTTGTGGTTTATTGATGCTCCAGAGAGAAATTTTCCTATGTACTTAAAACAGAAACGGTATTCTCGTGACCTTTTAATCTTTTGTAGGCTTGTACCTCTAATCCATATTTTGATCCATACTATTATGGAGGGATGATGGCAGCTTATGGTCAGCCTTTGGTATGCCTTTCTATGTTCATTTCCTCCTGTGCTTATGACTATATTTTGTTTGATCTGATCAGAGCCCTATATTGAATCATGACTATTACATTTCAGCTTTGGTTTCGGTATTGTTGTGGCATATGAAGTTGTTCCAAACAAAAGGGTATTTCTCCCTGAGACCAGTAGTTAAAATGTTTGTTAACTATCTTTCCACCAGTACACACACACAAATACGCACACACATATGTTGGTATTCTTTATACTCCCAAATGCACATGGAAGCTGGATGTCCTTGTGCCCAAGAATCCCGCAAGAAATATGATAAAGAAAAAACAAGAAATCACAATATAATGAATAATAGCTTAAAGAAGCACACAAGAACCAAACAACTCAATTTGGTTCGGCCAACTTTAACAACATCCTTCGCAAAGAATCAACTTTACTAGATTTGGAGCTTGTACAAATTTCATGACTCTGCCTTTGTGTTTGTCATCATACCCAATCTCTCATATTCACATGTACATCCTCACTAAAGTTCCTGTGAAGATCCTTAGTCGTCTCACCCACTAATCATCTTTCCTCTATGGCCAAGTCTTGCTTTTGGATTACTATGTTCTTTAATACTACGTAGAATCCTAATTGACCCTATTTATGAAACTCATTCAGAGATCCAAATCCATAAGATAATGGAAAAATTATAATGGAAAAATTACTAATCCTTCGACCTTCCAATGCATCATGATTGAAGAAAGCCAAAATCTTACGACCTCCATCCCAGAATGAATACAACACTTCTTTTACAAGTTTTTGGCACGATGTTTAAGGCATACTACAATTATAGTTGGATATCATTTTTTTTAATATTTTGATATATTCAGATACCATATTTTTCATTACACCATTAGTTGTTCAAAAATATAATTTGTAGATAAGTATTTTATACATCTTAAAATCCGTGCCTAAGGACTGAAAAAATGTTGCATTCATTCTTGAACCGAGGGAGTATTTGATAAGGAAATCCAAAACTTTCTATATCAAAAGACCAACTCCAATTTGGAATAGGTTTCAAGTCAAATTCCTAACAACATATATATTCTCAAGTTTAAATTCCATGCCTAGGTGATCGCTTTGAAAAATGTATTTTGAGAAATAGAAAATCAAAAGGAACAATGTGTTGTTTTGGATATTTAGGTCTGTTGTATCATGTAATATTAAATTGCGTATAATTGTCTATGATATAAAATAATGTCAGGAATTTTGGCTCTTGATGCCAATTTGATATAGGATAGATCAGTTCAAGAAAAGAATAAAGAGATAAAAGAGGAGATAACCAGGGACAAAGCCCACACAAAGCACAATACTTGAAATCAATTGATTTTTTTAATTCATTCTGAATAAAAAGAAGGATTATGATCCCTTAAATAGGGTTCCTAAGACTAAATGACTAAGGGAAATCCCTAAAATATTTCTACTAATTAATACAACAATTATTTTGTAAAATACCCCTTGTAATAAATTTTAATTATACTACCTAAATTAATTACAAGACATTTGTTCCTAAATAAAATCATGAAATGATAAACAATTATATTATGTATTTCTTGATAGCATCAGGAGGTCAGTGGAATATGATTCCTCTCCAGTAAAGTAGTTGTGGACGTCTTGTATAAGGCGTATCTCCTACTGTCCTGATTTATGAGTGCAGACCTCACATCTGTTGTATTGACAACTGATTTATGGGGCTAGACCTCAATTGACAACTGAAGTAAATTGATATGGTCTTTAGCTCTCCCTCCCTTAAGAGGGCTATCAGCAATGAACTCTCCTAAGATCATGACAGATGATTGAATTGGTCTCCCAGCTCAAAATTGCCTTTAGTAAATATTTATTGACTAACTCATTGAAGTATACTTCACATGGCAACCTTTTGAAAGTATTTCTTATGTTATTGTTAATATGTGTATCTTGATTCTTTGTAGAATCTATGTTTTTGCAGTACTGTTAAAACTTGCACTTTATTTTTAAAACAAGAATTTTTATTGTTTGTCAGGTTCATCCTCATTTAGCTGATATGCAAAACGCAAGAATGCCTTTGCCCATTGATATCGCACAGGAACCTGTTTATGTGAATGCCAAGCAATACCATGGCATTTTGCGGCGTAGACAGATACGTGCCAAAGCAGAGCTTGAAAAGAAGTTGATAAAGGATCGAAAGGTTGGTTGAGAGATTTACTTTGGTTCATCAAGTTTAGCCTTTTCCAAATTGTCTCAACCCACCCCCTCTCCATCGTTCCTTCCCTTTTATATGTTTCAGGAGAGGGGTTTATATATTTTTTTTCTTTTTTTGGTTTGAGTCTTACGATATCAATGAAGATATTAAAACCAATATTGATATGTAAACATAATGGATTCATAACACATACTTCTCTAAAGTCCGTAGCATATCTTTTTATAACTAATTTATTCTATGGGTTAAATAAAGATTATGCTGTTACTGTACTGTTGAATTCTCGGGATGCTCAACATGATGTGCTTTTCTATAATTCACAGCCATATCTTCATGAATCTCGCCATCAGCATGCTGTTAGAAGGGCACGGGCTTCGGGAGGCCGTTTTGCAAAGAAATCTGATGTTGATTCTTCCAAGCATACACGCCGAGCTGAAGAAAAGGGGTTAGATTCTACCCCAGCCGGTTCTGCACAGTCTATCAGTTCATCTGGGTCTGAGCCATTGCCTTCCAACTCAAATATAAAATCCCATCAGGAAGTAAGAGGGTCCGGAACATCCAAAGCCCACATATACGTCGATGATGGTGTTGGAAAGTACAGAAACCAAGAAGCTTTCCGAGCTTCATTATATGACCCACACTCCTCTGAGAAAAGAGAAAGGGGTTCCTCTTTAGGCCAGCAATGGGGAAGCTTCAGATCTGATCAGGCTCAACAGAGTTGAATAATGTTGCCAAGGTGGAAGTTATTGTTCCTGACCATATCACGAGCAATTGCTAGGAACTCTTTTTTCCATTATTTGGCAACCTGTATTGGCTTTCAAAGCCAGCTGGCAAATCATTCTTGGCTGCGGTGGAAACAAGGAATCGAAAAGGGAAAGCTTACTGAACTTTTCTTCGTCCTACAAGTTTCCAATTATGCTCGTTAGCGTTATTGTACAGGGAATCAAGTTTGGCAGGATTGCGTAGGATTAAGATCTGTTTGAGTAAAATTGGAGCTAGTCTACGAAATCTTTGTGGGAAACCTTTTGGGCTATTTTGTTATTCTGCTAACTGGATGAAGTGTTGGTTTGAATGGATGTTGAATCGTGGCTTGTGATGTGATTGGTATACATTTAGCAATTAACCGAATGATATGGCTATTAGATACGTTTCATACACATCAGTCGTATAGAACTAAAACAACTAATACAAATAACATCAGTCATTTGGATCCAAGAGGTTATCAAAATCCAATAAACTCAGAGTAACGCTTGCCGTAATAATCGAAGTGCCAAATACTCACTTCCGTCCTTGGACCCCACAGTATTAAGGAGAGCAAGAGATTGACGCAAAAAAGTGGAGGAAATATAGTAATTTTTTTTTAAAATTCTAAAATTAAAACCATAATTTTAGAAAACAAAATGAAGTTTCTAAAATTAGTCGCTAAGACTGTCTGTACTCACTGGTATTAACGATTAATGGCTATTCCATTATTATCATCATTTGGTAAAAAAAATAATATAACGTTACCCAATAGTGAAATCCCCCGCAAATAAATTGAAAACGGTTCCATAGCAAGTACATAATAAAAATTTGCAACCGCATATAGTACAATATCTAGCTCATAATTTGTCGGAACTATTCCAGTGAGTCTTATGATAAACAAAAAGACAGACCCCACAACAAATAACAGTGACATCATGCATTGTATCAAACCCCTCATATAGTATTGATCCAAAACAATTTTCTCTATTAATTAATGACCAGGCTAATGGTCACATGCGTTCATATGTGCGTTTAATATTTTAATTATAAATTATATTTTAATCAGTTAGATCTCTTAATTCATATTCTGAAAAATCAAACCGTGTTTCCAACAAATTCAATAAAATAGAATAGACATTGAGGTGACTTTGCTTCGCATATTAAACTCCCTATATGCAAAGCTATCAAAGTTTATGAATAACAAAATAATATTAATCATATTAGAACTTTAAAAAATTAAAATCAACCCAACAATAAAACTACTAAATAAGAATTTTAAATTAAAAATAAGTATTACTTGAAGAATGGATAATTCTAGTATAATGTTGCTACAATGAATTGTAAATTGTAAATAAGTAAATATCAGAACTAATTATGTTGCAAGTGAAGATGAAGTATGATATACATGACGAGAAGCAAGTTATGCCGATTGCAATTGAGATAAATATGGGTTGTACGACAATTTTTTGTGGCCGAATCATGTTTGTTCCTTCCAGTTTTGTTGGCTTTTTTATATATATAGATATATAGAAGAAAACCATGGCAATAGACACACATATAGGCATGTGCAATAAACATTTTAATTATAACTGATGTTTTAAGATATTTTAATCGTCTATGAATTTGAAAAATTAAACCATAATTTTCAGCAAATTTAATAGAATAAATGAACAGTATTATCTCTTTTTTCACACGTTAAACTTCATGCGAAACTATCAAAATTTATGAATACAAATAACATACCTGAAGAATTCAAGTACTATTTTGTTGCCCAGTACACACGGTATAAGGAGTAAATTTTAGAATTGTAAGAAAATAAAATCTTAGAATTGGTAATGAGACATTTGAGAGGTGGCTACGCCAATTGCGGCATGAGATATTTGTAATCAATTTGGTATTCGTGGGACAATTTTAAGTAAATGAACGTGACACAAAACCCGGGACATTCCTGCCTTTTTCTTTCAAACTTTTTTTTTTTTTTAAATTAATGATGACCGAAAATGACCAATTATTTATCGATGGGGTCAGTCTCTTAATTAATAGAGATTTGGCCCTCAAAATAACTGCAAAGTAGTTATGATGTTTTTGGATCATCATTAAGAAATTTAAAAAGAAATAAAGAAAAAGGAAATAATTGCCTAAAATGGGTCAACCGTCTTAATTTTCTCCACCAATTTCTCCTCTGCTCAATCTCCCTCCCTCCCTCCCAATAAATAATTAATGTATCACTTATCAAACTATATTCTTTATCCTCTCTTCTTATTTTTTTTCTTACAGTGATATTTTATAATATTGACATGTTCCATTTGTAAACAACTCCTCCCTTTTCTTTAAGGAAAAAAAGAATTTGCACACATATTTACGTGTACTACAATCACTAATTAAGTGAACGACTGCGCCGCCGGTGATGGTGAAGGGATTTTCGAGCACGATATCATAGCCTTTATTGTGTGCCTGTTCATCAATCGAGAAGGGCAACAGAGAATAAGAATTATGTAGCTGAAGGTGCTTTAGTAATCTCAACCGTCCATAATAGTTCACTGGTACAGGATGCTGTGTATCCATGTCCTTTGATGGATCTGCGTACGAAAATTGCAACGTAAATACTAAAAGGGTACTTGACATTCATGCATCAAAATGGCAAAAGAGAACCATCCTCAGCTCACGTATCCAGCAAGATATGAGTTCATTAGGTTCTACCATTCACCAAAAAAGTGAGGAACAATCTTGCCTGATAAATCATTACATAATTTGTATACATAATTCTACACTCAAATAACTTGATATTAAATTCAAATACATAATTTCCCTTTTCTCTCACAAAGAAGAAAAAACTGTAAATTTTTTTGCACTACAGGTTCTGCAATTAGATATCTTCGTTTTTATTGTGCTCTATGTTTCCGGTAACTTCTTCATCCTCGTGTTGTTGTGAGATGGTTTCTCCATCGATATTATCGGAATGAGTTGACTCTTCAGAGCTCATCTCACTCCCATTGGTAAAATTGTCATTTGATTCAGTGGAATTAACCATTGTTTGCTTATCCATCATCCCAGACAATGCTAATCTTGGATTCCACTCCAGAACATCATCAATAATATTTGACACTCGCTTCTGGTACCTGTAAGAGGAAAAAGTCTCACTTAATTAACCAAAATACTTTACTACAAAATCGTTATTGGTGGTCACATGAACAAAAGAATACATAAATTTGGCTTTCCTACGAAGAATTCTTTGAACTGTTCCACATGAAAGATAAAACTGGAAGGTGCGATACGAGTACATATGAGATGCAACTGCTGTGTTGATGATGTGGTATCACAAGCCAATCAGACAATCATGAACCGGATGAAGAAAATTATGACCAACCATGCGAAGAGAGAGAAATAAAAAAACATGGCCCACATCTCTTATATGCGAGTATGGTACCACATCAGGGCAATGGTTGCATTGTATATTTTTCTGTGATTTGACTTAGAAACTGAGTTTAAGTTGAGATAATTCTGAAGATTCTGACAGGAAACTATTTCCAGCAATAATGCATTAGGGAACACATGGAATTCTTCAGACTCTACAGCAGCTTGTTCGGAATAAATGGTAAAGAAGATACCTGTTAAGCTTAGAAACCATAAGGATGACATTTAAGGGTCATATACTCACCTAATTTTGATATATATATATATATATATATTGCTCCCTCCGCCCATAGGAAGTGTTACTTTCATTGTAATTTACACAGAATGAGTTTTTAATCCTCTTTTTTGTCCGAGTGACAGATCGTAAACACATGTTTCCAAATGATGCAAGAAATATAGAAACCACTGAAACTACTAATCAGATGAATCGAGTTGCAAAGACAAACTACTTCACAAGAATACTTGATGCTTGAGTAATTTAAATACCTAGCCTCACTAGTCAGATAAGTGGGAAATCAGGTTCTAATATCAAATGTTAAAAACTGACCTGGCTCTAGCTGCTTCATCAGGGGCATGATGCCGCAGAAGTAACATTACCAAGACAGCAACTAAGGCATAGAAAAGCCTTGATGTCCACTTTGGTGGTTCCTCCTCATCCTTCGGGGGCCAAAAACGGAATAAATCTTTCAGTGTTGCTTCCTCAGCAAGAATGTTCGGAAAAATCCAGACACGTTTTCCAAGAGCAATCCAAAAGGTACCGAATACTAGGGCCCGCACTGCAAATGAAAATAAAAACAGAAAACTTGATATAAGCAAATAAGAGCTTAAAGAAATGAGTACTTCTAAACCTGTACGCAGCAATATAAGATAAAATAGAGAGAGAAATGACTCCATACTCTAGATCATTTACATTTTCAAGAAAGTGACTAGCATTTTTCTGTAGTAATTATGGATGTCCAATCTTGTTAGACAAAAATTAAACAGTATTTATCCATTCCTAAATTTTCAGGAAAAAAATCAATCCTATACCGGAAAAAAAATCAAGAAGGTAAATTTTATTGAAATTGTTTGGCTTTTCTTAATGGATCCATACCAAACCATTTAGCCTCCAAAACTAACTTAAACTTATATCTCATCACGACCCAATTCACATGAGTGTGCACATTGCACTGAAAGGAAAACTATGCAATGTAACATCTTATTTATTTACAATATATGTCACTGAGATCTCCTTATTGCTCTCTATATAATAAGACACATAATCTGGTAAAGCATTTTATAGTGGTCCCTGGCAAAGACAGTTTCTGAAAGCATTGGTGAATCGAATTATTGGTGCATTATTATGCATACTAGGATAAAGGGAATTACAAGAAAAGTTTTATCAGCCCCTTTCTCCAATGGCAGTAGAGTGCAAATAGATAGCTTCTGCATAATTTGCAAGTATAAAGGAGTTCCAACCCAAATAACCCTATTCCTAATCAGGTCAGTTACAAGACCTAACAGTACATTTCATTACCTGCAAGCAGACAGAGTATAAGGAGGAGAACCCCCGCACACGAGTAGAGTATGATTAGCTTAGCTTGATGGGGATATACTGGAAACAAACAGATTGCAAGCGTCAATACGGGCCAGAAAAATGATAGAAGAGTTTGCCATAATGGATTTCTCTTGACAAATGTCCATGCAAAGAACGCATCAATTTCAGAGAACACTTGATCCTGCAAAGCACAGTGATGGGGGAAAAGTTTATCATGATATCACCCATACATACAGCTAAAAATAATATATTCTTGAGTCTTGACTTCCTAAAGAATTCAACATAAGCTAAAAAGTAATATACTCTTGAGTCTTGACTACCTAAAGAATTCAAAATAAACAAATATATAAATAAAGACCCAAGACATTTTTTTTAACCATGGAATATCAAAAGCAACACTGACAAGAACTTACCGACATGCACTCCATACATTTGACAAGTGTGATATTTTATCTGAAACGTACGTCTTTACATTTCCATTATGACCATGTATATCTGTGTGCGTGTGTGTCCAAGTTCATTAAAACCTCTGCTTTGCTCAAGCTTGAGTTGGCCATGAAGGAGGTTGGCCCAAAATGCAGACAGATGTAATCTTGACAAGTTTTTCATCTATTCACAGCGTTTAGTAAATGCGCCGATCTCAAACACAAAAAGTTGTTTATCTTGCAAGTTTGGCTACTTTTGGCTTTACATGTGTGTTTGAGTGGAGAGTCACGTGAGAGTGAGAGACGGGTGCTGTGGGGTTGGGGGTTGAGTTGGGTGGTGGTGGTGGTGGTGGGTGGGGTGGGGGGAGGTTAGATATGGACAACTTTCATTTTTCTTCTAATAGGACCCCTTATCATTAATGGTGGACTGGTGACATTGTTTAGAGAAGCTTAAGGAACTTTGGCGAGGATTCCTCACTAACCTTAAGTACTCTAAGAGCTTATTTAATGCTTTAAGAGTAAGGGAAAGTTAGCCCTCAATCTAGCCATTGTCATGTTATGTTTAAGCTTTTGTGAATCTAATTTTTGTTGTTTCTCGTCAAATTATCTCATACCATTGTAAGTGATTTCCCCCCAACTATCCTATCATGTGCCATCATATGCACAGTTCTTGGTAATAATTTGGCTATCGTGAGCTTGAGCTTTTCACACGCCAATTGCATAAGCACAATTACTGGGAACAGTTGCAACATTACTCCAAGGCTCCAATGCGTTCTCTGAAATTAGGAGGTAGATGCATTCAGTCTCAACGTACTCGTCCTTTTTGTTTTCTTCAATTTCAATGTCTTCAATAATTTAGTGGTTCTTCTTGATTCTCAATTTCATCTTGTTTATACAATTATACTCTTGAACTTTGTTGTTTCACTCAAATTAAGGAGCTTGAGCATGACAATTGGCCTCATATCTAAACTCCAGATGCACAAGTTCTCCTTTGCATGATGCATGTTCACTACTGAGTTCCAGTATTCAAGACCAAATGTTGAGAGCTTTGAATTTCAAGCCCAACTTTAAACTCGAGAAATTAGGGTCGTAAACAAACCAAGTTGTTCAATTACTCAGCTTGGCTCGGCTCCCCAGCTCCTTTTATTCGGCTCACAAAAATAAACGAGGCGATTTTAAATAAGATTTTTCTTTCATTAAGAAATTTAGTTTCGGCTCAGTTTGGCTCAATTAAGCTTGACATCTAGTTTGTATTGTTTTGCTCGTGTTTGGCTCGGCTTAACTAATTTGAATACTTAAATGCGCCGATCTTGAACACAATTTTTGTTCATTAAGTAAATAATGTTCGGCTCCACCCAGCTTGATCATTAGGCAAGCTCAACTCGACTCACTTACAGTCTTACAAGAAATGTTTTCTCAAATCTAATACAAGCAAGCAAAGAAAATTTCTCAGGGACCACATTGTAATTTTATGGACTTCAAGGGCTGGATTGTAATTTTGCAAAATATAAAGCTGATTCAAAATGTAGAAAGTACAAGAATTAATTAAATTTTCCAAAAACCCTAGGGGTACCAAAATGCTACATTACATGTATTGGGTTGCGAGAAGTGTCTAGATGCCGGATATGTCTATTTTGAGAAAAATAGGATACGTGGACAAGATACAAATGTTAGATACAGGTGCATGTATATGTATAATAAGACAACCACTTGTTCTCTATAGGGATAATAATGCAAAAAGCTAAAACAATGGTCAAAGTCAGGGGCGGAACTAAGATGATATACGGATGAGGTGAAATGCAAAAGATAATATAGGATACATGTAAAAACTTTATAAAACTCTCAGAGTGATAATATAAATTTGTAAAGGGGCAACCGTCATCCCTTGTCCCAACGAAGTTCCGCCCCTGGTCAAAGTGATAACACCTAATAAACAGAAGTCCGGCCATAATAATTGTTTAGAAATTTAGTGACTAAATCAAAATACTTTCAAAGTTTAAGGCCTAACAAATTTTAGGCTTTATTAAGTTAAATAGATGGCTGGTCTATTGTGTTTGACTCTTCTCATCCTAAAAAGTACTCGCCCACAAGTCTCACGGGATGCCCTAAAATCTCAAACATATCATTTCATATGAACGATCATCTAATCTAGATTGTCCCCTCTGGACTCTCTCGATGCAAGAAATTGAAGTCTCTTGTCTCTTGATCTAACTCCAACTATCGATTAACAGGTATGATTTTCTCTCCTTTCTTATTCTCTTCATTCTCTTTCTTGGTTCTTCCTGCATTGATTTGGATGTCAGGAGGTTAGTTGGCAGTGTCCATGTAACAGTCGACCATCCAACACACATCCCATACCCAAACCTGGGTTGTGTGTTGTCAACACAGGTAATACCAAAACTGCCAAGTAGCTAAAATGCACTTCATCAATCCCTTTTAACTCCCAGCAGAAGCTCAAGAGCAATCTCGACAGCAGCCAGGAAAAAACAAACAGAATCATAGCTGCGATAGCAGAGAATTTTTCTTCTTCACTCTCTTTTTCCCCTTCTTTTCGTTGCGTATTTGTGCATGTCTGTGTTGATGAATAGATCTGGACTTGGAAGATCAGATGTTGAACACTGCCGCGGAATAGTGTATCATTGAGCAGTGGTGGATTTACTGCGGCGATCAAAAACAACGATCTTCCTTTCAAATTGTAGATCGATCTCGGATATGGTTGTCGATTCACTATCAAACTTCTACAAAAATAAAAAAGGCTAGAAAGAATCGGGTGAAATCAGAAGGAATATCAAGAAATTCGGCTCTTGATACCAATTTGACATAGGATGGATGGGAGAGAAAAGAATAAAGAGATAAGGGAAGGATAACGAGGACAAACAAAACCCACAAAGCGCACAACATTAATTCACATTTCCATTCTGAATGAAATTAAGAGGTTACATCTTATATAGAACAAGTGATATATAAAAAAATAAGAGAAGGAAGAATTAAGAGATTAAGAGGGGATAAACCAGGGATAAAAGCTAGAAAGCACAGAGTTATAATCAAGAATAAATCTTAATTGCATTCTAAATAAGAGGAAGAGGTCACATCTCCTTGTATAGAATAAGAAAACCCCTACTACTTGGAGGATAAGTAATATCCTAAGCAATCTAGTTAAACAACATAACCCTTACATTTATCTACTATCTAGAAGATTCTAATATAATACTATATAATTAATCACAAAGATTTATTTCTATATAACATAAATATTAACCAACAATCAATTCTTTCTGTTCTACATCAGAAAAGGGATAGTTTTACAAGATGCAACAGCATTTGCATGGCTTGATATACTTTAATTATGATACAGGTAAACTTAAACTTAAATGAAAAAATCTAACATACTACAACGAAGCCAAGTTGGGATGCAAAGAGATATTTTTCAAGTTACTCTAATGTTCAGTATAACTCAGAACGCTTAACAAACGATGCATAAATCCAAGAACCACGAAATTTAACCATTTCCTGAATCTAAGTTAAGATCAACAAGGAACTCACAGGGAAAATCTCTAGATGTGCTGGCCAAGTAGACAATTTTTTCTTCCCTGGACGAACAGTTTTCACCACACGATCACAGCGAAGTAATAGATTCTTTTGCAGTAGGACATTCGCAATATCCTCTACTTCTAGGCTCCTATCTGATTCAAGGATATCTTTGAGCTCTGGATGTTTTTTTAGGAAGCTAGCAAAATCTTTTCCTCGAAAATACTCCACACGTGTCTCTTGTAGGACAGCCCACCTAGACACCAAATCTTTATGATCTCTCACCTTCTCAGCGAACAACTGAAACACATCTTTCTTTGTAGCTTGTTTCTGAGGTTATAAATGAAAAGAGAGAAATAATTAAAAATTACCCAAAAATGTTATATTGTACAGGAAAAACTGATGAGTTCATATATATTAATCGGTCGGCAATAACAAATGTTATCTAAAACAAAATTGGATCTTCTCGGCTAAACATTTAGGCCAACCAACTCTTTGAAATGATATCCAAAAAGAACACATTTAAGGCATCTTTGACCAAGGTAACCAGGGAATTCATACTGCCGTAATGACCTGGATTCAACAAACCAGAAACTATTGTTTTGCATTCTGAATTGTGGTACAGTAACATACATGCCTTGTGCATTTCACCAATAGGAGGTGTTCTCTTACTAGTTTACAATACACGCACCAAAGCGATGAATATTCTTGGTTACCATGATCATCCCATATTCAAACTGATGGACAATGTTGTATCTCCATTGAAAAAACATTTCTTTTTAAAAAAAGCAATACAAGGAAGGAGACAAGGTCCACTAGACCAACCCTTTAGTGTAAGAAGTATATTTTGCATCGTAAGTTTAAAAGTCAACATAAAATTGGTTCCAATTAAAACTATGAGAAAAAAAAAATAAAGCAATATATTCCATCTAATAATCTTAAAACACAGAAAGTTTCTTGGTGATGAAGTCTTATAAACCTAATCCCTCCTTCCGAGAAGGCAGTCCGATTACATAAATAAGTAAAAATTTATTTGATTTAAGAAGATTTTTCAGTCTCCCATTTATCATCCTACCAATGTAAAATACCACTGGTGACTTCAAAATAAGACTAGGTTTCACAAATGTTCTTTAAAGGCAAAACTGAAGCATAATAACAGTTTTTAAACTTCAGTCTATTTATAGACGAAGACTTTTAACATCCTTATACAAGAAAAAGGAAAAAAGGAAACTAGTTTTAGTAGAGGATTATAATAGATTAAAACAATCAATTTCCAACAATTCAAAAAGACTTGAATCTACACTATGTTTAGGGTGGAGAAGCAACTTAAACTATGTAGACACTGTCAAAATGCAATGAGAAAATTTAGACTAAAGGACAAATGAAACATTTTATCAGTGTCACCTTGATACATGTTAACGTGGTGACTTAGAAGTTTAAATTTTAGAAAGAAATGTAATGGTAGACCATCACTATAAATTGTATGCCATAATACATAACTGCCAACACAGTCGTCCAAGTTAACGGAGAAGAAGAAAGAAAAGAAACAAAGCACACTAACACCAAGTCTTGACTAGGAATTTGATAAAGCACTGTATAGATGTTCTTGTGAAAAACAAGAAAAATAAAAACCAAACTCGTAGAGAGATTGCTAATTCTCCAAAGACCCAATCATGCTTATAAAATTTAACCTGCGAGAAACTGGAAGTTATATGAAATTTAGAGGTAAACTAAAGACTAGGAAGCATAAATACCAGCTTATACAGAAGGTGCAAAAATAAAAAACGTATTTTATCAGATCAGTATGAAAAACCCCATCACCCTAGTCTTTTGTAAGCTTTAATCAGTTCCGTAAAGGCATTACTTTAATTAGTTGTCATTTATTTTCAGCCGATCCCTTGCTCAATCCTAATCCCAAGAAACGTACTTAGTGCTAAGAAAAGCAAATGTCTACACTGCAAATACTCTTACAGTTATTGTTTAAATCCCAGCCACCCAACAAAATTATATTAAGTTGAATCTGTAACTACGTATGTAAAACAAATAAGGTAACTGGTAGCAATCAAAACGTAAAATCAGTTTAAATCAAAACGTAAAATCAGATTAAAATCAGTAAATCTACCAAAAACCAAATTCTTCTAAATTATGTTGTTTATACCATAAAAGTGATTTTCTTTTTACAATGCTGCACATAGAACATGTCTACAATGAAAATACTTCTAACCCTATGGTTTAAATTTGGGCCTCCCTGTTACATAGATCATCTAAACGACCATGATAACTGATAGAAAGTACACCATCATAACTTGTAACTTTCTCCCCATTATTCTCCACAGTGGAATATAATACAGTTGCCCTAACTATATCAGTAAAACCATAAAATGAACCCCATTTTTATAGATTACATTGTCGATACCCACAAAATTGAAATTGTAAGTTCTCGTTAACTTCCAATTCAGATGATTCACACAATCAAACAAAATAACAGAACTTCACAAATTCAAATCGAAACAATTTTAAATCAATCAATTAATGACATAGAGAATGCTAATCGGTAATCTGCTGCATAATTAACACGGATCTTTCAATTAAGCGAAACACCATAAAAAAGATTGCTTGGAATGTGTGGATTAACAAAAAAATTTAGAGAGAGAAAGTGATCAGTGGGGGTGAGGGACTGACCTTAGCCTTGGGTGGAGCGTCGGAGTTGGAGTTTGAAGCATTTTGAGGGGCACCGGAAGATCGCCGGACTTTCTTCTTCTCTGCTCCTCCCGCTTTCTTCATATCACTCTGCTCCTCTCTCTCTCTCTGTGACGAACGCGTTTTGATTTCAGAAAGTTTCGCGTTTTCCGATATTAATTTCTGGCGCTGTAACGCTCAGCACTCGGTCGATCCCTTATTTTCTTGAGTAATCGCACTATTTTATATTTAGAGAATTTGAATAAAAAATTAAAAAAAATAAAGTATATCGTTATTTTTATTTTAAAATTAGTTGAGCGATTGTGAATAATATTTTCTTAAATTTATAATATCACTATTCATATTCAACAAAAATATATTATTATTTTATCTTACTTTATACTTATAATCCACCATTACTAATATATATATATATATATACACAACACACATACGTTTTTATATTATTTATATTAAAATATTATATATTTAACTAATTCAGTAATTAATATTTTATTTATATTTTTTTAAATTTAATAATACCATATATTATAGTGATTGATTAATACATTAATATTTTTATATTATATTATAATATATAAAACTAATATATAATATATTAATATTATTAACTATATTATATGTTATAATATATTTATGAATTATAATATACATTAATATATTATCTATATGTATTGACATTAATATATTATCTATATGTATTGATATTTTAATATTATATTATAATTATTTTATATAGGTGACATATATAATAAATATAATATATTTTTATATAATAAATATTAATGTATAAAATGTATTATATATTAATTTAATAATTAATAAATATAAATAGTAAAAGTTTAAAATATTATTATTTTATTATGATATATTATATATTAAAAAATTTAATGTATATGAGATAAATTGATAATCTATATATATATATAAAAATATGCTTAATTTGTAAAATAGAGAAAATGATAAGAAATTTTGGTGCGAATATGACTCGAGGGATTTATGGAGTTGTTGAAAAATCATACAATAGTATTCCTCCGTTAGAAACAACCAAGCCCCCACCCCCCACACCCACCTAATAAACAAAAAGGAAAAGTATTTGACTTTAAATTGATTTTTTATGTCAAATCAATTATAGTAAAAAAGTTAAAACACTTTAATAAATAAAATTTTAACCTTGTCTTAATTATAATTAAATAAATTATGTCAATTTCAAATTCTAAAACTTTGTAAATTTGCTAATAAAAATTAAAATAACTTTTTTTTCGTTCAATAAAGTGAGTGTTCTAGTTCTAATTTTAAAAACTATTCACTAATTTGTAAGTGTTCTTCTCAATTTTAAAAAAATACTATATTGATCAATAATTTTACACAATACATTTATAACTTTTACATAATAAAAAGCTTCATATTTTCAAGAAAATGTATTTTTTATTTTCCAACTTTTAATTCATTCAAATCAAGATACATTATGGATATATATGTTATCAAAATATACTAATATAGTAGTAATTATAATGTTATGTTTTGAAATTTCAATGCAAATCGCGTTACTAAATCAAATTCACTTTCACTTTACATTAATTTCAAACTAGGAACTAAATCAAGTTCACTTTCATTTTACTTTTTGGTATCTTTAGATCTAGGAAAAGGGTCCAACGAATATGAGATAATCTATTTCTTCATCTTACTTATATTTGCCGTAAATAAAAGTTGATTCTTTAAATTTTACATTAAAAAAAGTAAACTTAATTGAAGTAAAGTTTATTTATTAATGGTAGAATTTTTTGAAATATAAACGGAGAAGATATGTTTATGATGTATTCATCTGTTAAGCATCTCCCTTCATTATGACATGAAGTCACATATTTGTATCTTTCCGCAGCAAAAAAAAATAAAATTATTATTTACAAATTATTGGAATAACCAAATAGATTATGCTCTCTCCGCTAAATTCATGTCCTCTGTGGCATATATGACTTTTAATAAATTAAGAACATTTAAAAAAAGAAATCGCCAAATAAGATAGTTGATTGGTCGACTAAGAGTAAATTCCTGTAAACAGGGTTTTAAACTTTATTAATTAAACAATTACAATCGAATTAGTCATATAAAAATTAATTATAAATGAAAGTTACTCAAATAAAGTAATTATAATCAAATTAATAGTAAAAACATAATGTAATTTGTAAACGCATTCAAACAAATCATAACGAACTTGTAAGTGATGTGAATGAGTTTTAAAACTAGTATTGTATATAATACATAAACTATTATGAGAATTTTTTATTTTATCTCAATTTAATATTTCCTATCAATTGATGCATTTTCGTGATAGGATGAGCGACTTTGTTTCTTTTTATTAGATAGAACATAGACGTATGTCTTTTATCAAAGTTTAGTGGGTTGTTTGCAGAAAGGATCTTACCTCAGATCAGGGGCGGACCCACAGGGGTGCGTGGAGGCCACGCACCCCTATTATTTTTAAAAAAAAAAATTTATATGTGCTAGATATAATTTCTGTCTCAAACCACAAAGCACAAGCCCCGAAGCGACGACCCACTCTCACCCAAATGGCCAGACCCTAAGCGACGAGCCGACGACCAACTCCGACGAGTCGACCCTGCCACCAGGCGACGACGACGGCTGGCGAGTGACGGAGTGACGTGAATGTGATGTGAGTCGCGACTTGTATCCCCTTCTTTATGTGTTTCTGCCTTTGATTCTGACTTCTCCATTTCTTTTTGTCAAATTCTTAAACCCCACATGCTTGTTATTGGGTTTGTCTGATCTGAAATTCTTGATTGGATCACAAATTCACAAAGATCTCTATTTCTTCCATTTTTTTCGTCGGGGTTGGTGAGAGACTGAGAGAGGCAATTAGGCAAAGGGCTGGTGAGTCTCAGTAGGCCAGTAGCTGAGTCCTTTTTTCCACCGGTCTCGGTCTATTCCTCGAAATTGGAGAAGGAGAAGGTAAGATTTTTGGCATTTCATATTTTCATGATATTTATGTTCTGGGTCCCCATTTATTTCGGTTATCGTTTCTGATAGTTATTGTATGACGTGTACTGTTTTGTTGTTTCATTTGTTTGTAAATTTTGGGTATGTTTATGTTCTAGCAAAATTTGTTTACTCATTACAACAATAATTTACTAGTACTGTAGTACAACAATAAAGTAATAATGTACAACAATAACATACTTTTCTTTTACAAAAAATTAAATGATGATGTACTAGTGTTATTAATTTAATTTTCATAAATTATATAGAAAATGGAGAGCACTTTGGAATCATCCACAAAGAGGAAGAAACCCACTGGTTTATTGGTAACTATGTTTCGAAAGAAGTTAAAATCTTAAGAGACTTCTTCGGTAGATAAGTGTTCTACTCAAGATAATGAAAATAATGACGGTTCTTCTCTTTCCTTGCCAACCGAAAATAGTGGGAATGAGTCAAATTCATCACCTCAAACTCAAGAAAATGAAAATGGAGTGGAATATGGTTCAAATACTCCAAATCATATTAATGCCTCACCATTAGGGGGAAATGAGTATGATGTAGATTTGCTTCCTCATGATCCCGGAAAGAGAAAAAGTATAACGGCCTATCCTTTGTTTGAGCAAGATGCGGTGAGGAGAGCCTATATACTAAGAGGTACATGCCAACCAAAACTTCATCAATTTCCTTTAAGAACAATTGGAAAACGGGAGCGTCGGTTTAATGCCTCGTGGTATAAAGTTTATGATTGGCTTGAATATAGTGCTGAAAAAGATGTGATATTTTGTTTTGTTTGCTACTTATTTAAAAATGAAACCGCAACTAATGCTCCAGGTGGTGATGCTTTTGTTAGTCAAGGAGGATATAAGAATTGGAATAAAACAGATGGACTTCGAAAACATGTGGGCAGGGACCCTAAAAAGTCCATTGCTACTATTCTTAACAAGCAATCGGATAAGACTAAGATTGAAAATAAAGCACGCTTAAAAGCTTCTCTTCAATGCTTGAAATATCTTTTGCGTCAAGGATTAACAATTCGTGGTCATAATGAAAGCGAAGAATCAAGTAATAAGGGAAACTTCATTGAGCTTTTACATTGGCTTGCGAATATTGATGAGAAAGTTGGTAAATATGTTTTGAAAAATGCTCCAGCAAACAATCAATTGACAGCTCCTTCAATCCAAAAACAGATAATCAATGCTTGTGCCAAAGAAACTACTAAGATGAATATGGAAGAGCTTGGTGATGACTATTTTGGGATATTAGCCGATGAATCTAGTGATGTATCACAAAGGGAACAAATGGCACTTTGTTTGCGTTATGTTGATAGAATGAGAAAGGTAACCGAGCCATTTCTTGGCATTGTGCATGTTCATGATACCACTTCTTTGTCTCTTAAAGCTGCAATTGAATCTTTGCTTATGGAGCATTCTTTGGATATTTCTAAAATTCGCGGGCAAGGTTATGATGGGGCTAGCAATATGAGTGGTGAGATAAATGGCCTTAAAAGTTTAATTATGAGGGAAAATCCTTATGTTTACTGCGTTCATTGTTTTGCTCATCAACTTTAGTTAACACTTGTCACGGTTGCTAAAACGAATGATGATTGTTTATGGTTTTTTGATGCAATTGCAATGTTGTTGAATGAAGTTGTAGCTTCTTCTAAGCGAACTGATATGCTTAGTGAAAACCAAGTTCAAAGAGTTGCTAAGGAATTAGATCTTGGTGAGCTTGAAACTGGAAAAGGCTTAATCAAGAGCTTCGCTTGAGTAGACTTGGGGATACTCGTTGGGGATCTCACTATAAGACAATTCTGCATATTATGTCTTTATTTCCTGATATGATTGGTGTTCTTTATAAGCTCGGGAAGGCTAACTCAAAAGAACGAGTGAACACCCAAGGTATTTTGCATTTATTGGAGTCATTTGACTTTGTTTTCATGTTGCATTTGATGGCAACTATATTTGTATATGCACATGAATTAAATCTTGCTTTGCAAAGAGAGGATCGAGATATTGTCAATGCTATGTCATTTGTTAATTTGACTAAAGATCAATTACAAAACTTCAGAGATAATGGATGGTTTGGTCTAATTGATAAGGTCTCCTCATTTTGTGGTAAACATGGCATACAAATACTTGATATGGAGGCTTCATTTGTTCCTCTAGGGAGATCAAAACGTTTTGTTAGTGATTTCTCCAACTATCATCATTATCGGGTTGAAGTGTTCTTAAACGTTATTGATTTACAAATTTAAGAGTTTAACGACCGCTTTAATGAGGTGAGTATGGAGTTGCTTATTTGTATGGCTTGCTTCAATCCTATTAACTCGTTTGCTTGTTTTAACAAACAAAAGGTTCTTAGGCTTGCAGAGTTTTACCCTAATGACTTTTCAAGTATCGAGTTACTTGGTCTTGATTTTCAACTTGACAACTTCATTGTTGATATGAGAAGGGATGGGATATTTTCGAATTTAAGACAACTTGGTCAACTTTCTATGAAGCTTGTTGAAACCAATAAACATGTTGCTTTTCCACAAGTTTATAAGCTTTTGAAACTTGTGTTGATTCTTCCTGTGGCTACTGCAAGTGTGGAAAGAGTGTTTTCGGCGATGAATATTGTCAAAAGCAGGATGCGGAATAGTATGAGTGATCAAATGTTGAATGATAGTTTAGTCACTTTTATAGAAAAATATACCTTTCTACGAGTTTCTGATAATGATGTGATGAATCGATTTCAAAAAATGAAGAATCGTCGAGGACAATTGTAATTCTTTTGATATTTTGTAATTTTTTTTCTATAAATAGTTGTAATTTTCTATGGATTGACTTTACAATGTCAAACTAGTGTTATGTATTATTCTCTTAAAAAAATTTTTTGGCACCCCCCATTATTAAATATCTGAGTCCGCCCCTGCCTCAGATCCATTAGACACTTCATCTATTGTACTCCACGTTAAACTTATGGTCGCCAGTATTTATTGATCGGTAAGAAATTTATTTTTTTAAGTAAGATTTTGAGTTCAAGCTTTCTGAATAAAAAAAATGGGTATGATGAGAACTTTTATTCTTATGAATTTCGATCCAACTCAAATTCAGATTAATCGGAATTCAAATAAACTATCGAATACCGAATAATTTAACCCAATTTTTTTTTTTTATGGTCGATCTTCCTCTTTGTTTAGCTTCTTCGAAAGACCTTGCGACTTCTTTATGGATTTTTGGATTGCAATAATAATAATATGCAATACTAAGGACATATATTCTTTTGGATTGTAACTTGTGAGAAGAAACAAAAACTTGAAAATTTTTTAGAATATAAGAGAATTTCTTGAGGTCAAAATGTGTAAGTTAGGAGCTACAATTGATTTTGTAGAAAGTAAGATGATCTCCACAACATTGACTAATGATGCATATTAATTGTAATTCATTGAATTAAAGTTGCCTTTGCCTCGATTTAAATAATATAAATTATATAATTGCTTCTTAATTATACAAAATTCACTAAATTTATATATATCGTGAATTAAATTTAGTGAAATTTTTAATTACATAATTGTATGATTTAAAAGTTGATATTTTTTCTTTTGCTAATCGAAGGGGATGAAATTGTCCAAAAAAATAATAATGAAACAGAAATATCTTGCTATGTTTGTATGGTATATTTGAATGGTCAGAGCAGTGTTAACTTTTCTTTTCATTGATATACCGGAAAAGTTTATGCTTCTATTTAGTATTCACACGCTTATTAATAATTATTTTGTAAATATTTGATATTATTTCTGCTATTACAAAAGAGACGTGTCCTCCTTGATTATAATTTTATCTCTTTGATTATCGCAATTAAAAAATAATAATGTTATCACATATCGAAATATTATAAGTAATAAAAGGTCAACAAACCACCATTACCATAAATATGAAAATTTAAATAAGCACACATCACTTAAGTTTGATTTTTCAATAGCGAAAGAATTTTGAGCGCTATAATGTTTAACATAAACTTATATTTTCGTGCACCACTCTTATTAGTGAACGTAGTGAAATATGTACGTGATACTAATGACATCAATTTCTATATAAATAAATATATACAAATTAATGCTATTAAATTTAATTAATGTTATTAAATCTAATTAATGTTATTAAATCTAATTAATGTTATTAAATCTTATAAAGTATTGGTGAATCCTGGTAAATTCACAATTAAAATTTGAATAGTTGATATAAGAATTGGTGAATCTAGAAAGACCCACAATTAAAATTTGAGTAGTTAATAATTTGTCATATATGTTTATGTACATTTATTTGTATAAATTGTTGATGTTCATTACAAAAAAAATTAAAATTTGAATAGTTGATATAGAGATTGGTGAGCCCGAAAGATTCATAATTAAATTTTGAATAATTAATAATTTGTCATATATATTTATGTATATTTATTTATGTAAATTGTTAGTGTTCATTGGAAAAAGTATAGCTGATGAGAGATTCTCCGATCCAGGGTCAGGTTACCGACCTCTTTGAAGTTAGCAACACTCAAACTTAACCTAATAGGAACACTTGTTGAGTTTTACCAACTAAACTATAACAGCTAACAACACTTCAACTCTCAACTTAATGAGAGCATTTGTTAAGTCTTAACAACTAAATTAACATACGTTCATTATAATCTAATTTTTCAAATTCTATCGCATCATCTGACTATCACAATTAAAAAAATTATTACATCACTTATCTAATTATCGTAAATAAAACATCAACCAACACTATTAACATAAATATGAAACATTAAATAAATATACATCACTTAAGTTTGATTTTTCAATATCGAAAGATTTTTGGTCCCTATTATGTTTAATATAAACTTATATTTTCGTTTACATATTTCACTAATATGATTGTTTTTTCGTATATAAAACATTTAGTTGATGGGAGATTTTCTAATTCAAGATCAAGGTATGTTACTGATCTCTTTGAAAATTTTACAATAATACTTACTCGAACTCTTTGACTCAATAAAAATACTTGTTGAGTTTTATTGGTCGAACGAACCATCATTTGACTACTAATATGAATTAAAAACAAGTAAAATCAATTTATATTAATCGGTCTATGATTAATCATGAAAACTATTTCCTATGCATAATTCATCGTAAAAAGTTATATTTTCACGAAAAAATTGATATTGAGTGTACATACATAGGTTCCACGAAGTATTCAAAAAAAAGGAATTTATAGAAATATCTTCTGCTTTTTTTTTTTCCCTTATGAAAATATCATGTATCGGTTAAACCGGAAAACTATCGAGCGAGACCGTGGATTGATCTTCAAGCTGTTGGAGCACAACTGCAGAAAGATAACTGCAACTGCCTCTCTCTCTCTCTCTCTCTCTTCAAATGCGTTGTTTTTCCCCCTTTCTTTCTCTTCATACAAACCCATCATCCCTATATTCATGGCATCCTCCTCCTCCTCCTTACTCTTTCATCAAAAACCATCAATCATCACCTTCACCTTCATCTTCTTCATCATCAATATTCAGAAACGACGGAACCAAGTTCTATCTCCATCGTCGTGCCGTGGGAAGAGATTCGGAGTTTGAAATTGACCCCGAGAAGGCTCGTGAAGCATTGCGGAAGCTCGACCAACAGCTTCAATCTATATCTGAAAAACCGATGAACACCCCTAAGATTAGAGGTACCCATTCATTCGTTTTTCCCCTTTATTTTCTGATTCATTAATTAATCCTGTTGAAATTCTAATTGTTCATAATTTTGATTCCAATTGACTATGCCCACTTTGTTATTTCGCATAATTTTGCTCAGGAATGCTCATTTTCTGCCTCTGCCTCTGGTACTGTAAGGTGTATGCAGTTGTTGGTTTTTGTCAAAGATTATTAGTAGTTGTGAGTTTTGAATGATAAAATGGTGAAATTGTTTTTTTCTTTAAAAAAAGAGTTACAAAAGTTTAGGTTGATGGGAGGGGGGCTCCACATTCTAGAATTATGGCATGCCAACATGTCTATTTGAGGGCTTACACCAGAATTTAAAGATTAACCACTGAGAAAGACAATCGATAAGACTCAAAGTCACAATCCATTAACTTAATGAGAGAGTATCCGCTAAACCTAGGGTTGTTCAACGAACCGAGCAGCTCGATACTCGATTCGGTTCAACTCGGTAATTACTCGGCTGAACATTTTCTATTACTTGTTTAAGTTATCAAGTCGAGCCAGTATTAAGGCTACTCGACTCGATACTCCGCTCCATTAACTCGATATAATTTTTAACATTTGATAATTTTGTTTGTTAAAACTCGTCACGTACTTGACTTGGTTTTGTTATAAAAAGTTGTTAATTATTCGATACTAGATAAGTGATCAATAAAAACTTGAAACTCAACTATATGATAATAGTTTCAAGTTACTCGCGAGCAGCTTGATAATTAAACGAGCCGAGTTCGATCATAATACTTCATGATCGATAAATACTCGGATCGACTCGAACTCGATTAATTCCTTAACGAGTCTAGCTCGAACAAACGATACTCGACTCGACTCGACTCGATTACAACTCTAGATAAACCTTACCAGCAGAACCAACTTTCATGCAATTGCTAGTTTTGAGCGTAGGGAATTGGAGAAGTCATTTTGATTAAGACTAGGACAGCCAATATTATAGTTCAGGAAGGTAATAGTAACATGCTTAACTATTGCTGGGGTGTGCACTAATGACTCAGTACATTTGTTGTGTAGTTTACATTTGTGTTTACATGATCAAGAATTCAAGATGCTCAAAATATCTGTTACTGCATGAGATTTAGATTAAAATTGGTTGGACCATCCTAAATGTAGCCTTTTGTCAATCTTAAATGGACTAAATTTCCATTACAAAATTCTAAACTTGAAACAATAGTAAATAAACTGAATCATATGTACAGGTGAAAATCGTTTCACACTTCCACTAATGTAATTTGCAATAAGCAGAATAATCTGAAGGCTTTACTTCCTGCTTTAGACAACTGTAACCATTTGACTTGATCGGCTGATTTACCAGTGCTGGATATCTTGTTTTCTGAAGGATTTGCCTTCTCCTTTAGACTACCATAACTAGATCACCTGATTTATGAATTCTTGATATCTTGTTTGCATCTTTTGTCATAAAACTCAAAGGCTCATTTAGTTTGTACCTTAGCGACACCGTGCTTCCCCTAGCATTCATGCTTATGTATCAACAGCATCAAATTATTGGATATAATTAAATTGCCAGTTTCTTCTGGAAGCAGGAGTATAATTTATCTGAAAGGCAACCATCTTACTGAGAAATTTAAATGCTCCCAAATTTGTTGATACAATTCAACATTCACTTATGTCTCCAAAAACACCTAAATCCTTCAAAGATTAATTCGTAATATATAATTAATTTTACGTTAAATCGACATATTTCTTGAGTGGAGGATCTAATGGTAAGTTGAGCTCTTGTAACAACTAGCTTTGTTCTGATAAATGTATTTATACACTGGTGCAGCAACAGATGTAGATCTTACAAGAGAGCTATCAGAATTTGATCGTGCAACTGAACAAGCATCAGCAGGGCTACCGGAAGGGTCATCATTGGCATTTTTAACTTTGGGTCTACTTATTTTTACAATTTTTTATAATGTTATCTTTATAACAGTAATTAAGCCATCTATAGATGGACCTGAAACAAGTCTGGTCAAATTGTCCGTAAGCCAAAATCCAGAAGCAGCACTCTCACGGCAGCCACCACCAAGACCAGAAGTTTCAGTACAACCATGATCTTGTATATTTTTTGTAAGTGATGGTTGATTTGCAACCGTTTGTCCTGTGAATCTCATGTTATTAGTTTTCTTTTACATTTGTAACTAGAGAAAAGGAATTTTCCCACAGTTTATTTATTTTGAGGATGAATAAAGAGTGGAGTTATAATTATGAAAATTGCATCATGATTTTAGCATCAATGAAATTATGCTGCTAATTGCTAATTGTGTTGATGGTAGAATAAGACATTCTCTTACCAGTTAGTTTTGTGTGATGTTCTAATTCCTCAATGAAATGTGATGCCTTGCTCTTGGGGGATATTTGGTTAAACGAGATTTCGATCCCTTGTTTGAATAAACATTGTTTGTAATTTAAAACAAATGAAAAGAAAAGAAAAAAGAAAGGCACGTATTTAAACCATTTCATTACAATTTTCTTGTTTGCGAAATTTTATAACAAATTTTTTTTAAAAAAAAGGTTAGAGAAGAATTTAAATCAAATTTCCTCTCCAAATTCTCCTTTTTAAAAGTGAGAAGTTGTGGAAAGAATTTATATTTAGCCCTATGGTATTTCAATTGATTTCAATTCTTTACATAATAAGGCGATCGACACATGTCAAGTCGATTCAGGTACATTGTTGCATATCATAATAACTACTCTACAGTACAGTTTTGTATGAATACATATTTATCAATTATATTTGTCATTGTTAGTGGTATAATAATTAAATGCGAAAGCAGTAAAATCACCAACTCGAAATATAAATATAATATTACATAAACGTAGACGCTAATACTACAGAATTACTGCAATGTTCCCTTTTAAATTAAACGGTACAAACAATACGTAAAATTCACAATGTCATGCTTATGTGAATTTTAAAAAAAAATAATGTGAAATTTTAAGTTTTGATTATAACAAAATTAAAACTAAATGTTGTTAAGATAATAATTAATACACATTTTAAAATTTCAACGTATACATATTAGTCATAAAAATTTATAATACTAAAATCAAATTAAAGTATAATAAGTCTGACACATATTCACTCTTCTCTCTCTCTCTCTCTCTCTCTCTATATATATATATATATATTTGATAGGCCTAATTATTGCAAATACAGTACTCAAATCTAAGGAAATGAGTCCTGAGAAGGGGATAAACTATTTTCTATTATCTGCATCTAAATACATTTTAAACACTTGAAAACATGTTTTAGAGTAGCAAATATACAACTATAAACAATAATAGTGTAAAAAAATATAATCACTGAAATAGATAGTAAACTTAACAAAAACAATAGATTCCAAGTCAACAAAAATAATAATTTAACTATATGCTAATATAGATGGTAAAATTGATTTAATAATGTTAACAAATAGTAAAATAGTCGAAATAAAGTAGAATTTTTAAAAAAAAGGAGGAAAATTAGTGACTGCTCACTTTTCTAAATTGAGCAGTTTCATATATGGCTATATTTCCTTTTATATATATTCTTTTAATTCAGAAGGTAGAGAATTTTTCGTGCATATATAGAAAGTTATATATATATATATATTAGTTAGGTTCCATGGGCTACGCGCGTGAGACTCTTTAATATTCTCTAATTTGAAAATTTATTACACAATTGATATTTTAAATTTTAATAATTATTTTTATTTATTTCATAAATTATTTTTTTGTATATATCTATAGTCAAGTATGAATTTATTTATATTATATAGTAAGACGATGTCATTAAATTTTGTTAAAATAAAATAAGTCCACATCGTTTTTCAGGATTTGCAATAATTTTTTCTAAAAATAAAATTTTAATTGTAAAATCAAGTGGAGTATATAGGTTATGCATATATATCTAAGAAGTGAAAATAAAAAATGAGAATAGCTTTTAAAATTTAAAATGAGTATTTCTTTCTTTAATATAAGAATGAAAAAAGTTAGAATTAGAGAATTCTTTTTTGTGTATAAATAAAATTGTGAGAAAGTAAAAAAAAATCCAAAAGCTCATTAATTAAAGTTTAAAATTTTTTGTGATCAATGTTTAGTTTTATATCACACAATACTATATCTTTTTTCAACATAAAATATAAATCATTATATAATTATGTTTTTTCAACAAATATGTAATAACAACAACATAAGTTAAAAGAAAAGTGTCTTAAGAAAGAAAACATTAATATATTACTATTACTATATTTAAAACGTAATAACATAATAATAATAGAAAGAAATAGTAAAGTGGCAAATCGGTGATATAAAATCAAATTCCATACCTAATTAAAAAATGATGTAAAAAATAGACAATGACAAAATTAGTAATTAAATTAAAATCAATGTCTAGTTAGTTATTTTACCAAGTTTCCTAACTCTCTGTTTTGACGTTAAAGGTCAACTGGAGCCATTGTCAAATTTCTTCATAAATATTGTCAAAGTAATAATTACGTAATACAATCTGAGCCTATATATAAATTGTCTCCGTCGTATACAAAACACCTCAGCTTCAGGAAGCACACGAGAAATGGATTTTTCAAGAATTTCAATTTTACTATTCATTATGTTTGTCTCCACCGCTATTGTGACACAGAATATCGGTAAATCATTTACCTTCCTCTATTTATATCTTCTTAATATATGGTTTTATTAGATCTATATATGATCTAAAGACTACGACCATAGATTGTTTTTAAAATGATGTGATTACAAATATATCATCAATTTTTGAATCATAAATTACTTCTCTTTAATAGATGTCTTTTTTTTTTTATCAAGTGGCTATTTTTTCTCCAAAACATACGACGTACAAAGTTTTTCTTTTTATTTCTGTGATGCAAACTCATTGAATGATTATTTTGTGGGCTAATTTTTTAATACACACATATAGCTCACATGGAGATTAAAATAATTGAGCTATAACTCACATTTTAATAACCACATAGTAATTTTATATTTATGAATTCATAATTTATCTAAAAAATCTAAATGTACGAATTTTTCTTATCATTTTGTAATGTATAGCATGGTTTCTATAACCTTGTAAAATTTGTATATTTTCAATGAATAAAATGTATTGATTTTTACATGATTATAAAAAATATGTAAATAAACTCAAAAAAATTACATAACATTTATTTTTGTATGTTCGTTTAATTAGTACGGTTATATTTTGAAAACCAAAACATAGCACGAGTGAGTAGAATTATAAAAAAAAAATTCCTTTTTTCATGTATATGTGTGTGTAGCTTTAATATATTTATGTAAAAATTACTAAGTGAAGAGTTTATTTTTATGTTTTTTTTTTTTGTACATTCTTAAATTTTTTGCCAACTTTATTTTCCTTGTAGGTACAAATGCGGCAGAAATAAATGAATATTGCGTTGGTAAGCAATGTGATCCTGACTTTGATATAGTAGATTGTAAGCGCTTATGCAACCAATTGGGCTACAAAGAAGCAACATGTGCATATGTTGAACCAGGATGTTGTTGTAACGAGCCTAAACATTAAATATATTTCTGAGTCTTTTTAAAATGTTTATTTTTAAAAGGAGGTGATGTCTTTGCAATAAAGTATCATTAAAAATGTCAAATTCTTTTTTTGTTGAGAAACAATCCTTGTCATACATTTTAATCATGTTTTTTCGCTCAATTATTAGATTACAAATATTTTATGATCAATTTTTTGATTAGATCAAAATGTGTGTGTATATATATTATTGGTTACAAAAAATTTAGGTGATAAGAGATTTCTTAATTCTAGGTACTCATTTCAATTCAAAATCAAGGCATGTCACCGGCTTTTTGGAGGGGTTACAGTAGTACTTACATACTATCCATCAAAGATGACGATTAACAAGATTCAAACTCGCTACCTAATATATTAGAATAATTAAAATTTTCAATTTTTCGCAATAGCTAAAAGCCTAAAATACTTGTGAACAGGCAGGTTCTAGTTGCTGCCTTTGTCGTTGTTTTTGTTTACATGTTTAGCATCTAACATCACATCGCCAACATTAACAAGATAGGTGATCCCTCGGGATATAGAAGTTGGACTACCTTTGTATGGAGTTGTCTTCCTTTGGAGCTTGACATTGTTACACTGCAAGTAATTAAGACAACTTACGAAAGGTGCCAACTGCGAGACCCATCTATGATAACGGTGTATGTGCAAATAAAATACAAGCTCGGTGTATATAACCCATACTGAATATGTATTATAGAAAAAGATAATGACAACATATTATGCTCAAACTTAATGTTTGAATTCAACAATTTTATTTGAAATTTAATAATCTAATAATCGTCTCTCTTCATTTTTTTTTTGTTTATAATATATTTCGTTTTACTTAACACATTCTTAGATGTATGTGACATGCATAGTAATGCAATATAAAAATATAATCTGACACATTATAATGCTAAACCTTTAAGACGTTTAAAATTATTTGTATTATATATTAGATTCATTAAAATCTGTATCATATATTTGAAAATGGGTTGCAAATTGAGCTAATAAAAGTAATATTATGTGATATTAAATACGACTAGACTAAAACATTACGACCTTAATTCAATTTATTTTAGTAAAAACGAACTGTTTACTTATACGAAGACCAATATACTAAGAGTATTTTACTAAATGTTACTTACGTGAATTCAATTTGTTTTAACTTAAATTGTAGAATGTAATGTAATAATTTACAATTTTCAAAATTTAAGCTGAAATAACGAAATCATAGTCTATTATTCACATAGAAGATACAATAATATTGTGGCCACATGATGATAATCTCACCAACTTGCCATCTAAATAGCTTTATTATTAACGCCTTAAAAAAATATATGTATATCTCTACTTATCCCACATTGAATACTATATGAATCGCCTAGGCGTTTCTTGCATACATAATCTCCCCTACAATACTCAATTTTTGCTATTTTACTAGGGTAAAGTAAATGAATTCTTACTATGATCGTACGATGATATTAATTTGTGGAACAACTAAGAGTCACATGCGCGATAGAGCTGGGACTTACTAGTAGTAAATAAAAAGAAAACAAAACACTTATTTGAAACTTTGTAACTCTTTTTATTTTCTTTTAACTCTCTACTCAGTTGGCTGCTACCATTTCCGTTATCCTCTGCTCTTGTACGTTCGAATTTTATTTTCGTTTTGTTTACCCTGTTATTGGTATTCCAAATCTCTCGTTTCAAATTATTAATCTTAATTTTCTGATAAGTTGAGAACTTTATCGTATTTTCAAAACAAACATGTATTCTTTTAAACAAATTGTAAGATTTAAAGTTTACCCAAAATAAATAGAGTTTTACTTGTTCTATATTACCTTATTCTCACATTATTATTATTATTATTATTATTATTATTATTGGTATCATACACACACAAAATTATTACAACTATGAAATCCTACAATTTAAAATTAAAGAGAAATCTTTTATAAACCTGATGCAGCTCATCTAAAGAATTGAACGAAATAAATTACATTAGTTTGCTGTGTCAACATGAAAAGTTCATTGGATTAAATTGCACAAGATCAAATTTCTGATTAAATCCTCGTGAATAAATATCATGTAAGCTTATAATTTAACCTATATAATTACTTAAATAAAAATTTAACTCATCCCTAATTAATTATGCATTACAATGAACATGTATAGAACAGTTGCTTAAATTTATCCATACCGTTAAATCTTTAGTATCAAAAAATATCTTTAGGGTCAGCTATTGTTCAGTTTATATTTGCTTCTGCAGCTTTAATAATATTTTCAAATATTATTTTCTATTTTCCATATGCAATATTAGAAGGTAACGAAGAGAAATTCAGAAATAATTGCTTTGTTCATCATTTGTCTGAAATAGATTTGATATTTTTCTTTCAATTTAAGGCTCCAATGGCAGGAACTTCCTTTTAGTTAAATTAAATTTATTGTTGGTAATTTTAACGGTATAAATGAATGAAATATAAAAATGATTGTATCATTTTTATGTAAATTGAAAACGTAAAAATATTCATTTTAATAGTTAAGATTTAATATAATTTAAATAATTCAAATTTGTTGATTTTTTGGTAACTAAAATTATATATTTTATATTGCTAAATCATGTCTAACTTGGTAGTTACACTAATTGTTTTATATTCTAAATTATGTAAAATAATTTATATTCAAACCTATAAGGTACTAATAAAAATCCAATTATAAGCTTTTATAAATTGGTTGATCGTTGAAGTAGAATTTAACCAAAAATTTCTATTTAACCCTTTTGAAAAATTTTAAACTATAGGGAATAGATAAGTAGAAAAGTTTACTTTCTCCACAGAGTTAAACTTACTTTTGACTTTTGGACTAATCAACTTTTGTCTAGATACAATGTACCAACAACCCCGCCACTATCCGATTTCGCTTTTGTGTCTCTGATAAATTCCCCACGCGCTTATCTCATACATGAACACACACGGCAATGGTATCAATTCACGAGTGTTGAGGTACACTTTCCATTCGTTTAATCTCTTTAAAATGATACCACAAAAAAAGAAAAGAAAAGAAAAGGAGAATATCTTTAAATTTCTAATACAAAATAATAATTTATCTCCAAAAATAGTCTCCATTAACTCAAATCAATTATCAATAATTACTCTAAGTTTTGAATAAGAAAAATTACATAATAAAGGTTTGAAATAATAATATAAAAGAAGTTAGTTAATTTAAAAATACTCTTTTAATTTTAAAAAAAAATTGTATGACTATTAAGAAAAAATAATAACATATATTATTAATTCAATTAATAAAAAAAAATTATTAATAAATTTAATTCATTAAAATTATTATAGTCAACAAATATATAATGACTTAAGTAAAAAGTATACAAGTTCACTTAATTAGAGATATAATTTTGAATTTTAAAAATGTAAATTATATTTTTCAGACGACTTCACCAAGTAATTCTAAATGAAAATATGACTAAAATGTGATTCAGATTAATTGAGATTAATCTAATACCATACATCTAATACCATATGTGAAGTATAAAAAAGAAACTGTTAAGTCATAATCGTAACAATCATTCACAAATTGAATCAACCAAAAATAATTATGTTTATTAATTGAGTTTTAAACTATTGATATTAAATAATTACAATAAAATTAATAATCATAAGATCAATTTTATAATAATTATAACCAAAATAATAAGTTCAATAATTATGATAATTATTTATAATTACTTATTAAATAATTACAATCAAATTAATATTTGTGAGACCGATTATTAATCAAAATTACGTAATTAACACATTATAATAATTTCATAAATAAAAAATGTGATTTATCATAACAAATTAATAATAATTAGATTAATTATAATATTAATTATTATAAATTAAATATATCTGAACTAAAATAGTTAAACGTTTTTAACATCTAACTTCCTAGAAAATAGAAGATAGATGAAATAATTTTTTAGATGCTAGAAAATAGGAAAAATGTGTGTTTGGTAAGGCGCGTGGGTTAACGTCTGAGAACAAAAGAATCACGAATCTGTCTCGTGCCAAGCACGTATGGCGCATATTAGTAGCAGCCGCCGTTGTGTTTCCGAGTCTCTTCCCTACCACTACCAGCACCATCCATTCATCACTCCTATATCCCTTTCTCTCCTCCCTCTATCTCTAGAAAATTAGATAATCGATACAGTTTAATCAATTTCATCTCTCTCCCTTCGCCGGCGCGGGCGATGACGTCCTCAATCGGAGCTTCGAACGCGGGAATAGTTAAAGACACGAAACTTCAATTTCAGAGCTTCAATGGCCTGAGAAGCACCTCATCTGCGTCACTTCTCTTGAACAAACGGATTCACTTATTTACAGCTTCTTCAAATTCTTCTTCTGCCGTGAGAGCCGTATCTACGGTATAATCTCGAACTGTCATTCACTTCTATTATGATTTCGCGATTGAATGTTTTTGAATAAATGAAGCGATTTAGAAGTGCCCTTTTTGTGATTTTATCTGTTTTTGGTGTTTTCGGCTTCAGTTCCGTCGTGCGGATCGTGTTTCATTTAGATTTGGGGATTTCAGGGGATTGAATATTGTCATCCAAACAGCGCGTTAGTGTTTGATGTAGAAAGGAAACATGTAACTAATAATCTGCTTAATTAATGGAACTTATGATTTTCTGTATTCTGCTCGGAAGATACTCCCTCTCTTCCAATATTACATATACATCTTCCTTTTTAGTTGTTCCAAAATTTGAAATATATTTTTAAAACTCAATTATGTCTAAAATTAGAAACACATTTTGTGTGTCGCGAAATCTAATCATTTAAAATTTAATTTATAATCCAATTAGTTCGGCACTACAAGCTTATGTTTGATTATAATTCAATTTTAACTTAAAAAAGTTACTTTTTGAAAAATAATTAAAATTTGCTTTTCTTTTTTGGATTATAAGTCAGACTTCGTCTAAAAAGTGATTCTTGGATTAAAAGTCACTTTGAAAGTAGGTCCCGAACATGTCCTTTTTTAGCTTTTGATAATTATAAAGTGAAATATCATAAAATACATAAAAATTATTGTAAATTCATAGTTTTATACTTTTGTATTTCTACAAATTCATATAACAAATGAAATTGTAAAATTTGGAAATGGTATTACATAAAAAGAGAAAAGTATTACTAATTTTGTAACGGGGGATTATCTTTAATATTTAGATGCCATAGTACTATTTAGTTTCTAAAATGCCATCACAACAATTACCAGTACCATATTTACAATGGCTGCTACCACTGGTGCCCGCCGGCCACCACTACCATTAGCAAACAACATGACATTAGGCATATTTATAAATAACTCAAAAGTTGTCTTTAGTCACCATTATTTTCAAATGTACGTCTAAGTTTGGAAATGAGGGAGAATTGATTTTATTGTATCAGCATAATGAGATATGCTTACCAATTATGAATCAATTAAAATTTTATCTTAAAATTAATTTTGGCTTGTTGGTTCTTTAAACTATTTCACGCAAGCTTTATGATGTAAAAGTTCTTAAAACAAAATATGAAGGGATTCTGTCCTAGTCAGTTTTCAAACTTGTGTTCTTCACTTCCCCATTGATTGCATTTTGAATTCCATCTTGTATACATGTTCTCGTTGAGAGATGAATCATTTATTAACTTTTGATATTTTGCTAGTAGCTGATATATATTGGAGTGTAATCAGGGGCGGATCTAGAATTTTGGAGAAGGGTGGACACAAGAAAAATTGACAAAGCAATAATCAATAAAAAAATTAAAAATCTAATTTTTCATTGATAAAATTCATTACAGAGCCACTTTTCGACGATTCATATGCTGAAATAATCTAATAATTGTCTCGTTATCAATGGTATCAAATATATAATTGTTGTAGCTACACGATAGGGCTAAAGTTACACAAATACCTTTAATATAACTTATTAACCTGCTGTAGCTATATGACAAATGGGGGTATAGGCTGCCCCATCCCCGCAATGAATCCACCTCTGAGTGTAATCGTAAATTCAGGCACTTAATCTGAAAATGGATAATGAGTCTATGATGCTCGTGTGCTTGTTATTCTAATATAGTCTTGATTATTGCTTGTTATGTCCAATGAGGTGGCAGTGTATTCAGTACGAGCGGAAAATAGGTTGAGAATGTGTATTTCTGAACAGTTTGTTCTCCTCTATTGAACTCTTAAGGTACAGGGTAATAAAAAATCCTCTTGCATGAGTGTTATTGAAGTTGCCCTTATTTGTTCAGACATATTATAACCTTCTGGTCTTGTTTACATGTAGTTTAAATATGTACATATTTAGAACTGTTACCTGCTCATCATTGTATTTGATATCTAAAGTTATAGCACCTGAACTTTTCAGTATGACGCTTGCCCTAGATTCAATATGATAGGTGCCAGAAGGCCACATTGTTTGCCTTTACTTTTATAGAATAATAACTTCATCTCTGCTTCTTGGGTCTGATTTAGCAGTTTGCTTCCACTTTTAACATTAAAAAGGGATGAACTACCTAAGTCCATACGTTTTGCTTTAAATTTTTCTTGTATTATTTTTTGTTATCCACATTCTCCTTCAATAATTTTTGTACTTTGTAGATTCTCGCTGTTTAGCTTTCTGTGAAAAAGTAGGGATAAATCAATATCAAGGAACAATTAAAAAAAGTAAAACTATAAGAGGGTGTTAAATCAGTGGAGACATAAACAATAATTTACAAGAGATAATTATTATAAAGAAGGATACAAGTGTATATAGGGTTTTGCTTGAAGCATGACACCTTAGCTATCAAGTTTGAAATACCCAGCTTGTTACCACCTTAGCTATCAAGTCTGAAATACCCAGCTTGTTACCACCTTAGCTATCAAGTCATAAGGGTATATATATATATATGTTAAATCAGTGGAGACATAAACAATAATTTACAAGAGATAATTATTATAAAGAAGGATACAAGTATATATAGGGTTTTGCTTGAAGCATGACACCTTAGCTATCAAGTTTGAAATACCCAGCTTGTTGCCACCTTAGCTATCAGGTCATAAGGATATATATATATATATATATATATATATATATATATATGTATGTATGTATGTATGTATGTATGTATACACACACTTATGACTAGGTTATCAAACTCAATATAGATCTATTCCTATTAGGATTTTACATTGGCTCATACACCTTCAGTTTTTTGTCAACGTATAACATTAATTAATAAAGTATAATTACTATTTATCAAATTATTATTATTATTATTATTATTATTATTATTATATCTTGAACATATTCAACAATCTCCTCCTATGTACTAAATATAAAATAATAATAACTAAACCATACATGAACACACGACACCAAAGTATCATAAAACTAAATCCAAATAAAATCATCTATACATGTCTGAATCAAACCAAACCAAGTATTGAGGTTTTGAATTAAGAACAAATCCAATAAATGAATAAGTTCACATGTAGGTGAATAATATTTGAATAAAATAAAACAGACAAATGAAAAGAATTAGAGATTCAAATAATCACAAGATTCTACTCATCTAGTACATCATCATTCTCAATAAAAAAATTTATTGATCTCCTTCAGTTCTAATATTTTTCGTAAATTTTCTCTAAATTGACAATTTAACATAGAATTTCGTGTAAGGCGTCTTTTAACGAATTCCATTCACTAATAATCAACTAAAGAACAATACAAGTATCTAGTTTAGACATTTTAAACTTAGCACAAGTTATACCAAAACATGATGCAAAAACTTTTATTCTTCGTCTTAGGTATCGATCAGATCCGAAGAATGTACTAGTCACTTCTGATTAATATAGTTTGATGTTCAAGCGTCTAGTTTAATTCTTGAGAACTTAGCACCAACCACATATCAAACTACAATGCATCATCACTAAGTTTTGAATCATAAAATAGTTGTAGAAGTATCTAGTTCAACACAAAAGAACTTAGTACCAATCATAAAACAAAACTATTTCTCATCACTAACAAGTTTCCAACACATAGAACCTGTCCAATTATGGTTTCTCTCATGAAAGATAAGAACCACACGTCTTATTTTGGAATGTTATAGTTTCATACTTAACACGATTTTATTATGATGTATCATCAAATTTAGAATGATACAATAAGTCATGAGAGGCATATCATCAAATTCGGAATGATATAGAGAAACTACAACATCAAGACATCAAATTATAATACTCAAACAGTAGATTAAGAATAAACCATACTAGGTCACAACTCCTTTAAGAGATTCTAATCTAATGGTTTTAATCTTATCTCCTCCATAATGAACTTGTGATGAAAATTCATTATTGGAATATATTGTAAGAGCAACGATCTCAACACTTTCTTCAACTATTAAAGAGTGTTCAAACAAAATTTGTGCAGTTTGTTTCGCACCACTTCTGGAGAATACAATTAATCAATGGAATATCTAGAACAAAACTTCTATTAACTCCGTTTCTAAAAACTAGAGTATAGAGTTACAACTTCAAATTATGATGATTTCCAATACAACTCTACACCATCTAGTGTACACATATATACACTGATATCAGGAGGCCATCAAATATTCTTGTAAAATTAGAAGATTCTAATAACATACAGTATATCATTGAGTACCTATAAAATACCTCATCAGCCTCTAAGACATCTCATATATCATCAATCTTTAGGGCATCACATAGCTCTTTTATGATAAAAGTAAGTCTACGAAATATGCCAACTACAAAGGCTATGTTAATACTTGTGCAAGTCGTTGCGCACATGAGACTAGCAACTAGTTTGGATTAATCCAACTGTCCTGTAAGTTTATACTTGATCACATTGTGTCTCAATCTCATTGTAACACTGCATCCATTCTAGCGAGCAGACTAAGATGAAATCTTATCTATTTCACAAACTCACTGACATATTAAAACGTTTAAACAGTCCCTAACAATAGTATGATACTATATAAACAAATAATCACAACTTTATTTGACATGTAACATGAGTAAAGACATTTACTTGAATCACCAAGAATCAATCTCAAGCTCTTTATTTTATGTCAAAATTATTGTAATTTAAGTGCTTATACAAGATCTTATTTTATAATTTGATTAATTAACATATTTAATTATCAAATCATTGCATAATAAACCTTTCAGCATGATCTGCCTAGATCGGTGAATGAATGCCACAATAAATCATTCTCTAATCCAAACATATAATCATTGGCTACTAAACGTGCCAATCTCGACTAGAATCTGTTACAAATAAGTTTTTTTTTGCAATAATGGACTACAACTTATAATTGTTCGTCTATATGCAAGCCAACTATTATAGATTTTATTATGTAGCAAAGAATTCATGTCATTAACAATGATTCTTTTTTTAAGAACGAGTCCTTAAACCTCATCTCTTTATCGGAAGGATGAATTACCATTTAATTGATAGGTTACTAGTCCTCGTCAAAATCAGCAGGTACTCGCTATCAAATAAACACTTATAAAAATTCTAATTCACCTGTCCAAGTGTCAAAAATTATTAAGATTAGGTTCAGACTAGACTCATTCATTATTCAACCATGTATTTTTCATAAAATAGGGACGTCGTAAATTTGAGAAACGATTCTCAATAACTTTGCTTCCAATAATACATGGTTGAAAATCCAAACTCGTCTGTAACTCTATCAAATGCAAATCTTAGACAAACACATATGTTTATCCTATTCCTCATGTTGGACTCCTTAGAATCTGTATTTACTATATATAGTATACAGTTCTAAACTTTAGAATTCACAAAGTCAAAAGTTTATTTAGACAAATTCTATTAGTAGAGTAAAAATAAAAATTTAGAGTAAGGTATAATCCTAAAATATATTCACAGCCGAAACTCTTCTCCCCAATATCAAGTAGGCATGCCATTTTCTATAATGCAGATTCTCGTCAAAGCCAACATTTTATTTTGGTTATACCAGTCCACAAGGTGTGAACGAGATTCAAGTTTCAAGGGTCCATAAAAATTCATACAAAGCATAATATTATTGAACTCTGTTAGTCTTTATTCTCCTCCTCTTTAACAGATTTAATTATTTTCCTTTTCACACTTAATTTGTAGAAATTTGTCAAAACTTTTACCCTTTACTAAACATTTTGAGTATCTATCATAATCATCTGTAAAATTGACCACATACTTTCGATCAAATCTAGTGATTCAACTCATGAAATCACTCGTATGTTTAGAAGTATTAACTTAAATAGTTGCATAGAAATCAAACTTAAAAGATTTTTTAGCACACTCTTCACATTAGTCATATTTTGTAGGTTCAAATAATGACAGTTTATGAGTTTTAGTAATAGTCAATAAATTCTGCAATTCATGTCCCAAACTTTATTCTATATTTTAGGATCAACTAGAATTAAAATAACTGAATTAAACACGTCGAATACTAAACTCATCATTTACATGTCATTAATAATTTAAGCATAAAGCTACATAAGAGTTAACTACTAAAGTCGTTCTACTCCTAACAAAAGTTATTCACATGCTTCCATCACATAATAAACTAATTACAATCTTAGTTAACACAAGGATAAGTTAATATCTTTCGCAATCACAATTTTCTATCTGTGTATTCATGGCAAGTAACTCCTTCATCTAATCACCATTATAGAAATCAGGTCTTTGCATTATCAATTAATCACCATTATAGAGATTAGGTCTTTGCATTATCAATTACCAACTCAAATTGATAGACCCAGTTTAGTAATTAGATCATCAATACTTTCTCAAACGGTGTATTAGATTATATCACAACAAGGTAGTTTACAATTATCAGATTATTATATTTATTACTCCGTATTAAAATTACACTTTCATTTATATAGTTATTTTTATTTATTTGCTCATTTTTCAGTCTCTTTTTGTTTTTATTTTTATATGGATTCATTAATCGTTGAGCCAACTTGTTTTATTTAAAGGCGGCCTTGATGATGTTGAATCAGAAGCATAAATTGAGCTTCTGATTATTTCCATGAGACTGATTATAAGTGGGAAATTAATCATGTCAACTGACAGTTACCGCTTTCCAGAAGTGATTATACGAATGCTTGAGTGCTTAAACCCTAATACCCTGTTAGTATCCTATACTATTGGTTCATGGACAACTTGAAAATTGAAACTGTATTTTTGAGTGAAATATATAATAAACTCGCAATGATACAATAATGGGGATATAATAGTTGTTCTCTCAAAATGGCCATCTTAATTTTCTCGTGTTTTAGTTACACAGTCTTCTGTCTTGCAGCCTGTTAAGCCAGACACTGCAGCTCAGCCTAAGCGAAGCAAGGTAGAAATATTCAAAGAACAAAGTAATTTCATAAGATATCCTCTTAATGAGGAGTTGTTGACTGATGCCCCAAATATAAATGAACCTGCTACACAATTGATCAAGTTTCATGGAAGTTATCAACAATATAATAGAGATGAGCGTGGTGCCAGGTCTTACTCCTTTATGCTTCGAACAAAAAACCCTTGTGGGAAGGTTTCGAACAAACTCTACTTGGTCATGGATGATCTTGCAGATCAGTTTGGAATAGGCACGCTTCGTTTGACTACCAGACAAACATTTCAGCTCCATGGTGTTTTAAAGAAGGATCTAAAGACAGTTATGAGTTCCATCATTGGAAGCATGGGTTCAACTCTTGGTGCTTGTGGTGATCTCAACAGAAATGTTCTTGCTCCTGCTGCCCCGCTTGTGAGAAAAGATTACCTTTTTGCACAACAAACCGCAGAGAACATTGCCGCACTGTTAACTCCGCAGTCTGGTTTTTATTATGACATGTGGGTTGATGGGGAGAGAATTATGTCAGCAGAACCTCCTGAAGTTACGAAAGCTCGCAATGATAATTCACATGGAACCAATTTTGTTGATTCGCCTGAGCCTATTTATGGAACTCAGTTTTTGCCGAGGAAGTTCAAAATCGCAGTTACTGTTCCAACAGATAACTCCGTGGATCTTTTGACTAATGATGTTGGCGTTGTTGTTGTTTCTGATGATAATGGAGAGCCTCAGGGTTTCAACATATATGTAAGACAACCATCTGTCGCATCATTTACCTTTTTAGTGCTTCCTATTGGCTATTGGAGTATTTCTCTAAGTTTTAATTTTTTTCATCATGTTCCAGGTCGGTGGTGGTATGGGAAGAACTCATAGGCTTGAAACCACCTTTGCTCGTCTGGCCGAGCCATTGGGCTATGTCCCAAAAGAGGATATATTATCTGCAGTGAAAGCTATCGTTGTTACACAACGAGAAAACGGGAGAAGAGATGACCGCAAGTATAGCAGAATGAAGTATTTGATCAGCTCATGGGGAATTGAGAAATTTAGAGATGTTGTTGAACAGTACCATGGAAAGAAATTTGAACCATGTCGTGAGTTACCTGAATGGGAATTCAAAAGTTACTTGGGATGGCATGAGCAGGTGGGTTTTGTTGACTTGGATTTGGTAATAAGTATTTTTTCTGCATCAATGAACCCATTTTATATTACCGATATCATAAGGTGATTTCCACAGGAGTCTAGTGTATGGGATTTTTTGTTTGACTAGTCTTCATGCTGTTCTAGTGTCATATTGCTCCCACCTCTCTCTTGTTATGACTTTGCAAATATGCTGTGGCAGGGTGATGGCACATTATTTTGTGGGGTTCATGTTGATAATGGTCGTATTAAGGGTACAATGAAGACGACATTAAGGGAGATAATTGAGAAATACAACTTGAATTTGCGGATCACCCCGAACCAAAATCTTGTGTTATGTGATATCCGTCGGGCATGGAAACGTCCCATCACCACAGCTCTTGCACAATGTGGTCTGCTGGTATGACATTTTAAGTTTGCAGTAAGTATTTATACAAATGTTGCTAGGTGAAGTATAATCTTATTTTGTGTCTCAAACTAAAATATATGGTTGGTATCTATGTCAACATGACAACACAGTAATGTGGTTTAAGACTATTACACATAATAAATGTTTTGATTGTTTTATAATGCTTAGGATTTGGTCGTTGTGGAAGTGGCTGAGATCAACTTCATTCTTCTGAGTTCTGACAACACCATCCTGTACTAATATATCAACATTTGGAAAAAAAAAGCCCTAAAAAATCTGCCACGGGATATTGGTTGGTTACATTTGGTAGTTGTGCTACCATAGTATCTCTCTCATTGAAGTGGATGAAAATAGTTTATCATTGGTATCACATTAAAATTCATAAGAACTTACTACACGTGCGCACACACATGGGGGCTCTTGAATTTTAAGTAATTTATAATCTATTCAAACATTTTGATTAGCAGTACTCCTATCCGCACCTTTCCATGTTCCATTGTTCCTGCAGCTTTCTATGTTCACACCCGTGTAAATATCCATGGGAATAAACCTACCTAAAGTATCCCTATATATCTTATATACTTGTACCTAAGTTATAGTGAGTGCCTGTGTGCAGCCTTTCTCTTACCTTCATACATGATACATGTGCTTATATGATGCCTAGATTATACTACAAACCTACAGTCTTTTCATAACTATTTCTTACACTTATAGTGTGTGCTTTTTTTGTTCTTCTTTTTCTTTTTTCCCAGCTCCTTGCACAATTTTGATTGGTTTTCTTTTTTATTTTTGGTAAGAAAAATATATATTATATAATTTATATGTTTATCTCTTATATGTTTTATCATGGAAATGCACTCCCTCTGTCTCTCCCCCACCCCAACCCAAAAAAAAAAAAAAAAAGGAGAAAACAAGAGTGATACACAATATTTTTGTCCAAAGCAAATAAAAAGAGTGAAGTACTTAATAAGTTAGTAAATTGACTATTTTACCATAAAAGAGGATCAGCAAGGCAATAATGCCACATAACTTTTCCAAAAATTTTATGGGACCCATTTCTAATGACATAACTGGAAATTCTCTCTTCTAAAACTGCTTACCTCAAAGAATGTGTAAAAGTGTACTTCTCACATTCTTTTTGGGACAGAGGGAGTAGAAATTTAACTAATCCTATACATTATGTTCACTTTTATTTGAATCACACATGTATTTGATATATATAAATGTCATATTGATGTATTAAAATGCACCTTTACTTGATTGTGTTTATGTGGTTATGTGTTATGATATAATAATCTACTCATGCCTCGTATTTTTTTAATGGTTATATGTTACTTTCAATGGAGCTCCATGTCCTTAAGACGTGGTCTTTCTATACAAAGTGAAAGCTCATGCATAAATCTCTAAACACCCTTGAAATTCTTGTGATATAGTTAAGATGTAGTAGTATCTGGAGCTGGTGAAATAGGCTCCAAGTTATTTATGTTCAGAGATCAAAGGACTAGTTTCCGACATATAGCCTTAGTTGCTTATATTTTGTATGTCAAATTCTGGATGCTGTGTATATATACAGTCTGGAGTTTTGTTTTGTTTTTGTTTTTTTTATGGTGATGGTGTAAATCCAGTAGATGAGTTCTCAAAGTGTGAGTAGACTGTATGAAGAATGCTGAAATGTGGAATCAGATTATTGTGCATACAACATACATAAACCAGAATTGTGGGGAAAATGTTAACTTATCGTGATCATCATATGCTTTGTTCCTAAAACAGAACAAATCTGAGAGAGCTCTCACACGGAGTATTTGTATTTTTTTTGTTTTTGTTTTGTTTTTTGGGTGGGTGGGGATGGGGGTTTACTAAGAACTTGATTATTAGTTGGACCTAACTAAGTATACTTTGACCAAATGCAGCATCCTCGCTATGTAGACCCCCTCAACCTGACAGCAATGGCATGCCCAGCTTTTCCTCTTTGCCCTCTGGCAATAACTGAAGCTGAACGTGGGATACCAGACATCCTCAAGCGGGTTCGAGCTGTATTTGAGAAGGTACATTCCTGCAGCTTTGACTGTAGGCATTCTTTAAAAAGAAATTTACTCACTCATTGTTAGAATGCGATAGTAAATTTATTAACGAATGGCGTTTGTGGTTTCAGGTAGGTCTCAAATATAACGAGGCTGTAGTGATAAGAATAACTGGTTGTCCTAATGGTTGTGCTCGTCCTTACATGGCCGAACTTGGATTGGTTGGAGATGGTCCCAATAGCTATCAGGTATCTAAGCATTGGTTTTAAAGGTCTAATTTTTATTTCTAGCTCGTATTAGCCTCTTCTTACTACCCAATAGTCTAGTAATAGACTTTTCCTTCGTTACATATAATGGAAGATCCCATTGTAATAATCATTTGTGTTGAATTAGATCTGGCTTGGAGGAACACCAAATCAAACTTCCTTAGCAAAAACTTTCATGAACAAAGTTAAGCTTCAGGACCTTGAAAAAGTTTTTGAACCCTTGTTTTTTCATTGGAAAAGGAAGCGGCATTCGAAAGAGTCATTCGGCGACTTCTCTAATCGCATGGTGAGTACTTGAATGATTAAGAGTAGACCTTTAGTACTTACGTACTTCTTTGACTATGCTTATGAGGTTGCACTTGGATAGTTTAACACATGAACAACCAGTAACCACCACTAATGTTGAGGAAGTGTTATATTTTCTGGAGGGGGATTTTGCCCCGAACTCAATCATGTATATATCCTGTATAAGTCCAGCATTTGTAGGTTTACTTTTTATTTTTTAACCCTGGTTCATTTAACCGGTAATTTCTTTTTGAGTTGAGAAACTTATTCTACCCTTTCCAAGAAAGTGATGGACAGATTCTGTGATATCTTATACAGGGGTTTGAGAAACTACACGAGTTGGTTGACAAATGGGATGGTCTGCCAATGTCATCGGCTCGATATAATTTGAAGCTTTTTGCTGACAAGGAGACATATGAAGCTATGGATGAAATTGCAAGGATCAAGGATAAGAATGCTCATCAGTTGGCCATGGAAATTATCCGCAACTACGTCTCTTCCTATCAAAACGGCAAAAGTGAGGCATGAAATACCTTCCGGTTTCTTTATTTTTGCGTTCCTCCAAGACTGTATACTTGAATGATGCTCGCCTGACGGAGGGTGCTCCAAAATCCTATTCGCCTCCTGCTGTTACTAATTTTGTAACAATCAAAAACTGTGAAATTGGGTTTTCAGCATGTCATTTTGGTTGTCCTGTAAGTGTTTTAGTTATAGGATGATTTGAGTTTGTATCCATTTTCGTATGTCAAAAAATTTTACCAGTTCAAAATTCTCAGTTGTAGGCAAGAGTTTTAATTTATTGCTTTAAAATAAAATGAATTTCCTTTACTGGATTTTTAGGAGTATATTCATCTTTTATCAGTACTGGGACCTTAATAATATGCGTCAATTTTTTACTACATTGCAATTGTATGCAATTCTTTTTCTGATTCCAATTTCATGGCTTGGGAGTATCAAAAGATTATGAAAAATCCAACCATATAAAGTGAAAGAGTATCAAAAGTTAGAAGAGTATATAAATTTTTACATCTTTTTGTAGTGTATAACATGATTTTTAATCATGCAAAATTTGTATATTGTCAATGGTCAATATTTTTACATGATTATAAAGATTATGTAAATAAGTTCAATTTTTAAAAAAAAAAATTAGAATATGATTTATTTTTACATGCTTTTTTAATTCGTATTATTAGATTTTTCTCATTTATTTTTAAAATTAAATCATAGTACAAATGAATAGAATTATAAAAATGAGTTATAATTCATTTTTTGTTTCTTCACATATATATATATATATATATATAAGTTATAGCTCGAGACCCGCATGGGCCAAGTTTTTCGTTTTAGTTTTTAGTTCAACGTCTTGTTCTCTCATAAAAGGGAGTATTATTGAAATTATCTACTTTTTACTTATAATAATTGTATGTATAAATCTAAAATGACAGTTGTTTTGAGGAATACTCCGTAATAATTAAACTGCCAAACTGCTGCTAAAGTATTTGGTACAGACTAGTGTCGTTTTGTCCGAGAACAAGCTGTTAACTTCTGTCGTTTTATGAGAGAGCAAGATGAACTAAAAACTAAAACGAAAAACTTGGCCCATGCAGGTCTCGAACCTGCGACCTTCGCGTTATTAGCACGACGCTCTAACCAACTGAGCTAATAGGCCTACGCTTCTCATTTTAGAACAAATTTAATTTGTTCTAAAATGCAGAGTCTAATCTTCATTAGCTCCATATTAATTTTCACGGAGTATCCATTTATTGTTTTATGTCATTCTTAACAATTAAGACACAAAGTAAAAACAAAATTATTACCATAACTTGTTTCTTGAAATGTTAAAAGTAAAATTAAACAAAAATAGGCGTGACAATAAATACTCAATAAGGAATAGACTCCGTTTGTTTCAACTTAAATTTTGAAAATTCTAGTTTCTTGCAGTCAGAATTTATAATTTTTAAAATTTAAATTGAAACAAATGAGACATGATTTTTTACTCAATGTTAGAATAATTTTATTTCCATGAAAAGGGTTTAATATATAAAGTTGAAAAGCTCTGCCTGTGAAAATGAACTTGAACTTTTGAATGTCTGGATCTTAACTTTAATAGCTAAATTAAAACTTCAGTTGCGACCTTTTATTTTTCACTTACTCCAACCATATTATGCTACCATGCTACTATTTTTGTTTTCTCCTTACATATATTTTTTCTTCGTTTTATATTTTTCAAACAATTATAAAAATTTTAAATGTTATCATTATAATACATCATCAGATTCTTTTACAGAATTATCTCTACTTACCATTATCTAATAACATGACATAATCTTTACTAAAAAGTTGATACTAAAGATATATTTCTAACTGAAATGTTAGTATTTAAAATGTTGTTTTTGAAATATATATCTAATTTTCCATTAGAGGAAGGAGTAATTTTCTACTGACAAAGTTAACTTTAGATTAAAACAGCTTATTGTAGAACTTATTGGAATCCGTAATCAATTAGTCACACATTTAGGTTTTTTGAAAATTGCTTTAAAAAATGTAAAAGTCACATATATTATTTTTTGAATTAGGGAATGATTATTTAGACAATGAATTTAAACTAATACTCAAGGTACGAAAATCAAAATAAAAATAAACTAATTGAGCAATTTGGACAATATTCTCCAATAGGGTACAATAAACACAAAGTTTTACATTCTCAAGTCACCAAATTTAACATCATAATAATATACCATAATAAACATAAACAGAACACCTCATGATCAGTTGCGACAAATACGAGCAGTTGGCATGGTCACACAAATTGATGCATACTTCTTCTTGGCTTCCGGAGTGCCACGTTTCGGCTCGTCATCGGCCAATGCAATGTTTGCGACGGAGCACGCGGCGGCGGCCACGACGGCGAACATCATGTCACGCCTACCATTGCTACTAGTCTCCTCATTGTTCAACACAACTTTCTCAGCATTGACATTTGAGGCCTTGGCCATGACTACCATTCGGCGGGCGGTGGCCGATGGTTGCTTTGTGGCTGCCGCCGCAACGGCTGAGCCACCGAGGAATGAGGATGACATTGTGATTGATGCCATTTTTTGTTACTGATTTGTTAGCTGTTGAGGTTCACAAGTTTTGCTGGATAGTTTGCTAGTTTGCAAGGGTGTGCTAATGGCACAAAAAGTAGTTAGTGTACATTTGTACAATACAAATTCCATCCATTTCCTTATCTAAAAAAATGTGATCTCAAATGGGTCTCTGCCACGTGTAACTTTATCTTTGAAGAAATTGGTGGCTCACGAAACTTGAAAATCTTTGTGGGTATAGCTTTAGAATTCTTTATCCTTTATCAAATTGTGCTCTACCAATTGAAGATGTAAAAAGTTACCAATCCTCCTTTTCATTAGCTTCTAAAAATACTCCACATATAAAAATTAGAGAATATAAGAAATGGGTGACCGACGATGAGTTACTTCCATAATCACTTAATTTTTATATTATTCATCAATTTATTAAGCAATAATTTTTTAATAATAGACACCTCAATGTTGACCAATCTCTATTAAAATTTAATTATCTCAATTTTTATAAATATCTGTGTGAAGAAATTGTGCCTAATTAAAATAAATCTCGTTATTATCACTTTTATAGATTAATTGTTAAAATAACTTTTTCTTTCTAATAGTCACTCAATTATTTCCCGTATCCTATAAAAGTTATAAAGGAGACACCATTTTTTTTATAGCAAAATATTCTATTTAGTGCTATTCTAGGTAAATGGCAATTTAAAAGTGTTATAAATTTGTAATAATTTATTTATCAAGTTTTGTTATTTAGCTAACACACAACAAATACTTATGTAGAGTAATTTTGCAACAAATAATTGAATTAAAAACTAGATTAATAAGTAAATCAAATGGTAATTTGACGTACAATAAAATATTGATAAGGTATGGAAGACACCAAGAATACATAAATTGACAAATGTGTATCGACTGGTATTTTGAATGTCGATTAAGGGTGACTCAATCCATTCCAACAAAAAAGTTATATTTCATTTTATTTGTATTTTATATTAAGTTGTGAAATTTTAAATTTTAAATTGTGTCAAAAGTTTATCAAGATTTCGTATAATAAAATATTTATTTTGTTAGAAATTTCAATGCATTTTATAATGTTAATCAACTTACCGTTAAAATTAATTAAATATATAAATTAAATAATAAATTTTCGCAAATATATTAGATGACTTTTTGAAATATATGTAATTTTATTTTTTTCAACGAAGGGGAGTGTCTTGTTCTCCCTTCACGCTTATGGTGCTCACGGGGAGGCTACTCCAAGACTACTTAAGACATGAGCAAGCCTTCACTTCCCAACCGACGTCTAACTCTTTGCTTTCCCTATTGGTTTCATTTACTTTACGCATCACAAGTCTTACGAATATAAAAATTTGTAATTGAAAAATATATATTATACACAAAATATATCTCAATATATAAAAATTATCAAAATTAGTTCAAACTTATTAAAATACACTCTTAAAAGTTAGAAGGTGTAAGTAATTATTAGGCTATGTTTAATAAAATTGAATAAAAGTTGCTGAACAAATAAGTAAACTGAATGAATTAGAAATTAAACCTATTTATATTTTTGATTATTTAGACGATTGAATCATTTGAACGAAACGGGTTTTCAATTTTACCCTTCTAAAATAATTTTAAATATCGTATTTGATGGTTCAAGTATAACTTTTGTCATAATAAAAAATATTTTTATTTTCACTATTTATAACAAACCATAAAACAACTAAAAGTACTAATTTAAAACATAAAATATATATTTTCTTCTCATAAACATTAAAATTAACTAACTGAGATTTTTCCTTTCTTACATATTAAGAATATTTATCAATATATGAAAGTTTTCCTTTGATACTCAATGGTTATAATAGTTGATGAATTTTCCCGTAAAGTCATGTTGTTGATCGGTTCGGCAAATAAATTAGGTTGATTCGCTCAGCATTTTTCAGCAACATTCAGCTCAAACAACTTATTCACCAAGTTAAATACCTAAATTACCCTTAACAATAAAATCAAACACAACCTTATATTACGTAAATTACTCTTACCAAATGTCACCCAATGTATGTCCTATGACTACTAGGCTGATCATTCATAGCTTTCCAAATTACCAAAAGCAGTGTTTGAAGATGTAACTGGGAATATATATGATCAATAGGAGAGCTTTTGGGCTTGGGAATCAAAGCCAACTTCCGAAGTTTTAAAGCATTTCTTGAAGCAAGCTAAGGCAGAAAATACAACCGCTAATCTATACTAATCTACTAATTCATAATAAAAAAAACATATTCTATAAAACTCTTTAATTTTATCTAATTATAAGAATTGAGCTAATCATATCTATACTAATTTATTTATTTATTCTTTCGTCATGAATAAGACTGATGGCTCATTTACACCTACCAATTAATTAATTTATCTATTTATACTAATATATTAATTAATAATAGCCTTTTATGAATTATGTAAATGTATTTACAAACTAAATTATAATAAACTTAATATATCATAACATAATAAAATTAATTATCAATCAGATTTATGGATTAAAATAATTATGATCAAGTTGATAATCACAAATAATAATATGATTTATTATAATTAATTATAATATAAATTATTAATTAAACTAATCTATTCAAACAATATAATTATAAACATTACGGTTATTGATAATAAGGTCATAACCATTACATGTCCGTTGACAAAAAACAATAAGATAACTTACATATTATATCACTAGTAAATTACCAATTATAATGGACATATGAGAGTATTGAGATTATTAGTCATGGACTATTCAAACTAGAATGTAATCGATGCCCCTACAATTAAAATGTGTTTGTAGACTTAAAAACTGTAGTTTAAGTCTCAGGGTTTTTTTTCCTTTTTTCTTTTGGCTATGTGGAGCAAAACATTATTAGCGACTCTCATGCATGGGAAGTAACATTAAAATCGTAACATTAAATTTTGAATTAACTTTGAGATTCGATTGTTATGAATCTCCAAAAAATATCGGTGATGGAGATTCAATATTACTATTTTTGTGATGATATGTATTGTGATTTAGCACGAATCTCATTGGCCAAACTAATGTGGAGATGAACGGGTCATGTGAGATGATTAAAAAAAAGATGATTTTTTAAATTACTCACATGCGTGCACGTGCGTACACATACAAACAAACACATACACATATTCATATATGTACGTATGTATATATCATGGGTCATGAGTTATTAACATAGTTATTATTAACTCAATGCTAATTAAATAACAAACGACTACACAAACTAGAAAGCAAAATCATGTAAATGTTAGACTGCTTACTGGTGATTGTGATACTCTTCTCCTCCACACAAACTTACAGTACGTGTTGGATATATTTAATAATTAAAAATAACTAAATTAACAAGCCGTGCCCTCTAATTTCTTGTAAAACATATTATTAATTTAATTTGGTACGTTTTTCCATTTTATATGTTATTATTCATTATTTCTTTTAAACCTTTTTCTAAAATGTTTATGTTAAAAAGTTTAATATTTTTTGTTGAGTAATTTAAGAATATTCTAAATTAAATTTTAGAAATTAAATTGTTATAATGTTAGTATTTTACTCAAAAAACATTCAAAAAAGAAACCAAGCTAACCGTACGACTAATTAATTAACCTCCAAGTCTTATATAATAAAGGACCACACATATATAATATAGGCCAACGAAACGTACGACTAATTATATAATAGGGTACAGATAGAGTATTGGACATACGCACAAGCGATTTTCTTAATCCAATTCCTTTTAAAATATAGAAATATTCCAATTACAAAAAATGTTGCCATTTCCTAAGATTTCAAATTCATAAAATATTCTTTCCCCAAAGGAAAACAAAATTTTGAAACTACATTTACTTCTTTTTTTCTTCGACAAAAGAAACATTTTATTCGAAAAATTAAATAATAAAAAAATCAAAAAGATATTATGAGAATATTTGAACGTCATCCTCTCCCTCATCCATTCCCCTAACTTCGTTAAATGATGATTAATTTGAAAACCAAAGAATATAGAGATTGCTAGACACATAAAAAGATAAGCACCAGTCACGGATGATATCTCGTATCTGTTTCCAAGGGGAGAGCCGCTACCAACTTTTTTTTAAAATAAGGATAACGATTAACAAGATAGTTTCTCTCGAAATTTTTATTGCAATCAACATATATATCACAAAGGTTATCCGTATATTGGCATAAATCTTATTTGAAAATTACCGCAAAACTCAAATGTCAGTTAAAATTTTCTCAACAAAAAAATTTGAAATGTTTAACAATAACTACGCAATTTGGAATGTAATAGTTGTGTTTTAAAAACGGCATTAATAAGATATCAACGGATATTTTCAGATATATTACTCAAAAGAATCGACACGGTATATCCAATCGATTGATGTAAATAAATTGAATCAAACATAATTTTTTTGAACTCGAGCTTAACTCGAACATTTATTGTCGAACTCAAACATGTTCGAATAAATAATTTGAACCTAACACCTTGTGCGAGTTCGGTTCGAATGATGTTTGCCAACGGGTAATGGTTCGCAAGCATAATTAAGGGTGTAAACGAGTTAAATTCGAATACAGTAGTGTGCACATATTTTATCATAAATTTTTGGATACTTGAATTTGAATATTTAGTCGAATTTAATTTTGATGCTCAAATTCTATTCTAGTTGATTACGAACATAAGAATTTGTTGAAAATTTTCATAATAATACAAATTTTCTATTTCTTTTAAGATAAAAATTATATATAATAATTCATTTTATTTGTGGACATTAATTTTATAAATATATATAATATCTAAATGTATTATAAATACATAATTGATTATATATTTTCGATATATGTTATTATGATATTTTAGCATAATGAAATGAATCGAACTACTCGAGACTATATTCGAACGAGTACTGATGTGCTCAGATTGAGTTAAACCCAAACGAATCACGAATCATTTTGTTCGATTCATAACCCTAAGCATAATCGACCACCCCAGGTTCACAAACACAAAAATATTTACGAATATAAAATTGTTCACAAACATAAAATCATTCAGATATATATATTTGTTCACAAAATAAAATTGTTCACAGACGTTTGTAACAAATTTAAAATTTATACAACAAATACAGTCTATTAAGAATATATATTTTGGTCTCAAAATACAAAAAAGGCTAAAGACACTAATTTATTTTCTCCATAAGTTACCGGCAGATAATTTTCTGATTATTTAACCCTAATGGCCCATCGATTCAATGGTTTTAACTTCAATTTTGAATGTCCAAAATATATTAGATATTTCAAATAAATATCAAGAGCTCTATTTTAAATTTTGAAAATTAAAAACTTCAATAAATAGAACGAGTAGGATAATAAACTAGCATTCATAAACAAAACAATCTGAAATTGTGTAACACACAATAACTAATGTACGACCAATGAAATTGTAAAACCTATTCTACGAACAATGAAATACTAATAAAGTTATCCGGAAACAGACGAGAAATAGTAAGACTATTTGTTTTGGAAATCATTTGACAAATAATTTTCCAAGCCAAAAGAGTCCATGCCACCAGAAAAATCAAACTGCAAATGTGGATCAACACCCATAGCGCTATTATCAATAGTGCTATAAAGACTGGGGATAGTACTCCAATCCTCTTGGTCCATCAAATGTTCGTAGCTTGGCGGCTGCTGCTGCCTACTAGCAAAGTTCTGGACTGCTCCATAGGGATCCCCAAAACTAGGATTGGGAATGCTGTTGAACTGATGAATACCATTATTGTACATGGGGTGAGCAACGTCAAAAGGAAGTAGATTTTCAACCCCAGCAGCTCCAAGCGGAGAGTATTGATTGTAGTTTGGAATAATTGGATTACTAACATCATCACTCATTTCTGGAGGACTTTTTGCAGCAACATATGGTGGTGTACAATATGAATCTCCATTGTCTTTTAGGCCAATTTTCCCACCTTTGTCGTCTTTCTTGTAGATCCTACATAAAACCCAGTCATCCAGCTGCGCGCGAAACACATATTTTCCAATTAGTTAATCAACTACAAACACTATGTACCATGCATGAGTTTTCAAATCTTGTGACTGAAAAAGAGCATGTCCCTCCAAGTATAATCCATGTTACAAAACCGATCCTAAATGTATAAAAATTTACAATCCTCACACTCATGTACCAATTAATGACACAAGGGTGAGAGTCACTTTTGTAACATGGGTTATACTTTGGGAGAACACGGATGATAACAACCATGTGAGGCTGTGACGCGATGTGTAAATTAATTCCTACGTCGCAAGACACCTCATGTTTACACAATATATTACGTACTAAATCCAATTTGAAAATACAAATCCTTAATTATAAACTAGAGAATTTTTTACCCTCATATCGTCTTCACTTTTTCGAGTCCTTGGAGGTTGATCCTCAACCCTAAATTCATGCATGATCCAATTGGTTTTATCCCCCTTTGGTGCTTTTCCATGATAAAAAACTAGTGCCTTCCTATGTCCAACCTTCTTGCCCATGTACATTATAGGCTTATCAGCTCCTGTGGCTTTCCAGTAACCACTTCCTGCTGCTCGGTTTGGCCTAGTTCCATTTCTGTATTTCCTGTCCCTTGGGGTAAAAAAATACCACTCCTTTTCTCCAAATCCAGAGCTTCTTTCTGATACAATTAATTTTTTTTTTATGTTAATAAACAGTTAAGAGCAATGCAATAGTACAAAATACGGAAATTCTTTTTAAAAAATAGGTAGCTTACCTTGGGTTCCATGTGCCAAATTAGCTACAAAGTGGCTTGAGATATAACAACCAAAATTTCCAAAAATTATGTAATATATAATAAGTATGAAATAGTTTAATATATATGCTTATCATTTGATTTGTGAAAGTTAAAATGCATTTCTTATATATTTTTGAATGGGGCGAACCATATTGTACCATATTTATTGTACATAAAATTACTAAAGCCCTTTTTATTTTTTTTTATTAATCTATTCGGTCGGTCATAACCGGGGTTTGTTACTTCTAATCTCAAGAAATAAAAAAAAAAAAGTTGAATGCATTCACCTTAAGTTTAAAAAGTCAAAAACTCATAACCTGGCACCTAAGAGCTAAG
>CM025786.1:13209273-13228191 GCA_014636745.2 Centella asiatica
TAAGTTTAAAAAGTCAAAAACTCATAACCTGGCACCTAAGAGCTAAGAGACAATGTAGCAAAAAAGAAAGCGTAACTGTACAAGAAAAGTGGAGTACAATGTCACCAAAACTCAAATTGCATGCGAATATTATCAAATCCCGATTGTATTTTGTACATATTAATTTAAACAAAGCTAGAGTTTGCATTCTTAAAAACAAATAATGGATAATCAAATTGAAAAATCAGAAAACAATATCGAATCAAACAAGAAATAATTATACCATATTGAACATCAATACAAAATCAAAACAGAAAAACCATGTAATCAAAACGCAAACAAAAGAAAAGAAAAGAAGATGCATAAACAAATCAATCAATAAAAAAAAATGGAATCAAACACAAAATAAACAAATTGAATTTACCAGTAAGCTCCTCGGGATTAGACTTGTAAAGTTCAACTTCTGGTATCATATTATGAGCCAGAGGCTGATTACGAACCTTCTTCAAAAGATAATGAACAATAAGCTCATGATCCGTAGGAATAAAATGATACCCCGGAATACATTCGATCTCCACACCGTCATCATATTCTGCACACTTACGACGACGTGGTCGTGGTCGTCGTTCAACCAACTCATCAGTTTCATTAACAACATCATGATTGTCGACACGAGATGGTGATGGTAGCGGCATAATTGCATTGGAAACAACATCTTCTTCTTCTTCTTCGTTCTTCAGAAGAAGAAGTTGTTGTCTGTTGGTGTTGTTGTTGTTTTGCTTTGCTAACGTTGTTGTTATGGTGGTGGTGGAGTGATGATGAGAGAGTTGGAGTTGCGGCTTGGATTCGTCCATTGAGACGATTTCTTGGAGATTAGACGACGACGACATTGACATTGACACTGACACGACTTAGAGACTTTTCACTACTTTCTTCTGCGGATTTCGAATTTTATTGGAATATATCTTATTAATCACTTTATTATTTATTCTAAACTCACTTCTATCAGATAGATGATGTATACATGGCAGGAGATATAATTTTTGTTGGAGATGAACATCTATTTATTAAGATAATAATCAAAGATAAACAACAATTTTGCTTATTGTTTATCTTCAACTACTGTGATTATATTATAATAATACTAATAGTGATAAAACAAGGTTTTTGATATTGTTTATCTTCTATTACTGTATAACAACAACATAAATTAGGTGTACTTCTTTTTCTTGATAAAAAATAATATTCGGCATAATTAATTTTATTAAAGGTCCAAATTGATAATATCTTTTTTGGCCGGGTTACAACATTTAAAGCTTAAATAAATATAATATCATAAGCAATGATAATTAATTTTTCATTACTTCTATTGTATACTTAATTTGTTTAGGAAAGCACCCTAAACCTCTTCTCTTTTTTTTCCGTACTTGACTACTTCTTGAATTTTATTCGTATAGTCTCTTTTTCTGAATTTATTTATCATAGTTAATTATTTATGGTCAATATATTGACTAATATTGAATTTAATTTCATAATTTATCAAGTATATTATTAATTTCAAAATTGTGAAAGATGACTTTAATAGTATATTCTATGTCCTGTCTTCTGTTAAAGCCTACTTTTAATAAACATAATATACATATACATATATATATATATATATATATATATATGGGAGTCGATCCATGATTAACGTTAGGTACGGAGACTTTCTTAGTTAATACACTAGCTAACACATTAGCCTACTTTTAATAAACATAATATATATATATATATATGTGTGTGTGTGTGAACCGATCCATGGTTAACGTTAGTTACGGAGACTTTCCTAGGTAACACATTTATAACCGTCGATCGAATGATTCAATGGTGATGATCAAACAAAAAATAAATAAATAAAATAAGTTTTTTCCGCCAAACCATAAGCTCTCATGTCTTCAATACAATTTTCTTAAACTTGCATCTTCTCAAGAGTTTTCAAAAATTATTTCAGAAAGAATTGGAGTACAAACAATAATAAGTCTGGATTTTCAAGCCTGAAGAAAAGAAATCATTCTCATGGCAATCGTTTTTAGATAAAACTTGATCGATTTTGGAAATGGATAAGGTTAATCTCACTAGATAAACACAAAAAAAATAGTTTTTTTTTGTTTTTTGTTTTTTTGCATGGTGGAAAGGGTTTTTTTTGCCTTTCACCAATAAAATTGGCAAAAAGGCCTTTTGTGTTTCAGTTTTCATCGATACTCTAACAAAAGTTTAAATAAGAAGATATTCATGCATAGAGTCTTTTATCTCTAGGTGGATTTAGATGGAAAAATGATTTCGAAAATGATATACAGATTCTCAAAACAAATTTTGTATGTTGTAACAAATAAATTAGAGAACATAATATACGTGAGTCGCTATATGATATGGTTTAATTAGTTATTTCATGCATGAACTCGTGTGTTTTACTTTCAAAGATTAGTAATAAAAAAATATGCACAATTATTAAGAAGTAACGTTAACAAAAATAAACTGATCAAAATGAAATCTGAATTAATCAAGATAACTAAAAAGAAAACCTTAACAAATTTTTAAAGGGATCTCTAATAGATTCCCTTATACGTGTATCTTTGATCATATTGGCATATCATTATTTTATTAGGAAATTGAGAGGCTAGACGACATGAAAGGACATGGATATTTACTTCTACATATAATTAGCCGTTTACATTTATTTAAATGATTTTATTATATCCTTTAGCACTTGTCATATAATTAATTTAGTATATACTTATTAAATTGTAAAAGGATTGAACTTGAATAAATACTCCATTATGATTGATTTAATATATAAGAAGCCATTACATTCTTATATTTAAATTTCAGTAACCAGTTACATTTGTATAAAAAATCTAAAACTATTAATTACTAGTAATATAAAAGGAAAATGAAATTAGTTGAAATAATATAATACAACAAATGAAAACCCATGCACAACATAGTATTTTGTGATCATTAGTTTGATTGAAATTATTTTAATTATGATATATTAATTTGATTATAATGAATTAAATAGTGATTGATAATTTTGTATTTTAATCATTGCTTAATATATTATATTATATGTAATTGCTGTATAATTTTCAATTAAAATAATTAGAACATTGTTTGATTATATATCTAAACATAAAATTCATTTAAACATCTGTGTATATGTACCGTCATGCATAACATTAAGTGTATAAGGAAACACTATATTTCTATATGTGTGCATTGTATCTATAAAATATAATATTAAATATGTACCCGAGCATTAGAGAGAAAGGATTAGACACACATCTATCGCATTAATCATAAAAAATATCAATTAACTTTAGTCTATTTTCTATTTAATCAACCATCTTTTAATATATCATTTAAAAACAATCGACTTTAATAAATTATGTTATTTAAACAAATATATTTATTCTTGATTTCTTCGACAACGCAAAGGATTTCTTATTCGTTATACTTATAATTTATTATAATAACTTTTGTATGTGTTTCAGTTTTCATCAATGTTCTAATAAAATTTTATATAAGAAGATATTCATGCATAGAGTCTTTTATCTCTAGGTGGATTCTGATGAAAAAATAATTTCAAAAATGATATATAGATTCTCAAAACAAATTTTGTAAGTTGTAACAAATAAATTAGAGAACATAATATACGTGAGTCGCTCAAAATACTACCTATATGATATGGTTTAATTAGTTATTTTATGCATGAACTCATGTGTAGATTTTATTTTCAAAGATTAGTAATAAAAAAATATGTACAATTATTAAGAAGTAACGTTAACAAAAAAAAACTGACCAAAATGAGATTCAAATTAATCAAGATTATTACATTATTAGTTCCCCTACTTCAAGTTATTTTTAAGGATTTTGCACAAAATCAATCGTGATCCTAAGCCCCATTAAATTATTGTCAAAATTTTAATTTAAATTTTTCACAATTTTGTATAAATAAAATGAAATGCTATTTCATTTTTATTATTGTTTTTTTGGAATCGGAGGAGGGAATAAAAAAAAAAAAAAAAGAGGAAGTACGAGTATTTGTTCGCAAGTCTAGACACGCAGCCAAAGAAATTGATGAAGATAAATCTCGTGAATCTTGTCATAGGAGAAGAGAATCTCAGAAATATTGCACTAAGCAGCTTCAATGTATAAAGTTACAGGAGTACTAGTGTAACGGTCCCAAAAATCATAAAACAGATTTCGGGCACCATCAAAAATTGACAAAAGATAATTAATACATCCAAGCATGCATAACATTAAATAAGAGATAAATAACGAATCTCTATTACATTATCCATTAAAGAGTATTTAATACAGCGGAAGTCTTAAAATAGGGCCCACACAGGCCTTAAAGTCTAAACATTTCTATAATTTTCTCCCTCTTCACCCTACCCTTGAAAGCCATCCATAGGAGGGATATCAGGAAGCTCTCAGAATTCCATTTTTTTCTTTTCCCTTATGAGACGCATCGGTCGTCTCGCCATAACCTGCAAAAATTATAATCATAGCAACATGAGCGACTTACGCTCAGCAAGTATATATTCGATAGTATTTGGGTAAGCTTGAACGATGGAAAATAATGGTTTAAGTGTTTATGAGGTTGGACGAAAACAATGTCCAACACCTCCAATAATATAGAAGAAAAATAGTTTCTAGGGTCCCCGAGTGATAGCGAGGGATTTGACCCTTTTTCTTGAAGGAATCATGAATAAACCACATGCGCCTTATAACAATGTCTGTTTGGCGCACGTGCCCTTAAGAACTCTTAACACCGTCTGTTTGGCGCAGGTGCCCTTAAGAACTATCTTAAATCAAACGTTATATCAGATGACCAACCTGATCGTCTGACTTAACCATAATGACATACGTAGTCAATGCAGAAAAATTTGTCTGTAAGGGTTCGGTTACCGATGCCTCGGTTTCCGTTCCCTATCCATAATAGGCACGGGATGCCAGGCATATGCATCCACGTAACCGTTAGTTTACCCACACGGATATACTTTTCAAGTAAGGGGTAAAGAATAAGGCTTCTATATCTGTATAGGGTTTACTTTGACGTATTAGCGAACTTAAACAGCTAATAACCGCCCAAGAAGTACTTGTATCTAGTACAATATTTTTCACGTACATCGGATCGAATGATCATACGTTACTTAACTTTGAATAAATATCAACATAATATCAATATCATGTACGTATATTGAAGAATTGATTATACGCATTAGTTTGAAATATAAATCATTTGGAAACATATTTGTCATGAATATAAAAGAGATATGTACATGCATATCATTTCATAACATATCATACGCATATCGAAACAAGTGATCATGCGTTATCTTGAAATAAACATAAGATTGAATGTATACTTGCCTTTGGTCCTTAGAATGCTCACGTTTAATAACTCGTGAAAGCAGTAAATTCTGTAAAACATGTACAGCTAATAATATGAGAAATCTCCACTTAAATACACATGATAAATGTTCATGCAAAGTGTTAATGAAATTCTCAAGTCTATACTTAACTACTTATGTCGTCACTCGTAATATTGGGATTCAGTTGGAACCGAATCGAAGTCCGAGAGATTAGTGGACTTGGTTAAACGTCACTCGTAGGTCCTTGATAATTTTAATTAATTATAGGAGGCCTTAGATTAATTAATAAATATTAATTAATCAACTTAGGCTTCAAATGATTATTATTAATCATTTAGAAATTATTCATTAATTATTATTTAATTGCTTTAATTAAATAATAATTGGTCTATAATTAATTAAGAATTATTTCTTAATTAAATCTTAGTTTAAATGATTTATTTAAATATTTAAAAAATCATTTGTTAATTATTATTTAATTACTTTAATTAAATAATAATTAATATTTAATCATTTAAAATTCATTTATTAATTATTGTTTAATTACTTTAATTAAATAATAATTAATATTTAATCATTTAAAAATTGTTTATTAATACTTTAAAAAAAATATGTAAGTGTTTATTTTATTTTTGAAAACTTTGATTGGGTCAAAAATAATTTTCAAAATGGGTTGAAATTTTAAAATCAAGTGGGTAAAATTTATTGGATCAAAGTCAAAAATTTTATTTTGAAATCTGGGTCAAAACAGTGGGTCAAACCGGGCTAAAACCGGGTCGAATCCGGGTCAAACCGGTTCAACCCACCATCTTCAACAACACTGCAGTTGCAGTGTTGCCGGCGGCAACACCAATCCGGCCACACGCACTGCTCAACGAACAACACACACACACATGCACTGGTTCGCGAAACGGGCAACACCGTGACCTTTAGCATAGGAGAACATACCCCTACGCTTGATGCCACGGCCTGAAACTCAAGGAATCGGCCGAAGGAGTCGCCTGAAAAAGCTTCTCGCCATAACCGCCGGCGAGACCTTCGGGTTTAGCCATTTTGGCCATTACGACATCATTTTTAACGATCTATACATGAAAATGAAACTAGAGATCTCAAGGAACTCATACATGCAATCAATTTCAATTTTCATCAACTATATCGCATTCTAAATCGATTCAAAGTTTCGGTTTAAAAATCCGAAAATGGATCTACGAAATACTCCACCATTTTTTAAATTGTTTATGTCAAATCGAAGGTATAATCATAAGGAATCTAATGGCATAATCTATTCGAATTAACATGCAATAGATCAGACGAAATAGGGATCCAAAGTTTCGGATTCTATATGAATAATTCGTTGCTAAAGGAAGAACAAGCGTCGCTAAAGGTTTTCTCTTCATTTAAATTTTTATTAAACTTCGAAAATTAATATCTCTCAATATATAAATGATATGAAGAAGTGTAATATGTGAAAATCATACTGAAAAATATTATCTACGACATAGTATAATTAGAAAAAAATTTCGACGTAAAAATAAAAGTGCAGAAATTTTTTTTACCTCTTAAAAGCTTTTATGAAATTTCTTGCCAAAGGTTCAAGTTGCTCAAGAACACAGCTCCGAATTTGAGAGTGTTTGTGATGATGATTATTCTAGTAAAAAAATGCTTAACAATGCTAAGTAGGAAATCAAGGAGTAAATAAATCCCTATTAAATGCACTAATTAAATTTTGAATTTCAAATTTTAAAACCCTAATTAATTACATACTAATTGCATGGTAATTATCATTTGTAACTGATGTAAATTAATTATTTACCATAGGAATAATTAGTAAAAATTTAATTACTCACTAATTTACATTTTTAATGGTTATGCATTTATTTATTGCATTAACCGAAAAATTAATCCGCCTCGGCGAAATAAAAGTGCGTTTATAAAATTATTATCAAAATTAACATCTAATAAAATTTAAAATAAATATCTTGTCACAATTTATTGTCTCGCAATAATTAATAATATAACATTTGTTATAAATATTAATGAACGTGTGCGTAATGGATTACGTAACCCTTACGTACACGTAACCGTAAAAAAAAATATTTACTGGACGATAAATTCATAAATAATCCTCAAAATTTTACTTTTGAATTATTGGGTTCTCACAATTAGAGCTGAAAATCTTCAATACTTTAGACATAGAGTGATTGCAATTCTTTATAGGATCTTAAGTGACAAGTTAAATTGTTCTTTAAATTGGATTGATAAGTCTTAAGTGACAAGTTAAATTGTTCTTCAAATTGGATTGATTGGCTACTGATGGTGCACGATATATATATATATGGAATGGATGATTCATAATTTGCATTATATATATTATAGGATGCAATAATTGATTCAGATGAATGAAGGAAAAATATTCGTTATAAGTCAAGAATGATACTATGAATGGAGGGTGATAATCATACATATAAGGATTAGAGAAATAAAATTAATGACTTCCTTCTCTCTCCTAATTTATATGAATTGATGATAACAATATCATCATAATATTATCATTGTATTGCAGATTTTTCACCAATACCCTAATAACAGTTTATTTGATAGTATCCTCACCATTTTACCCTAATAACAGTTTATTTGATAGTATCCTCACCATTTTATCTTCAAATAGAGTTGCAATGAGAAAATGAATGGAAGATTATTTATAGATTCTCCAAACAAATTTTGTATATTGTATCACAAACAAATTAGAGTACACGTGAAATATGTGATTCATTCATAATAAAATTGATATGATACGATTTAATTAATAATTTCATGAATGAATTCATTCAAAATAAAATCTACATGACTAATGAATGTATAAAAATATAAAAATATACTAGCTGAATAGTACGGTGCATGGGCACTTGGAATTTTTTTAGTTTTTGAAGTGTTATTTATATCAACTATATCAATAAGAATTTCTATAAAATAACATGTAATTTAAAATAAAAGGACATGAGACCAAATACTATAAAAATGATACATGAGTAATACGCCCAAGTACTATTTGTTCAAGTATTATACGAACGAGAACTGAATTCATTTAAATCAACCAAACTCCAACATGTGTCTCGTTTGTTTTGGTTTAAATTTTAAAAATTATAAATTTTGATAATATGATTTATTTTATTAGAATCAAAATTTCTAAAATTTAAAGCGAAACAAACGAGATCATACATGCAATAATATGAGAAATCTCAAGATGCACATGCGGAGTGTTCGTGAAATTCTCAAGTCTGTGATTGACAAATCGAGTTGCCATTAGTTGAATTGGGATTCAATTAGATCCAAATCTGAGTCCGAGAGATTTGTGGACTTGATAATATGTCGCTCACAGGCTTTCGATAATTTAATTTTAATTATTGGAGGACTTAGATTAATTAATTAATATTAATTAATCAATTTTATTTCTTTAAATGATTTTATTAATCATTTAACATTTATTAAAATTTATTCCTTAATTATTATTTAATTGTTTTAATTAAAAAATAATCATTTCTTAATTAAATCTTAATCATAAAAGATTTATAGATCTTATATCAATTATTAAACATTTGTTCTTAAATTATTATTTAATTTCTTTAATTAAATAATAATTATATATCAATTAAGTAATTTATTTCTTAATTACTTTTGAATTAAATGATTTATTGGTCATTTAATAATCATTTAGAATTTAATTATTATTTAATTATTTTAATTAAATAATAATTGGTCTTGATTTCTTAATTTAATTAATCAAGAATTATTCTGCAATTAAATTTATTTAATCATTTAATAATTTTTAAGTTTATTCCTTAATTATTATTTAATTGTTTTAATTAAATAATAATCATTTATGAATTAATAACTCATCCTTTAATTGTAATAATTAAAAGACTCTAACATCATAAATTAATATTATTTTTAAAACATAAAAATTTTAACTATGTAAGAGTTTATTTACATGTCAAAATAATTATTCAAGAGTCATTTATTTAATAATTTAAAACGTATAAATATTTTATTTTATTTTATTTTAAATTTGGATTAGGCCCAAAAATAAAATAAAGTGGACTGGATCAAATCCGGGTCCAAACGGGTTGCGGACCGGGTCACAAACCCCTTCTTCTTCAGATTAGGGTTTCGGCTATATTTTGCTTGATTATATAACCTAGCTTTATTTTGCTTCCCCTATGGCGGATTCCAAGCTCTGCGTGATCTGTTTGATGGAGTTGGGTGACGCTTTCACTCCACTTGTGTTTTGATGGCCTTACGGTGGAACAACAGATGTCCCCTCTATAGGACAGAGTATGCCGTAGCCGGAGGAGGAAGGGACGCCCCAAAGCATTGCAACCTACTTTTGAAGTGTTTTATAATTCTGTGTTAATAAATCTTTTGAAAATTATTTGTGTAGTATTTTGCTTTTTTCCAGTATTGATGAATTTGATTGATAAAAACTAAAAACTAGATCGTATTATTTTGTCTGAATTTTTAGTATATTATGTAACAATATAACATGGTTCTCAATCTTTTTATATTTTAATGTTGTAGATTTATTTTGTTATTTAAAAAGCTCATAATCTGCTCACCTCATTGAGTCTTGAGTTTTGAATTTACCAAATGGGCTTAGAAAAATTACCTATTTTTAGTCCAACTCATTTTAGTCTGGCCCGTTATTAGCACAGCCCATTTAATTTGATCTGTCTATTTAACAGGTCTACCGGAAAAATATTACCGTTCTGTCAAATTTTAGGAAAAAGGGATTACATGGCACCTTTAAAGCTGAGATAACATCTTTAAAATTGAAATGTAATTACATAGTGATTTTTACCGATGACGTGGCTAAATAAAAATATGATGAAACTGATTTGGATTTTCAGATCAAAATTGATGAGTTAGTGCGTTTGCAATAAAGGGCTAAATAAAGAAATTATACAAACGAGTTGAATTAAAACGAATATTAATTATTTAATTCACATTATTTTTAGTGTAAGATGAAATTTGAGTTGAGTTTATTTGAATAATTTAAATTTCTCGATCAAATATAAAAATCAACATTAATAAATATATAATATAACATGTGTAAAATATTTGAGTATTTTTTTTTAATGATTTTTAAGTTGGAAAACAAATTTTATAGGATTACAATTAGGTTACCATTAGAATGATTTTTGTCCGTAAAAGAAAAAATTAGAATTACAAATGAAGTAATAACTATTAGTCCATCTATTCCATAAGAAAAGTTACATCCCATTTTGTTTATATAAAATTATTAAATGCTAAAAATCAAATGTGACATGATTTGAACTTGATTTTCATATAACAAAGATTATATTTCGTTAGAAAATTTTTGTAGTACTAATCATCTTACGGTTAAAATTTGTTAAATTTATATCAAATTTGAATGATACATTTTACAAAAGTATTAAATAATTTTCTAAAATATAAATCTATTTTGGAGAATTGAGAAAATATATTTTAAAAAATAAGAAAAAGGAAGAAGTAAATGTCATTACCGGCCTGTTAACATGAAGAGTATATATTTTATATTTGAAGTAGTAAACAGGATGAATGGAACCCAAATTTTGAAAACGGAGCATCAAATTATTATAAAATTAGTCAAGTTGAAATTGAGTTTTAAGAGCATTTGCACTAGTTTCTTTTAATAATTTCTTATTTTACGGTTCATAATATATTTTATACAAATTCTCTTAACAACATATTTTAATGACATCCACTAAATTACTTATTTCAGATTCACAATATTACAATATAAATATATATTCATACTAGTTCTTATTATATTATTTTAATATATCATTAAAATAACATCTAACTAATACTTATTGTGACGTCCCAAAAATCTCATACTGAACTTCGGACACCGTCAATAATTGACGAAAGAACAAAAATACATCCAAACATACATAACATTAAATTAGAGGAATAAATATGAATCTCTATTACATATCCAAAATAAATGAATGTTTGACAGCGGAAGTCTATAGGGGGCCCACACAGGCTTTACAATCTAAACTTTTCTACAACATCCTCACATTTCACTTTTCCCCTAAATGTCATCCATAATAAGACGATCAGGAAGCGTTAGTCATGTCATTCTCGTCTTGCTTTTGTCAGACAATTCGGCCTTCTCGCCATAACCTGTAAAATATTGAATAATAGTACCATGAGCGATTTACGCTCGCAAGTATATAAACAAGTATTGGTATGCTTTGAAAGAGAGGTAATTTAGTGAGTGTAAGTGTTTATGAGGTGTGACGGAAACAAAGTCAACACCTCTTAATATCTTGAAAAAAAATGGATTATAAGGTCCCCGAGTGATAACGAAGGGTTTGACCCTTTACTTAGAAGAATAAAGAATACATTCACATGCGCCTTATAACCATGTCCGTTTGGCGCACGTGCCCTTAGGAACTTGTATCAAACAGTTTATCAGCTGGCCAGCCTGACCACCGTCTGACTTCATCATAATGACATACGTAGTCGATTGCAGAAACCTTTTGTCTGCGAGGGTCCGGTTACCGATGCCTTGGTTCCCATTCCCTATAAATCGTAGGCCCGGGATGCCAGATAGATGCATCCTACTAGCCTTTAGTTACCCACACGTATATACTTTACAAGTATATGGTGAAGAATATGTACGGTTTCAACAGATAAAACGCAGCAAAATAAAAAAAAACGAAACCCTAACCCGAGGATTCATGCGAAACAATTTAATACATATGGTTTAAGATTTTACCGATTAAGCCTGCAGAATCTGAATCTTTGATGAGGGTGTTGAACGTCTCTAAATCTTTAATGCAATCCAACTAGACGACGCCTTCACGGTATCCACACGAACACCCTACAAATCGTATCACGATCCGAAGTAAGGAGGATTGCAGTACTAGCTGTTGAATCTGTTTCTCTTTCCCTCTCTCTCTCTCTCTTAACTCTAGTTTCTCTCTTATGAACGGCTAGAGTTTTAGAAAACGTATATATCTAAGAGAACAACTAATATATCGTATATATAGCTGTGTATACAGTAATTCTAAACCCTAATCTGATTAGGAGACTAAAATCCGAATTTTATATTTATTATATATTTTAATCAAGTCTTACTTAATTAATATATAAGTCAAATAAATATATATTCGTATTTTCTTCCAAGGGACTCTAATATATTTATACAGATTACATACATATAATTTAAAGCCATGATTTAAATAAAATCAATCTTATTAATATATTAAAATCACTAACATTTAAATTATATCTCCTTAATGAATGTTCTTAGTGTGCGACCCTGTAGGTTATTATTATGTTGACAATAATTTTAAATCATATTATAAAATTATAAATAGTGAGTGACATCTAGTAATACATCACTGTTACTCATGTAATAGTAAAGTCGTTTATTCGACGCAACCTTTTTGTGACCAATGTTTCAATGTAATTTAATCCTTTTAACCTTGATATCTAAGATTAAATTCAAGTCATGGATGTGTCATTCTCTTCACAATTTAATCTCAGTTTTCTTTATCAATGAGTAGACTATATGAAACAAATCTCTATTTGAGCACGGCCATGCAATTCATAATCTCACTCAATCAAGAGGCCTATAGATATCACCCTTAATTTATAGGAGGGTTAAATTTCATCTACATCATTCTCACTTCTCACATAACTCATGATGTATCCAACAATCACCTTTATCGTCCACCCGGTTAAAGGTGACTTTTGGCAATGTCAAAACACATAACTCCTTATATAGAAATGTCATGACTTCAGGTCGAAGGACCATTACATTATTGTCACTATGAGAATTACTTATGACACATAGCATAATGCTCCATGTAAAATTCTCATGGTGGGTCTGTCCAATACACTGTTCTCTAATATGGTACCTATGCATCAACTTAATGTATCTTGTATATATTTATGACCAATGAGATGTGGTCATCAGTCAATCCACATACTAGTCTCAATGTATTATTGTTGTCCCACTAACAATTATACTCGACTAGGGACATTTAAGAATAATGATATGTGTATATAACATATTTATACGATCTCATATTCAAGTCACATACTTGAATCCATATAATTAATATCATTTTTTTAAGGACATTTATTATGTTAACATTTATATAACGCAGTAAATAAAACATAATAAAAGAAATTATCATTTAACCAAAACATAACATAAATATAGTGTCACAATCATTACATAATTGGTCACTAGGGCATACACTCCAACAAAATAAACTTTCTACATCCGTATAGGATTTTTCTTGGCGTGTTAGCGGAATTTAAATGGCTAACAACCGCCCAAAGAGCATTTGATTCAAATACAACATTTTTCACGTACATCGGATCAAGGGATCGTACGTTACTTAACTTTGAAGAAATTAAATCATGAATATTGACATAATAATATCTTGGATGCATTACGTATACCGAAAGAATGATCATACGTATTAATTGAAAGAAAGTAGAGTGAGTATATACTTTCCTCAAGTCCTTTGTGATAATTTAACACTTGCGTATAAATGATTCTGTGAAACATTTACATGAAATAACGTGAGGAATCTCAACTTAAATACACATGTGGATGCACATTCGAAGTGTCTGTGAAAGTCTCAAGTCCGTAATTGACTAATTGAGTCGCCATTCATTGAATTGGGATTTGGTTGAAACTGAATCGGAGTCCGAAAGATTTGTGGACTTGATAAAACGTTGATCATAGGCTCTCGATAATTTAAATATAATTATTAGAGGTCTTAGATTAATTAATTAACATTAATTAATCAGTTTTATTAATCATTTAACATTTATTAAAATGTGTGCCTTAATTATTGTTTAATTATTTTAATTAAACAATAATCATTTCTTAAACAAAAACTTATTCATAAAAGATTTATAGGTCTTTTATCAATTATTAAATATTTATTCTTAAATTATTATTTAATTACTTTAATAAAATAATAATTATCGGTCATTGAAGTAATTTATTTCTTAATTACTTTTGAATTAAATGATTTATTGATCATTTCATAACCATGTAAAATTTATTCATTAATTATTATTTAATTATTTTAATTAAATAATAATTGGTCTTGAATACTTAATTTAATTAATCAAGAATTATTCCTCAATTAATCTTAGCTTGATTGATTTATTTAATCATTTAATAAAATTTTAGAGTTTATATCTTAATTATTATTTAATTATTTTAATTAAATAATAATTATTTATTAATTAATGACTCATCACTTAATTGTGGTAATTAAGAGACTCTAACATCATAATTTATTTTTATTTTTAAATCATAAAATTTTAATCATGTAAAGGTTTATTTACTTGTTAAAATAATTATTCAAAAGTCATTTATTGAAAAAATAATTAAAATGTATAAGTATTTTGATTTATTTTATTTTATTTTTAAATTTGGATTGGGCCAAAAAAATAAATAAATTGGACTGGGTCGGATCCAGGTTAACAGTGGGTTGGATCAGTCGGCCGGTTCGACCCAACCCGTATTCTTCTTCTTCTTCCTCTGCAGAACAGAAACCCTAGCGCTGCCAGCGCCGTTTGGAAGCCGTGGCCACTGGGCTTCCAAACACACACATACACGCACGGCTTTTGGTGGCGAGGCCGTTGCCATGACAAACATCATAAGCAACTACCTCACTCCCTGTCACGTCGTCGCCTGAAATGGACGGAAACAAGTTCACACAGGTTGTCAGAGGTAGAGACTTCCATTAACGCCGGCGAGACCTTTGGGTCGAGCTGTTCATGGCCCTCCCGAGGTTATTTCCATCGATTTGGATATAGAAATGAAGCTTGAGATTTCCAGAAACTTATACATACAATCAATTTCCGTTTCCAACAACACAATCGTATGAAAAATGAAGAAAATCAATTCGGGTTTAATGAAAACTTCGGCTGGACAAGAACACCACCAAAACTCAACCATTTTGAAAATTGTTTGAGGGGAAATGAAGCTTTGAACGGCAGAAACAAGCTCATATAATCAATTTTGAACAAACACACGATAAACTGGTCGGAACTTCAGTCCGAAAATTTTAGGGTTCATACGGTTTTGAATCTTTTCTTGAATTTATATTTATTTTTTTGTTCAAACTTTAAAAATTAATAACTCACAAACCATAAATGCTATGAGCATGTGTTATATATGAAAATGATACTGAAAAAAGTAATCTACACAATGACATACACAAAAATAATAATAAATGCAAAAATAAGAGGGCAGTGTGTATACCTCTTTAAGGCTTTAAGTGAAATAAATGCCCAAAATTTCAATAAATGCTCAAGATTCGAATTTAATTTTTGTTTAGTAAAAATTTTGGAGAGGTTTGACTGAATGGAGGCTAAGGTTAGTCAATAAGATATATTTATATTACTTGCAAATCAATTTTGGCCATTGGATTGATTTTTGAAAATTTTACTTGGATTGGAAAGATTTTTTCTTGAATTGAAAACACCTCCTTGTTTTGCCACTTTGAGAAAATGCTAAAATTTGAAGTAATTAGTATTTAATTTAAATTGTTTATTCACTAATTATAATTTTAAATGGTTAAACATTGATTTAATGCATAAACCGAAAAGTTTAACCGTATAAGTAAGATAAAAATGTGTTTATAAATTCTTGTCATGATTAACGTCTCGTAAAAAAATAAGAATATCATATTCGTTTCGATATATCGCCAGTGGACGTGCGTGCATCGATTAACGTGATTTGAAACGTGATTTGAGCAAAAACTAAATCGTAGAATTTATCGATCATTGAAAAATAAGCGAAAATTTCATAAATAACGAATTTAATATTCGTACATTTTATTTGAATTTTTAATTTCTCACACTTATAATATATATATATATATATATATATATATATATATATATATATATAGATAAAAATGTATTTTATGGTTATATTATAATATATTAAGATCACGTAAAACAATTTCTATAATGTTTTATATGTTATATGCTATAATATTAAAATATCAATATATATATAATGTACAATATTGAATATATACTATATGTTTAATATAATATTATCACATTATGCTACTAATATTATAATATATTAAAATTATGATATAGCATATATTATACCACATATAAAATAATGTTATCTAATATTATATTATACTATATATACATATATACATGACTATATATATATATATAGGCCGATCCATAACTAACGTTAGCTGTGGAGTCTTTCGTAGTTAATACATTTATAACCGTTGATCGGATAATCCAACGCTGGAGATCAAACTTAAAAAAAAAATCCCTTTCGCCAATAAAAAAAGCGGAAAGCAAAAAAAAAAAAAATTGGCCCTTTCCGCCAGTGAGATTGGCGAAAGGGAAAATTTTTTTTTTTTCTCCTTCTGCCAGTGAGATTGGAGGAAGGAGAAAAAAAAATTTTGGCTTTTTCCGCCAGTCTCACTAGCGGAAAGGACCAAATTTTTTTTTTCAGTTTTATGCTTGAAAGTAACAAGTGCAATATATTATAATCATAGTATTTTATTATAACTCAAAGTATTATATTAAATATATTATAACTAATAATCATAATATAATTTAACTCATATTAGATTACTAATTATCATTATGATTATATTATAATTATAATTATATTTAACTCATAGTATTATAATATTTTATTATTTTAAAATACTTTGAGTTATTATAATCAAATACTATAATACTTTGATTTATAATAAAATACTATGATTATAATATACTGCACTTATTACTTTCAAGCATAAAACTAAAAAAAAAAATTGGTCTTTTTCGCTAGTTTCATTGGCGGAAGGAGGAAAAAAAAAATTTCCCTTCCGCCAGTGAGACTGGTGGAAGAAGAAGAAAAAAAAAATTTCCTTTTCCGTCAATAAGACTGGCGGAAGAGAAAAAAAATAAAAATTTTCCTTTCTGCTAGTGAAACTAGTGGAAGGGAAAAAAAAAGTTTAGCCTTTTCCCTAGTCTCACTAGCGGAAGGAGCCAAATTTTTTTTTAATTTTTTTTTTCCTTTTGCTAGTCTTACTGGCGGAATGGATTTTTATTTTATTTTTAAGTTTGATCTCCAGCGTTGGATCATCCGATCGACGGTTATAAATGTGTTAGCCACAAAAGACTTCACAACTAACGTTAGCTATGGATTGACCCCCATATATATATACACACACACACACACACACACACTCTATAAAATATAATATATAATTTAATATAAAATATGGAGTATATTATATTGAATCACCTAATATAATATAATATCAAAAAATTACATTTTATATAAGGTAATTAAAATGTAATATTAGTTATACAATATAATTAGTTTATATTAATTAATTATATTTTATATAATATAAGCAATATTGTATATAATATTACATAATATATTTATAAATATATATTATATATGTATTAATATAAAATAGTGTGTGTATATATATAATTTTATATTATGTAGTATATATTATTATATATTAAATAATATTATATTTACTTTATTATTGTATTATATTATATTCTATTTCATAATCTATATTGTTAAACATAAAATATAAGATATTGAGGCTATTATAAAACATATAATATAATTTTATATTATATATTTAAATAATATTGAGGCTAGATTTAGAGAATCACTATTCAAGTATATTCTCTAAAATACAGAATTCTCTATTTTAGGAATCTAGTAGAGTAATCATTTTCTCTAATTTTTCTACTTCATTTCCTAAATAAAGACAATCCCCTATTTTAATGAATCCACTTGAACTACCATCTAGAAAGAATAATATGCAATATAATATAGACAATTTAAATCGTTTAAGTAAAAACATAAAAGCTTTTATTTATATATATATGAGTTATAAGTTAAAAAGATTTTATAAATTTCTTAGTTTTAAATAAGTAATGAATAATGTCGAGCCGGTGCGTCCAATAGTTTAATATTTCAGTCCAGTAATACCCTTTTTGAACTCTTCCATGAAAGTTGATTTTTTGAATGTCATACGTATTTTGCCATTGAATTATTTTCTTTCATATAAACAAAAGTATGGTTCTCCTTCATTCGCCACCGCAATTGAAACTTTCACCTTCACCACTAGTAAAGACATCACAATCTCTATTATTGTTAGTATCGCCATATCTTTGCCTTCCTCCATTGTCGTCATCACAACTTTGTTTTTCTTCCGTCATCTACGTCACCATCTCTTCTGCATGTTCCTTTATTGCCATTAAGTTATGTTCCAAATTAATTTTATAGAAATAGTAAAATATATATAGTAATACTAATTAATTATAATTTAACTGTTATTGTCAAATTTGATGTACTGTTAATATTTTTTAAAAATTTGCCAATGAAAAATGTGTTTATTTGTAAATTATAGAATAAAGTTATTCGAATCAAGTGAATGTGATTTTACGTAAAAGTAATTTTGTATTAAGAACA
>CM025786.1:13238191-13274032 GCA_014636745.2 Centella asiatica
CCTATGCACACACAACAACCCCCGACACCAACCACCAAAATCCTCCACCCCCTCCCCAGTAAATAGAGGAGGTAACTAGGTAGACCTCTGATTTAAATGTGTTCCTTTAATTTATTTTCTTTAGATCGGCTTTTGTCCTAAAAATCTAATCTTTCTTTGGGGTCTCATATTTTTCCCTTTCAGATCTCTTCATTTGAATTGGTTACTTGTTGTCCATACTTCTATATTGAGTTTTATGCTTAAATATGTTATTTTTAGTATCATCCCTATCAGTTATTAAAGGTGTGAATCAGTGTGTTTATCCATTCAACTTCACTTTATGTGCTCAGTTCATGCCAGTGGGTTGAATGGCACAACAGTCTTCTGGTCAGTTTTTGTTTTATTCTTCAGAAAGCTAGTTACATGGAAAAGCATAATATCTGGTCTACATGTATCTATATCAAGGCTGTGTTTTGATATGCTCTTTTCAGGTGAAAATTGTGAACAATAGCAAGTAGCTGCAGTTTACCATAGAAACTATAATATTGGTTCGGTTCTATTAGCAAACTGTCAGCATCTTATATGCCTAAATTAGTGATGTAAGATTTAATAGATGACATTTGAACTTCAAGACTGCAGGTTCAGAAGAAATAAAAAGAGTGCTCTATACATTTTTTTGTTCTAGACCATCATATTTTTAGTGTCAAAGCAATTTTATACTGATGTTGGACAAGTAGGATACTTTTGCATCAAGATTGACATTTTCAACTTCTAATGAGAATCATGTGCAATAATCTCTGTTTTTGTGTCCATATGTCTACAAAGTTTTAATATATTGTCTTGTAATTGTGGTTGCTTGATGAAGTGATACATGCAGTAATGAAAACACATTTTATTTTTCATTTTATTGTGTTCTACAATAATCTCTGATTAATTTTAGCTCTAAAAATTTCCCTGCAAAATGGTCCTCAACTTTGCTGCTTCTTTGAGACACCATTCTGTTATATTGTCTCTGAATCTTTAGAATGTCACTTAATCTCTTCTTGATTTTCCATTTCAAAACTTTATTTCAGTTTCTAGCAGGAAGTAGTTTACTTTCTCGAGAACTTTTGTGGTACAAATAATGGAGTGAAGTTGAGTATGATGTTAAAACTTGCTATGATTTTTGTTATTCTGATTTATGTAAATATAGTTCATCTGCTCTTTGATACTGTAAGAGTGCCTGAATACAGTTCCAGAATGACTCAAGTTGAACTTGTCAAATTTGGACAAGAAGATAAATCAAAGCTAAAAGTTCTCTCAGGAGTGATATGATTGCCTTGTATCAGAACAACCTCAACATTCGTCTCAGGAAGTAGTTTATCTTGATCTGTATTACATCTCCGTTTATATAGGCCATTTCCGAAGGGAAATGAATATTTTTAGCTTTCTTTTGGTCAATTTTTTGTAGGCACGTGTGTTTCTTGCTATATAGAATCTTTGTATTTTAATGTGGGTTCTAAGCATTGTTGGGTGGGTTTGTTTTTTCACTGCGGCTTTTATTCTTGTTGTATGCATGTGTTTTATAAATCTTACTGTAGTTTATCTGCTATTAATTTGTTGGGGTTCAGAATATTGTAAAAGTTTTAAATTTCTGTTTCAAAAGCTTTATCCCATGAGAGATCTAAATTTTTGCTTTTATTCTTGTTTTGCTTTGTGGTTTTTCTGTTCTTTAAATTTGTGGGTTTTCCATGATGTTTTTGTTTGTGGGTTCCGAAGATTTATCCCATTAACGTTTTACTTTTGCTTGTTTTTGTCATTATTGTTCATGTACTTTGCTGGCTGTAATTTATCAATTGGTCAGAATATGAAATTTTTTCAGCTTTGATGTCAATTAAGATCCAAGTTAGCTAAATGAATTTCCTGTTTGAACCTGCACTACAAGAGCAATGTAATCCAGCAATTTTCCTAACTTAGGTGAATGATGTGTAGTATGTTGTATTTATGAGAGAAGATGATATGCATTTCAAATCTCCACCCTTCTTATTCTCTCTGCCAAGTCATGGTGTAACCAAATCTGAGTTAAAATCTCTTCTACTGTTCATATTTCGCAGCTAGTAGAAATCACAATCATGTTACACTTACTTCGAAAAGGTATTGAAAATAGCCAGCTGCCAGAGAAGCAAAGGATGTGAGTTATCCTAACATGTCTGCTTTCATCAATTTAGCAGCTGTTGGTACCTAATAAACAGAGGAGGTAACTAGTTAGACCTCTGATTTAAATTTGTTTCCTTTAATTTACATTCTTTAGATCTGCTTTTGGCCTAAAAATATAATTTTTCTGTGCGGTCTCATATTTGCCCCTTTATTTGAATTGGTTAAGTTTAAGCTGCAACGATTGTTTCTGAATCAGATTTTCACAAATTCCAAGAAATTTGTTCCAGGACTAAGTCTTAACTCCCCAGAAGATGGAAGCATATGTACAGCAAGGCGACTCTGCTAAAATCTGGAGAGATGGTAGATTCTACTTTGCTCCTTTAGTTCACTAAACATTTCAGGATCGTTTAAGTGATTAATATATGATTGAGTTAAAATTATGATTAAATGGAATGTAAGCAAAAAAATGCATCAAAATCAAATTAAATGGTTGAATCAAATTCGCGGAGATTGCTTTACTTTTGATGGGAGGTAATGGGAGGTGAGCGGAGGAGCGACTCGGAGAAGAACGGAAATGAAATGTGTAGGTGAAATAAATGTAAAACATATATTTTTAAACGCATTTTCAAAAATAACTTCTGAGATATATTTCGGTTATTCTTTTGAGGACCAGATTAGTAATACACTGCTTTGGCTCCGTTTGTTTGAGCAATTTTGAAATTATAAATTCTTGTAGTATATTATTATATTAAAATTTAAAAATTTTATGTTTATGTATGAAATATATGTATACATGTACATAACATGAATAAAATTTGTATTTATTATACCGTACTGGTTATTATAATAATGTATCGTATAAACGGGTATACTTTTAAGTTTCAAGAAATAAAAAAACATAACAAATTGATTCGGGTTTTGTATTTTTATAAGTTCCAATCAAAATGAAGGATCTTTTTGTGCAAAAATGAGAGTAAAAAAAAGTAAACGGCAGACTTAACTGGAGTAGTACTAAAGGATTCGTAAACTTTTTCAAGAATATCTGTTGTTATTTTATTAACATTAACATCATTATTATGATATGACCCAACCAAAAAAATAAAAAGAGAGAAAAAAGAAAAAAGTACCATCACTGTTGAAATCCATCTTAAAAACAACCTTTTCTTACAAAATTACAAAAAGCAAATAACCAAACAGACTAATCTTTGAACGTCTTATATCTTTTTATTTGATTTAAATGATAACAAAAATTTCCCCTGCTCTTGCATATCTTATTTATTTATTACTCGGTACAACCAAGTTTAGTGTATACAAAATGTATAAAACTATTTGTTACGCGATTCATGGTGCCATTTAACATACTATATGTGAAGATGATGATGATGTAAATACCTTTCCTAGTTTTAACTAATATTATTAAAATCGGACCGGATCGGCCAGTTTAACTGCGAACCGGCCATGGGTCCAGTCAATTCGATCAAAAAAATCGAGAAAAAACTGGTCAAACCGGGAACCGAGTTTTCTGATTTTTTCCTCTTTTTTTTTTTTTTTTTTGTAAGTAAATTTTGTTTTTTTGTTCCTTAAAAATGTCTTTTGTTCTTTTGTGAACTAGTTTAATGAATTTTTCGAATATTTGATGAAATTATTTTAATTATTAAAAATTTAAAACTTATATTTAATACATTTATAATAATATATGATTTATATAATATTTTTTTTAATAAAATAATAATTCAGTTGAACCACCGGCTCAACCCGGTTGAACCGTGAACCAGTAACTTCAACGGTTCGATATCCGATCCAGTTATGATAACATTGATTTTAATCCAACTCAAGTCGAAGAAACATATTCAATGGTCATCACTAGCAGTAAAAATTTCCGTTTTACGATAAAAATTGGTTACATTTCTTTACGTAATTTGTAACAGTAACTGGTTTAAAGTACAGATTTACAAAGCTGCTGAGACCCCAAAAAATTTCCTCTCCTTCAAGCTCTCAATAGTTTCCTTGAGACTTTCCTTGATAGGGATGTAGTCAATGCCCAATGTTTTTATTTTCTCTTTGGAGACTTGATATGTTGGCATCTTTGGCTTGTCATTTGCACACCTGCAATATTATTTGCACATATTTGTGTAATTTTTTCATAGTATACACTTTAATATCCAAGCTAGTGTATATAAAATATAGGTGAATACGAAATATTAAATTATAAAAAATGAGAAACAATATTGAAACACAACTAAATCATATTCCATATACAACTAGGGACTAGGAAGCAGGCAATTGATTTGAAACAAGAAATGGTTATAGGTACTTAACAAAAGACATTATATATCTGAAGATACATTTCTCTTGCATTCTTCCACATAGGAATACTACATATTTTTTTAGGGTTGACTTGTGAGCCGAGTCTAATCGAGCTTATTTTTTAAACAAGTCAAATTGAGTTGAGTCGAATAAGTATTACTTAACAATAAAAAATTTGTGATCGAGTCGACTCAAACCTAAACTGGTTAATGCACGAAAATTCATGTTCATGTCTACAACCAATTTGTTTAACTCAATTTGACCTCTAAATAAGATTTGAACCAAACAAGCACTTCGGTTCGGTACAACCCTATGATATGATACATGGTAGTACCAAAAGGTCTGTGGTGTCAATTGACACAAGTCCCGTCCTGTCTCTGTGGTCAGAAAGATAGTTAATTTGATTGAGAAAAGAGTTGGAGAGTGAAGAATGGGTGTAAGCGGTAAATAAACTTGGGGAAGAAGATCGGGAAAGTTTTTTTTTCCTGTACTCTCATTGCAACCAAAACCGTATCATCCAATTTTTAGTATCTCTGACATTACTTCACTAACGTGAGCCTTTATCTAAACTGAAGAACAAATGACGTCATGTCACGAGTGTCTAACATTGAATAACTTATTCTAGATACTATTAGTCTCCTACTGATTTTAAAAATATACTCCCTCCTTTTCAAAAAAAAAAAGACAACATTCAATGCAACATTTACATAAATTTTTTTATTATAATGATATATTTTCTAAAATTTGTTATTACAATCATCTTGTCTTATCATTAATCGAACATTTATAACAAATTTCATTAAAAAAAAAAACTTATTATTTGAATATGTGATTAACAATCAAACATACAATATTTATATCCAACAAAAACTCAAATGTTAGTTCTTTTTGTAGAATGGAGGGAGTATAAATAAATTCTCAACTGCTACTAAAAAAAATTTCGGCCTTGATACATACTCTCAAGCACATGAGGCTACGGAAATTGACATTAACAAATGTTTGATTTATATTCACTATATTTTGTAAAGCTTGTATGACATTATCACATATTCACAAATGGAAGACTTCACAATACAGGATATATAGATATATTACGTAGAATCTTTCACCAAATTCATTTTGTCAATAGAAAGAACAATCGCAGATAACTGAACAAGAAAAAAGGATCAGATCCATTCGTATTGCATTATGAATGGGGATTACAATTTCCACCAAAATAAATATAAAATTTTGGATTAAAAAACTTACTTGTTCGGAAGTTGAAAAGAAGGATATAGCTCACGCAATATATTAACAAGTTCTGAATAATGTAGAACACTCTCGACCATACAATATCTTCCACTAGCTGAAGAAATCTCAAATGCTTGAATATGAGCACGGGCGACATCCTTAACATTAACCCATCCCGAGCTAAAATTGGGATATTTTTGTGCTCCTGTAAAAAGTGAATTAAACATTGTGCGATAGTCAGGCTATATGTTAGCAAGTAAAAATTAATAAGCCAGTAAAACACATGAAGTCAATATAAATGCAATATTTTGTGTCATAAAGTGCTTTCCAGTTTGCTTCAGAGCTTGTAAAGAACAGCAGGAGAGGTCATATGAGGAGATTCCATTTAAAAAAGGTAAGGGAAAGAAGATTAAAAGGAGAAACAGCAGAGAGTATCCCTAGGACTACAATGCTAGACAAGATACATGAAAAGCAAAACGAAGTCTTCTAACTATATGCTTTCTACATCAATTCACAAAATGATGTATATATCATTTAGGTTTGAACGAGCAGATGGACAGTGAATGGGGTAGAAGATGATACAAAAAGAATTAGAAGCTAAAGCAGCACGAATTAATAAGTTGAATTTATGACTAGAGAAATGTAGTTAAAATAATTGAGTGCACCATTAAATACAACTAGTGTAAATACAGTTCAATGAAGCCGTGAAGGGCACTACCATTTATTATGTTCAAAACTGCAGCAGCACTCGTGTTCAGAGTTGGTTGTAGAAGAGGTCCAATAACCATTGCTGGATTTATTGTAACCATGTCAATTCCTTTTCCTCTTACAAATCTCCAGGCAGCATCCTCAGCTAAAGTTTTTGACAGAACATACCAAAGCTAGTACAAGCATCGAAAATGAAGAAAGCAAATTAACAAATCTATAAATTCAAGAGTTACTATATCATTAAACGAATAAAGAGCAATTAGACAACCATGGTTAAGGTTATGTCCGTATATAATTTTTCCTATTTTTAGACAAATATCAATTTTAATCAAGAAGCTCAGGTAGTCCAACAAATAGAAACCATTCATGCATAATAAAAAAGTGTGTTATTAATAAGCAAAACACAAAATAAATAAATAAGTGTATTATTATGGTGTCTGAAAGTATCTTTACTTGATCACAACATTAAGGAGATATTCTGTATTGCAGTTGAAAGTTGTAGAAGAAAGGAGCTTGCGCACCAACATTTAAAGCAGCAATAGAAAGTACGAACAGCAGAAACTGGTGCTATGAAATGGAAGCTAAGATAATCTTCAGAGATTGCTATTTAGTCTTTAATATTGTTATACTAACTCACATTACAAGAAAAGAAAGATCAAGAGGTTAACATGCTTTCAGCGCTCAGTAACTTTCCCTGTTAGTTCCATCACTTTAGTCATGGTGAGGTTATAAAACGGAATTAACAATCAGAAGGAAAAACAGCTGGAAATTAAGTTCATGCTAAAGTGGAATAATTTCAGTATTATTAACGAAAGCTTAAACGGGTAGTACTGTGTTTAGCAACGTTGACTTACGAATGATGATAGTAACAGCTACACACCTTTTTTTCCTTACAAAACTCTGGGTTCGAGAACCATGTTTCATCAACCACTACATCAGGAGTCAGAGGCCTGCCACTGTACATAACTGCAGCCGTAGAAGAAGTCAAAACAACTCTTTTGACTGATGGAGCTTTTGCACATGACTCAAGGACATTGAGCGTTCCCTTAACCGCAGGATCAATCAATTCAGCCTGAAACGAGGAGGGACACAAAATAATAAATTATAAATGTGTGAACCTAATCATGTGCTTTGCATTAACAAATAGAGAGCATTATGATTTATAAAGTTAAAGGGATATATTGAATCACTTTAACATAACAACCAGTTACAGGTAAAATGAAGCATAGGCCACCTAACCTATCTTAGTTCACATAAGTATATTAGAAACATTATTACATCAAAATCTAAAATGATTAAATATGCCAAAATACTCAATTAATCATATCAGTTGGGTGCTAAAGGATGCCCTAACCAATTCTAGACTTCATCATAGAGAAGTGATACTTTGATCTCAAATTGATATCTTTCCTTTTGATATTCAAGTTAGCCAGTTAGGTATATGATGTCTTATCACTTCATTCTTGAAGTTAGGTATATGAATGTCACATTGTTCTTAAATTTAGATATATAAAGCACACATACCTATAGTTATACACACTTAATTTTTGTCTCAAGTGACCACCACATCTATTTCAAATTTTTAATAATGTCTAAATACTACTTCCTTGAGGAATTCTTAAAAGTTTCTACCCAGATATATTTGCATCTGTCACCCAATTCTTGATTTTAGGCATAAGACACGCTTGCGCGCACCCACGCGCATACACTCGCACGCAGACACTGCTACATAACCTGTGGGTCATTGACTGCATGGGTGAAAGGAGATGCAGTATGGAAAACACCTTCACAACCATCAATTAAAGCATCAAATGAACCTTCTTCCAATAGATTTGCTTTGTAGAGGTGAAGTCTATCCTTAGCACCATCAAATGCAAGCAAGTGTTCCGTTTTCTTTGGATTTTCTAAATAAAATAAACATAAGAACTTCAATTAGTAATGCATTGTTGGCACAAAGCACAGACAAAACAACTTTTCTTGCAGTCATGAAATGATAAAAGAGATTTTGGTTTACGTTGGAAGGAAGATTTTCGTCGTTACAAATTTGGTAAGTGTGTTCCGTAGTTTATAGTGATTCTCAAGTGTGCTTCTACACATGAATGTGTTTCAGACATATAAGTTGAGTTAATATAATACAATATTTCACTCTTGTGCAGTAATATTTTAGTTCTAGATAAGAAGGTTTTTGGTACAATCTTGTGACAACCAAAACAATAACCCCAAAATTGAGGAACAACCACATGGTAACATGTGATGGAGCACTTGTTGTGAGACATGTCCTTCGGTGTTCACAACTAAATATGGAAGAAAGAGTGCATCAACCAGATCGTTTCTGATGCGGTTCATTTTGGGAGGCTGCCCTATAATGTGCTTTTGAGGTTTACAAGCCTTTTAAAATGAACAAGATTCTCAAGTTTTCTGTTTCTTTTTCCATGACAAAGATTCTCAAGTTCATTTACACTCAAAAGAAACAAAAAATCTGCAATTGGATATGCACTTGACCGACCAAGCCTAGATAAGTATCAAGATGATAGGACCAAGAACAGTACAAATACCATACTAGTATTAATATTTTCTCCCTATAAATACATAATATTGAAAGCATATCATTAAATAATTCTTGATTGTATATCAATATAACCTTGGTGGACAAGATTTAGTAAATTTCATAATTTAAAACTATTTTCAAAAATCAAACATAAGTTCAGATGTACCAATCCATCTTCCCGTAACAGAACATAAGAAATCACTAGTGCAACAATAACATACTCATCACCAGAAATCTCCGATACCCATCACCGTCAATGATCAGAAATGAACAAAAACTGTAAATGCAGGGGAAATTGATCTGGGTATCTCAATTGATTTAAGAAACACAACAATTATATACACTTTGGCGACCCAATTGATCTAAAACAATAGGGGTGATACCAAAATTTATAGATACAATAAATACACCAAAATGAGTTGAGTGAGAGAGAGACTGAGATCGCGCACAGAAGCCTTGACAGCGTAGCCACGTTCAAGCAAAAGTTTGACAAGCCATGAAGCTATGAAGCCTGAAGCTCCGGTGACGCACACCGTCTTCCCCACTCCGCTCATTCTACTGCTTCCTCCCATTTTACAATTATTATTATTTTATGAAATTGAATCCATTTTTTCTCCGTCTCTCTCGCCCTTTTAGGACAAAAACAAAGACCGAGGAGTCGAGAATCCCCAACTGATTCTTTTATTTAAAAAGGGACAAAAAATATATGTTCATATATATATATAAAGAGTCAAACAAATATTTTTTGAAATGATTGTTTAAATTTTATTTTACAATCAACTATAATTTTTATATAATAAAATCAATTTATTTAGAGTTTTAATGTTTTTAACTTTTTATTGTAATACAATTTATTAAAATATGTACTAAAATAATGATAATGAATACTTATAAATTATAAATAATTATAAAAATAAATAAATTTTTAAAATTTGATCACATAAATATATAACTATAAAAGATAAAATCAGTGTTTGACACAAATAACTATACTTGTAAAAATAAAAATAATTATAAACTTTTGGGTTTCTTGTGGATTTGTTTTATCTGTCCAATTCGATAGTTGCTTAAATTGTTAAATATGTTATAATCGAAGTAATGGTATATAAAAGTTTCTATTTTGGAAGGGTCCATGGTGAGAATAAAATATGAGACGAGACTATATACTCCGTATAACTTAACGTTAAAGAAAGGCAAAACTTAAAAGGATAAAAAAGACGCCAGATTATTTTTCAATTGTGCTATATAGAGTACCCAAAATATTAAAAACAACTCTTTCCGAAATTTGAGATGTGTTTTGATTTTTTAGTCAAATTATGATATAATGAATTTTAAAATTGATGTAGTTAATAAGAGTTTGGGATGCATGTATCAAAATTCAAACACAAACCACTGAACTATAATAGACTTAATTCAAAGAGCGAAGCTAAAACTGGAAGATGCAAATCTGACAGATGTCGAGAGCTCAGCCAAAAAGCAAATTGAGCCCATCGCCAGAGCTTAAAAAGATTTTAAACATTTCAGTATTTTAGTTATGGCATCAAATTACCTCCCTAAATAAAGTAATTCACCGCCCATCACAATTTATTTTTCCCCATTAACTACAGTAAAAAAGCTCTAGCCATATAGATGCAAGTTTAGGGAAATGGAAAATATTATAAACCATATTTATAACATAAAGACCTACTTAGGCCCCAAAAAATTTCTTCTCCTTCAAGCTCTCAACAGTTTCCTTGATGCTTTCCTCAAGTGATATGTAGTTGATGCCCAAACTTTTTGCTTTTTCCTTAGAAACCTGGTACGTTGGGGCCAACGGTTTGTCATCTGCACACCTGCCATGTATGAAAAATCCATTAATTAAGACAAAAACCAAGTTTGGTTAATAAAAATATCGTGTCCTTTACCACTGAATAAGTAAATATAAAACAGTAGTGCTCATGTATGTCGTGACCTAGTGCTAAACGACAGGCTTGGAGTTATGTACCGTAAATCATACCATATGTGGTGAACTTAGATGTAAAGTATTATATGCAGAATGAGTCTCTGCTGACCATTGCAATTTGCGTCAAAAGAAAGTAAAATAGACAGACCAAAAGAAATGAAATAATTAGTGATAAAGAAAGCACTTAAGATTTGAAGTGAAGTCTTAAGTAACATAGTAGATACCCTGGAAACACCTAAGAAGGAGAGTCTAATATAACAGAATTCAGTACTTAGTAGTTATAAATAACTAATCATTGTAAACATGTGTCTGAACTCCACTTTGTCAAGTTAAAGTTACTAGTAGATCGGTATGAAAAACAGAAGCAAAAATACTGCAGCGTTTACTACTTACTTTTCTGGAAGTTGAAGTGAAGGATATAGCTTGCGTAATATACTAACAATTTCTGAATGGTGTGCAACACTCTCAACTAAACAATATCTTCCACTAGCTGAAGAAATCTCAAATGCTTGTATATGAGCATTCGCAACATCCTTAACATTAACCCATCCGAAGCTAGCATTTGGATATGTTTGTGCTCCTGGACAAGTAAAAGTGTAAATGTAAATAAACATGGCCCTATATTTATATCTACAGTAAACTTCAGATAAAATGGTCAGCATAAGACCTAGATCACACAATAAGCAAGCGCTTCTACCCCCAAGAATCCACTTGTATGGAGAAAAAGTGTATAAATGAAAATGGAAAAGAGATGCCTGATTCGAGAAAGAAGTTTATTTTATATGATGGAAAGCGAAAGGAAAGGGAAGGAGTAAGGGAAGAGATTCTGTCTGGGTGTCTGATTCCAGTGATACTGAAGTAGAAGTAAACAGACTCCCAATTCTTCCATCATCAAAGCCTGCTAATTAAATGTCTTAGTAGGAGGTGGTGAGAAGCACGGGAGGTGCATTGTACGGGTGTCCTAGGATGGCATGGAGATAGTCTAGAATGATGAAGATGATTAAAAACACGATTCCAAGACAATACCCTTTTAGAAAATTTACTTCATAAAAAACTACGGTATAAATACTTTTTTAGCTTAAGAGGGGTTCAGAAGCCAGGGAGGTGTATCAGTGGGGTAGGAAGCCATGAGAGTCTACAATGACAAAGATGATTCACCGATTCGCTTTCTTGCAATGTCATTTTACAAGATACATTTCATCAAAAGTTAGAATATAAATAAAATACCTTAAGATACAAGTGAAGTTATCTAATACACCTAACAAAATGCACATACCATTTACTAGATTTAAAATTGCAGCAGCACTTGTGTTGAGTGTTGGCTGCAAAAGAGGGCCAATAACCATTGCTGGATTTATTGTAACCATGTCAATGCATCTTTCTTTTACAAACTTCCATGCAGCATCTTCAGCTAAAGTTTTTGAAAGCACATACCAAAGCTGGTAGAAGCAACAAACAAAGGATGGAAAATATTGAAAATCTAGAGTTAAAGAAGAACGTTTGTAATTAATGCCAATAAAATGAAACCAACCAAACTCTACAATATCAAATACGAGCAAAATTAAACATATGTTATAAAACAATAAGAAGAAGCTGTGGTGCCTAACAATAATTATTAAGGATAATGTCAGAACATAAGTATGTATATTGCAGAGGGGGAAGGTCCAACATTTACTAGGTTACAGTCATGTGAGTATATCTCTAATGTTGTTGATAAAAGGTCACAAAATGCAACATCCGGAATTCATTTGAAAGAAAAGGTCCAGAGAACATGTAGTAATATGAAGATCAAATTATATGCAAAGGTTATAAACTTTTAATGTAGCTTACAAAAGTTCTATCGACCAACTAAAGCATTTTGAAAGAATCCAACTCGTTTAATGCATTCTCTGTCAAAACAAGTTCACTTCTGCCTATAATGATTATTGTGGGATATCAATTTCAATACTAGGATCACTGACGGAAAATAATTTTTCAATCACATACTTTCTATAGTATATCTGAGCTGTTCTGACTACAATCTGCTTGATCATGTTAAACTGAGTATACAAGAAAACAAGAGTGTATGGAGTCCGTTTGGGCTAATCATTCTTGTGCCTAAGCAGTTCTGGCCAGGATGATCTTCAACTGAAGATGAACATTCATATGCCATGGGTAGATTATTACGTGTTCAAAGTAAACAAAATTATTTACATAGACAAATAACCTTTTAGAAACATGTATAATTTACATGATTAAAAGCAAAATGTGCTGCAATTCATATATATGTAACAGGTTTCCATCATGTGCAAACCAAGTTAAGCTATAAGATGATGAAAGCAATAACTACCCACCTTCGATTCCTTGCAAAGATCCGGATCTGAAAACCATGTCTCATCAATTACCACATCAGGGGTCCGAGGTTTACCATTATATAAAACAGCAGCTACAGAAGACGTCAAAACCACTCTTTTGACAGATGGAGCTTTAGCACATGAGCCAAGAACATTAAGTGTACCCTTCAAAGCAGGATCAATCAACTCTGCCTGAAATTAGAAAAAATAGCAGTTGTGTCACTATCTTTGAAAATTTGTATTAAGATCATAAGGCATGACACTCCATTTAAATGACTAATTTTCTAACGATAATGTTTGAAAATCTAGCACCATATGAAGTTTTTGATTTTGAACGTACACACACTTCTGGGACCTGTAGGTTCATTTTTCAATGAAAAACAATGCATCTGAGAAATAAATGTAATGTAACTGTGGGATACAAGGTTAGAACAATACATGAGACATTGCAGTCCTTAGTAGTATTAGTCTAATAAATAGAAAATACCTGAAATTATTTATATATCTAGTTATACTTTGAATGATTATATATATAGGCAACTTAACCTATACAACAATAGAGTACAAAGTAATGTTCTTCCTTTAACACCAACAGTAGATGGGAACCAAACTGTCTCACGACGTACTATACCGATCTCACATACCACTAGAATCCCCAAACCACCAAAAGACTATTGAAATTGATTAATTTACTGAGTTGTGTGATTATCTGGGGAACTTTTTATTTTAATTTGTCCAAAACCCTTATATAAAACTGGGTCCCATCAAAATGTGCATATAACTATAGAAATAGAATAAGGAGAGAACCTGAGGATCATCAGTTGCATGAAAAAAAGGTGATGCTGTATGGAAGACACCTTCACAACCAATAACCGCATCATCAAAGGATCCATCTTCCAACAGGTTTGCTTTAAATAAATGAAGTCTATCTTTAGCTCCATCAAGTGCAAGCAAGTGATCTGTTTTTTTCGGATCATCTGAAGAAGACAAAACAAAAACCCACCGTTTCTTTTGGCAGTCAGCTAAGGACAGTACGATTAAAATGATATTGCAATATTTATAAGCTGATAGTATCAATTTTGAATTTGAAAATGAGTCAAACTTCTGGCTAGAATTTCAATATTAATGCCTGGACGTTTACCACTATATGGCTACACTCAGCACCACACCAGATTCTACCGTAGCATAGATACATGTCAATTCAACTATATATGACCACTAAAACTTATATTTTGTTTCATACACTGCCTTGCATGAACTTCACTCTACAAGTAACCACACAACTTTGAATCTAAAAACAAGACATAAATGATAAAGAAAAAGTACCCAGGTTGTTCAAATATCCATAACCCGCAGCGAGGCGGTGCAGTGAACTACCTATATATTTAGAGCTTTTTGTTGGGAAGTCCGGGGAAGACTGAAGGCACCTAACTAGACCCAAAACCTACGCTAATGGGTCAAGACATAACCATGTACATTACGTCCTCCATTTCACATTCTGCAACTGATTACTTTCAGCACATTGGGCCTGCGAAATTTCATAAAGAGTGAATCAAGCCATGGCCCCAATACCGGTTTGTTAGGGAGTCCAGGGGGAAACTGAACCCCCCAAACTACAAACATACACCTAATTAGACCGAAAAGCCTAAAATAATGTGTCAAGGCAACACCATGCATATTAAGCCTTCCAATTCACAATCGATGTGAACCTCAACATCTTTCGCAAAAATGCTGTTTCGAAAAAAGCACAAGTGTTTGTCTAGTTTAGGCACAATAGACCTTTTGACTACATAATGATGATAGACATTTAAAATATAATTGGCCCACTGGCAATCACATATAATCCACTTCTGCTAAAAGGGCTCTTAAACCCAAATCTCTAAGGGTAAGAAGTGCTTTTAAAGAGTTGCCAAACACCAAAAGCTGTCATATACTGCAGATGCTGAACTACAGCAAGATGGAGGATTACCCCTTTGATAATAATAATTATTATTTTTGTTTGTAAACTGGGGAATCGGTTGCCTGTATGTATGTTACATACGCAGCTATCAAACAAACAAAGAACAACACGATTATCAATGAATCAACCACCATATCCGACCAAACAACATCAGACCTAGCACCACCATCAATGAAATTCTTAATTCATTTCCCAAGTTCCAACAAAAAGAAGACTGAAGTACAATTTGCACTCCATACTTTACTCTGAATTTAAATTTGAACCCAAAACTTAATATGAGCTAAAAGCACCCATATTTTGTTCTGACAAACTAAAGCACTCCGACCTTGATATTTAGGCTATTTCAATTATCCGAATTTGTAAACATATTTAGTTGCTTTTGATTCAAATCTTAGTTTGGAGTGCAAATTGAAATCCGGAGTAAGGTATATGGTACAGGAAAAGAAACGAAGAAGTTTTCTGGGTTTCTTTTGAAATAAATCAGTGGGTTTGGGAAGAGGAGAGATCAATTTTGATGTATTATACTGTTGCTGAGCATATAGACACTTAAATTTCTCAATTTATATTATTATTATTATTATTATTAAATAGCAGATACATAAAATAAACAAAATTACAATCCACAAAGCTGATGATCATAAACAATACATATCAAACATTCAATAAAAACACGATAAAAGCACAAATTAAAGAATAAAAGGGAGAATTAAGACAAACTGGGGTCGCGAACTGAAGCTCTGACAGTGTAACCACGTTGAAGCAAGAATTTGATGATCCAGGAAGCTATATAGCCGGAACCTCCGGTAACGCACACCGTCTTCGCCGCCGTCTCGCTCATTTTCCGATCTCTCTCTCTCTCTCTCTCTCTCTCTAGCTCCGAATATGGGAATGGGCTGAGTAGTTGTAGTCGGAGTGTAATATTTTTGTATTCGTCAGTGGCAGTCCAAAATTATCATAGTTGTTTACTTTTTTATGGGGAAATTATTTTTCCGCATGTTCCAAATTACGCCGTAAACATGGACGCCGCTAATTCACGTGACAATTTTAAGTTTTTGTTCAGCAAATTAAACCGGAGGGTTTTAAAATCAAAATACTAATTTTTAGTACCATACTTCCATTTTTTTTTAATTTGGAAAACTAATGAAAAGTCATGCATAACACTAACGAGTGCGCACTAATATAATTTTAATGTTTAATTAAATCGAATAATCATTCAAATTAAGAATATGAGCACACTTTTTTTTCTCTAAAATATAATCAATTATCTTATCTGACCACCTGCTGACAGTGATGGACACACATAGGGACGAGAGGGGGCGTCCGCTCCCGCTGAATTCTAGAATAACAATCAAGATGTATGTCATTATAGATTATTATCTATCTCACTATTTGTTTCTAATATTCTATATATTTAAGTGAAATAAAATTCAACTCAAATACTTTTATTTAATTCTGGCTATTTTTACCATTTCTGGTTACATAAGAGACTATTACCTAAAAACTCACACACTCACACTCACACACTCATTAACTATTTTGCAGGGGGTTTTCTTCTTATATTTTTACCACTTAATTTACTTTATTGGGTCACAACATGTTTGTGAATTATATTGCATAAGCTTTGTTGTGGAAACAAGTTTTTAATATTATAGTGATTAATATAATATTGTATGCATTGTCTAAAATACATTAAGTTAGATTATTTCACGTTGTTTTATTCAAAACAATTAAAATATATACACATCGATCAGTAGCAAATTATTGCACTTTATAATATAAAATTCAAATTTTAAATTATTTATATGCCTAATTTTTATTTATATTATTTAATTATTATCTTAATTGTCATCACAAATAAATATTCCCTCTGTTTCCTTTTATATGTCGTGTTAGAGGGAAAAAACATGCTTATTAAGTAGTACATTAATTTTATATCTAATTGACTAAAAAATGTGTAAAAATTCAATATTATCCTTTGAAAGTTTGTTGTAAACGATGACAAGCAAACAAATTAAAACTAAATATAAGGTAATATAGAAAATTAAGTCATTCATGTTTCATTGAAACTTGAAAGTGACATATAAAAAAATATTTTCTTTCCTCTAAAAAGACATGTAAATATGAATGGAGGAGTAATAAATTATAATTGAATATTTTTAAAGTTATAATATATCAAACTACAATTTTGGCATGGTAATATTCTTTGAAAATAATAAACAAAAGTTTAATATAATCATATAAAGAATGAAAATATTTTTTTATCTGATATGTCATGTATTTTGATCTCTCCTGACTATAATTTCTGTGTCCGTCACTGCCCGCCAGTTTCCATTAGTTACAAACGTCCAACAAACAATAAAAGTAAGGTGGAGAAAGAAAAGAATTTTACCAAATTTCAATTCCGTTTTTTAATACAAAGAAGTGGGAGAAAGATGAGTCCGGAAATAAAAAATAGAATATTCTTTCAAATCTAAGTTACGGTCTCATATATAATAAAAAAAATATTTTTTAAACGATTATAATACCTATTTTTTTAACTAGAGGACTGTGTTAATATCAAATTATATCAAAGGTTTTTCTATCAATTTTAAAATTATATATCTTCCTCATCATATAAATTTTCATCTATTTTATCGTACATAATATTGATCTATCATATTAAAGATGCATAACAAGTTTCCAAACTCATTACTACTTAGTATAACTTTTTCATTAGTCCTCAAATTTGGATATATTATTCAATAGATAAACTACATTTATTTCAATAAAAAATAAGTTGTTTATTTATACGGTTGATATTTTCGGATTAATAAAAAATTAGTGAAAGAACAAGCGTCGTCAAAGGTGATTTTTGTTTTCAATCCATTTTTACTATGACAATATTAATTCCTTTCTTCTAGTTAAAATTGATTGATATATTAATAATATTTAATTATTTAAATTAGTGTTACACAGAGTAATTTAAATGAAATAAAAATTTTGCTACACAAAATTTATATTAATTTTAATATTATAATTTGAATTTTTAACTCAAATAGCTTTAATTTTAAAAAAAATCAAATCAAATGTAACTAATTATGTGGAATGAGGGAATAATATATAACAAACAAATCATGTCTATGATATTAGGAAAGATGATTGGTAATGAATAATGAACCTTTATTTATAGAATCAATGCTGAGTACTCTTTCTTTCTTTTTATAAAAGAGTAATATTTAAATTTTTGAAAAATATTAAGAGTAGTATTATACATGCCAACTTATATACAAATAAATATATACAAACTAATGTGGCTAAACTCTATAAGTGATTAGTAAATTCTAATGGGTTCACAAATAAAATTTTAGTGAATGATAATTTGCCACATATGTTTGTGTATATTTGTTTGTGCAACTTGTTGGTGTATAGTATTTTCCAAATATTATTATTGTATGTTTGACTAAGTATTATATGTACAAATTTGTTATGAATATTCGGTTAAAGATAAGAAGTTTGTAATGCTGAACTTATAAAGTTTCAAACGGGGTCATTCTAATGTTTGCATGTAAACTATTGTTGTAAGCGAACTCAATGAATGGTAAATGTTCATCCCAACCGACACCGAAGTCCAACGAACACACCCTCAGTATATCTTCTAGGGTCTAAATCGTTCTCTCGAATAGTCCATCAATCTGCGAGTGAAATGCAGTACTCATGTTTAATCTTGTTTCCAAATAGTCTTGAAAACTACGCCAAATCCTGGATGTGAAACGCGGGTCGCGATCTAACACAATCAAAACTAGTACTTCATGTCGGCTGAGAATATCCTTTACGTACAGCTTGACCAATTGATCCATTTTGTAGTTATCTTTAATGGGAAGAAAGTGTGCAAACTTGGTCAATCTGTCCACTACTACCCATATTGCATCCGCTCCCTTCAATGTCATTGGTAATCCCACTATAAAGTCCATCGTAATGTACTCTCATTTTCATTCTGAGATTTCTAATGATTGTAGTAGTCCACTTCACTTTTAATAGGTGAGACAAGTACTGACCCATTCGCTTATCTCTCTTTTCATGTTCGACTACTAAAAATTCTACTTCAAATCTTGAAATATCTTCGTTCCTCCTGAATGCACGGAGAACCTAGAACTGTGAATCTCTTGTAGTAATTCTCTTCTCAACTCTACATTTATCGGAATCCAGACTCTATCCTCGAACCTCATCAAACTGTCGCTATAGATCCTCAAGCCTCTGATTAGTTTCTCTCTTTCTTCTGTGCAGTCCTCTTGACCCTTCTTGATTATGTCAAATAATTGCGGTTATGCCCCGACTTCTTCTTCTATCTCCCTTTTTTGACTAGTCATGATAACGTTCAGTTATAGTCATCCCACGTCTATTTTTACTTTTTCTTGAATTGTCATCATGTTCAATTTTTCACACATACTTAAAAGTATCGACTACCACATTTTTGTCAAGGTGATAGATGATTGAACAATCAATTTTAACCATCGTTTTTGTCTTATGTTTAGCTCATTTTGTTTATTAATTTACATTAAATATATTAATGTAGGATTCAAGATCCTAAAAGTAGCTTCTTTCGTCATTCGTATGTCCTTATTTGACTTCATAGATACATTATTATTTGACTTTGTTCCTTTATATTCAAAATTAAAAATATCACTAAAAGTTTAAAAACTAACAAATTTTATAAATATACTACGACGTAAATTCAAAATATCTCAACAAATTATATATAAATTTCATTTTTAAATTTAAATGCAATAACTCTTTGAGTATTTATTATCTCAAATAGTCAACAAAAGAAATTATTTTAATTTTGCCACAAAATTACTATTTCCTCAACTTTTTTAATTTATTATGAAAATAATAATTCTTACTATTTACTTATTTAAAAATATATATTACTAAAATTAGTATTAAGTACACATCTGAAATGTTTCATATCATTATAAATTTATAAGACTCTAAAAATAAATCATTTAAATTAATTAATAAAACTTACATTAAATACTTTAGTTCATAATTTTTCACAATGATTACATTTACTTAAAATATTATTTTAATACCTTCAATCACATGCATCAGTATAGAATAGATTGAGAAAAACTAAATATTAACTTTTAAAACCTTCTAACCGATATAAATTATTTAAAAATTAGAATTCTAAAATAATAAATTTACCCTTTCAAATAACATTAGGAAATTTAAACACACAGAGACAATGATAGTGAGTTAATAAATAATAAATAAGCAAAATAATTCAACACTAAAAAGAAATATTATTAAATTTATATTATATAAATATCTTTAAAATATAAGAAAATTGGCTTGGGTTGCGTGCGGGTTTCCGCACTAATATATATCAAAAGAGTAAAAGACGAAATGTATGATACGTATGTATATAAAATTTTAAAAAATAAAAATGATAAAATGATAAAATCTCAAATTTTAAAATAATTTTATAATAGAACTCTAGTTTCATAATATAGTGAATAATATATTAACTTTATTTTATAATAATTTTAACTAACTAATTTATCCAATAATTTATAACCATAAACATCAAACACAAACATATTAACACATAAGTTGACACGGTACGGGCACACAATAAGATACACATGTTACATGTATCTCCGTTAAATCAAACACATAAATTATAATATACACATAATTTAAGTCTGTAATAAATAAAAATTCACATATGTTTAAATAATTTAAGTCTGAGCACATATCTTGGTCATCTTTTTAATTTATACATTTGTTTGGTGCCTTGGACGTCATGGTGTATGGAATAAGATATATATATTTATAATTAACTTATATTCTTCTATAATATTTATGTTCAACTTTAATAATTTAATTTCAAATTTGAATTAACTAAAAAAAATACGAACATATGTTTAGTTAACACAATATCTTTTATTTTAAAATATATTATTTATATACTAAAAAAAATCAGAAAAAATTAATTTGTTAAACATATTCTCTCAATCCGAACATGTTCATTATCACCTTTCGATCATTACATTTAAGAATTTGATAGAAATTCAAATTGAAAATATAGATAATAAAGTATTTTATAATATAACTAACTAAAAAACATCGTAAATAATTCTTAATTATTTTTATATTTTTAAAAAAAATACAAGCTAAAAACAAAAATAAAAACACTTAATACAACTTGTGTTGTGCATCGGTATCTGAGCTAAAAAAAAAAAAGCAATTATAAACTTCTGGGTATCCTGTGAATTTGTTTTATCTGTACAATTCGATTGTTTTCTACTTTAGAAGGAAGGGTCCATAAAACAAAACGGGGAGAATAAAATATGAGACAAGTCTATATATAATTTAACGTTAAAGAAAGGCAAAACTTAAACGGAAAAAAAAAGATCGCCATATTATTTTCAATTGTGCAATATAAAGTACCAAAAATATTAAAGCTACTCTTTCCTTTCCAAAATTTGAGATGTGTTTTGATTTTTGGAATCAAACTGACAGAGTGAATTTTAAAATTGATGTCCTTGATAAGAGTTTGGGATGCATGTATCAAAATTCAAACACAAACCACTGAACTTAAACCTAAAATTCAATCTATCAAAATCCACTCAATTGGTCCCATAAACTCAACTCCAAGAGCGAAGCTAAAACTGGAAGGTCCAAATCTGACGGATGTCGAGAGCTCAGCTCAAAGCAAATTGAGCCCATCGCCAGAGCTTTAAAAGATTTTAAACATTTCAGTATTTCAGTTATGGCATCAAATCACCTCCTTAGTAATTCATCGCCCATCACAGTTCGACTAACCAACGGATAGCTAAATGGGACATAAATACATAATAGATAATCATTCATCGAATAGAAGTATTCTCTATGACCACATCGGGTACCCATGTGCCAGCTATAATCACAATTACAAGTTATTCAAAATCAATACATTTATTTTTCCCCATTAACTGCAGTAAAAAGCTCTAACCATGTAGATGCAAGTTTAGGGAAAGGGAAACTATTATAAACCATACTTATAACTTAAAGACCTACTTAGGCCCCAAAAAATTTCTTCTCCTTCAAGCTCTCAATAGTTTCCTTGATGCTTTCCTCAAGTGATATGCAGTTGATGCCCAAACTTTTTGCTTTTTCCTTAGAAACCTGGTATGTTGGGGCCAGCGGTTTGTCATCTGCACACCTGCCATATATGAAAAATGCATGAATTAAACACAAAAACCAAGTTTGGTAATTAAAATAGTGTGTCCTTTACTACTGAATCCAATAAAGTAAACACTAAAAGAAAATATAAAACAGTCGTGCTCATGTATGTCATGACCAAGTGCTAAACGACAGGCTTGGAGTTATGTACCGTAAACCATATCATATGTGGTGAACTTAGATGTAAAGTATTATATGCAGAATGAATGTCTCTGCTGACCATTGGGATTTATATTAAAAAGAAAAAGTAAAATAGACGACCAAAAGAAATGAAATAATTACTGATAAAAGCACTTCAGATTTGAAGTGAAGTCTCAAGTAACATAGTAGATACCCTGGAAACACCTAAGAAGGAGAGTCTAATATAACAGAATTCAGTACTTAGTAGTTATAAATAATTAATCATTATATACATGTGTCTGAACTCCACTTTGTCAAGTCAAAATAACTAGTAGATCGGTATGAAAATTAGAGGCAAACATACTGCATTGTTTACTACTTACTTTTCTGGAAGTTGAAGTGAAGGATATAGCTTGCGTAATATACTAACAATTTCTGAATGGTGTGCAACACTCTCAACTAAACAATATCTTCCACTAGCTGAAGAAATCTCAAATGCTTGTATGTGAGCATTCGCAACATCCTTAACATTAACCCATCCGAAGGTAGAATTTGGATATGTTTGTGCTCCTGGACAAGTAAAAGTGTAAAAACAATGTAAATAAACATGGCCCAATATTTATATCTAAAGTAACCTTCCCATAAAATAGTCAGCATAATTATTAGGGGCCTAGATCACGATAAGCAAGTGCTTCTACTCCCAAGAATCCACTTGTATGGAGAAAAGGTGTATAAATGAAAAGGGGAAAGAGATGCCTGATTCGAGAAAGCAGTTAATTTTATATGATAGAAAGTGAAAGGAAAGGGAAAGAGTAAGGGAACAGATTCTGTCTGGGGGTCTGATTCCAGTGATACTGAAGTAGAAGTAAACAGACTCCCAACTCTTCATTCATCAAAGCCTGATAATTAAATGTCTTAGTAGGAGGTGGTGGGAAGCAGGGGAGGTGTATCGTACAGGTGTCCTAGGATGGCATGGAGATAGTCTAGAATGATGAAGATGATTAAAATACATGATTCTAAGACAATAGAAAAATTTACTTCGTAAGAAACTACAGTATAAATACTTTTTTAGCATGAACACGTTCTGGCTAAGAGGGGTTCAGAAGCCAGGGAGATATAGGCTGGGATAGTAAGACATGAGATAGTCTAGAATGACAAAGATGATTCACTGATTCACTTCTAGCAATGTCATTTTAGAAGATACATTTCATCAAAAGTTAGAATATAAATAAAATACCTTTACGTTACAAGTCATCCAAAATGCACATACCATTTACTAGGTTTAAAATTAAAGCAGCACTTGTGTTAAGTGTTGGCTGCAAAAGAGGGCCAATAACCATTCCTGGATTTATTGTAACCATGTCAATGCCTCTTTCTTTTACAAACTTCCATGCAGCGTCTTCAGCTAAAGTTTTTGAAAGCACATACCAAAGCTGGTAGAAGCAACAAACAAAGGAGGGAAAGTATTGAAAATCTAGAGTTAAAGAAGGAAGTTTGTAATTAATGCCAACAGAATGAAACCAAACAATCTATACAACAATATTAAATAAGAGCAAAACTAAACATGTTATAAAACAATAAGAAGAAGCTGTGGCGCCCAACAATAATCATTAAGGATAATGTTAGAACGTAAGTACGTATATTGCAAGGAGCGGGGGAAGTTCCAACATTTACTAGGTTACAGTCATTTGATTATATCTTTAACGTTGTTGATGAAAGGTCACAAAATGCACCATTCGGAGTTGATTTGAAAGAAAAGGTCCAGAGATCATGTAGTAATATGAAGATCAAATTATATGCAAAGGTTATAAACTTTTAATGTAGCTTACAAAAGTTCTATCGACCAACTAAAGCATTTTGAAAGAATCCAACTCGTTTAATGTATTCTCTGTCCAAACAAGTTCTCTTCTGCCTATAATGATTATTGTGGGCTATCAATTTTAATACTAGGATCACTGACAGAAAATAATTTTACAATCACATACTTTCTATAGTATATCTGAGCTGTTCCGACTACATTCTGCTTGATTATGTCAAACTGAGTATACAAGAAAACAAGCGTGTACGGAGTCGGTTTGGGCAGCCTAAGCAGTTCTGGCCAGGATGATCTTTAACTGAAGATGAACATTCATACGCCATGGGTAGATTATTAAGGGTTCAAAGTAAACAAAATTATTTACATAGACAAATAACCTTTTAGAAACATGTATAACTTACATGATTAAAAGCAAAATGTGCTGCAATTCATGTAAATGTAACAAGTTTCCATCATGTGCAAACCAAGTTACGCTATAAGATGATGAAAGCAATAATTACCCACCTTCGATTCCTTGCAAAAATCCGGATCTGAAAACCATGTCTCATCAATTACCACATCAGGGGTCCGAGGTTTACCATTGTGTGCAACAGCAGCTACAGAAGACGTCAAAACCACTCTTTTGACAGATGGAGCTTTAGCACATGAGCCAAGAACATTAAGTGTACCCTTCAAGGCAGGATCAATCAACTCTGCCTGAAATTAGAAAAAATAGCAGTTGTGTCACTATCTTGGAAAATTTATATTAAGATCATAAGGCGTGACACTCCATTTAAATGACTAATTTTCTAACGATAATGTTTGAAAATCTATCACCATATGAAGTTTTTGATTTTGAACGTACACACACTTCTGGGACCTGTAGGTTCATTTTTCAATGAAAAACAATGCATATGAGAAATAAATGTAATGTAACCATGGGATACAAGGTTAGAACAATACATGAGACGTTGCAGTCCTTAGTAGTATTAGTCTAATAAATAGAAAATACCTTAAATTATTTATATATCTAGTTATAGTTTGAATGATTATATATATAGGCAACTTAACCTATACAACAATAGAGTACAAAGTATTGTTCTTCCTTTAACACCAACAGTAGATGGGAACCAAACTGTCTCACGGCCACTAGAATCCGCAAACCACCAAAAGACTATTGAAATTGATTAATTTACTGAGTTGTGTGATTATCTGGGGAATCTGGGGAACTTTTTATTTTAATTTGTCCAAAACCCTTGTATAAAACTGGGCCCCATCAAAAATGTGCAGAGAAGTATAGAAATAGAATAAGTAGAGAACCTGAGGATCATTAATTGCAGGTAAAAAAGGTGATGCTGTATGGAAGACACCTTCACAACCAATAACAGCATCATCAAAGGATCCATCTTCCATCAGGTTTGCTTTAAACAAATGAAGTCTATCTTTAGCTCCATCGAGTGCAAGCAAGTGATCTGTTTTCTTCGGATCATCTGAAGCAGACAAAACAAAAACCCATCATTGCTTTTGCCAGTCAGCTAAGGGCAGTACGATTAAAATGATATTGCAATATTTATAAGCTGATAGCATCAATGAAAATGACTCAAACTTCAAGCTAGAATTTCAATAAAAACACGATAAAAGCATAAATTAAAGAAAAAAAGGGAGAATTAAGACAAACTGGGGTCGCGAACTGAAGCTCTGACAGTGTAACCACTTTGAAGCAAGAATTTGACGACCCAGGAAGCTATATACCCGGAAGCTCCGGTAACGCACACCGTCTTCGCCGCCGTCTCGCTCATTTTCCTCTCTCTCTCTCGATTCTCTCTCTAGCTCTGAATTCGGGAATGGGTTGACTAGTTGATAGTAGTTGTAGTCGGAGTGTAATATTCTTGTGTTTGTTAGTAGCAGTCCAGAATTATCAAAGTTGTTTCCTTTTTTATGGGGAAAGTATTTTCCCGCATGTTCCAATTTACGATATAAACATGGACGCCGCTAATTCACGTGACAATTTTAAGTTTTTTTTCATCAAATTAAACCGGAGGGTTTTAAAATCAAAATACTAATTTTTAGTAGCATACTTCAAATTTTTAAAAATTTGAAAACCAATTAAAAGTCATGCATGCTAGCGTCAATGAGTACGTAAGTATCTAAGTTATGACCTTATATGTAATAAAAAAAATTAAAACGATTATAACACCCTTTTTTTTAACTAGAGGACCGTGTTAATATCAAATTATATCACAGGTTTTTCTATCAATTTTAAAATTATATATCTTCCTCATCATATAAATTTTCATCTATTTTATCGTACATAATATTGATTTATCATATTAAAGATACATAACAAGTTTTGAAACTCATGACTACTTTGTTTAACTTTATCATTAGTCCTCAAATTTGGATATAGTATTCAATAGATAAACTACATTTATTTCAATAAAAAATAATTTATTTATTTATACAGTTGATATTGTCAGATTAATAAAAATGAGTGAAAGAACAATAACAATTCCTTTCTTCTGGTTAAAATTGTTTGATATATTAATAATATTTAATTATTTAAATTAGTGTTACACAAAGTAATTTAAATGAAATAAAAATTTTGCTACACAAAATTTATAATGATTTTAATATTATAATTTGGATTTTAAGTTCAAATAACTTTAATTTAACAAAAAAAATAATTCAAATGTATCTAATTATGTGTAATGAGGGAATAATAGATAACAAACAAATCATGTCTAGGATATTAAGGAAGACGATTGGCAATGAATAATGAACCTTTATTTATAGAATCAATGCCTAGTATTCATTCTTTTCATAAAAAGAGTAATATTTAAATTTTTGAAAAATATTAAGAGTAGTGTTATGGACATCTAACTTATACACAAACTAATATAGCTAAATTATATAAGGAATCAGTGAACTCTAATCAAATTTATGTCGGGCTATAGCAGGATACCAAATTGTGCCTTGATATAAACAAAGATATTACGACCACAATTTGGTATCGTGCTACAGAAACTATTTAATATGTGGTGTTATTCAGAACTCTGACAACCACATTGTGCTATACTGAAAAATCAGTTTCTTCTTCAAAATATAACAGCATAAGCTATGAAGATCATGAGATAATTGCCAAAAAAAACATTGGAAGTTCCAATTCTACTTAAAGACATGAAGATGGATTGGCATAGGTATATTAGTTTTCCAATCAAAATGGACCGGAAACATTAAAAAATTATAAGCAAGTTTAGGGCAAAAAGATACTATATTAACCATTCTTATAACTTTTAGATAGCTGCTTGGCCCCCAAAAAATTTCTTCTCCTTCAAGCTCTCAACAGTTTCCTTGATACCTTCCTCCAGGGAAATGTAGTCAATGCCCAAGCTTTTCGCTTTTTCCTTGGAAACCTGGTATGTTGGGGCTAAAGGTTTGTCATCTGCACACCTGCAATATATGAAAATTGCATCAAGATTCACTAATAAGATACTTAGTCTTTCAGCGAGGTATGTCGTTGAATTTCAAAACAAAATGGGACGGAGTATTGGTCATTTATGATAGGACTTGAGCGCTCAAAGATGAAGCTTGGAACAAATGTACCATAAACTCATTATATGAAGTGAATTTAGTTGTAAAGCATAACATGCAGAATGAATGTTATACAGAGATAATATTTGTGTACACTTGTAGTTTTTTTAACTCTTAAATGTCATAGTAATCAACAAACAAGAGCTCATCTAGAAAATGCTGGAATCTCAAATAAGAATAATTTTCAAGGATAATGATGATTCTTTATATTTGATGAGCATAAATACCTATATCGAAGAAAGTAAAAAGACAAATGAAAAGAGATGAAATAGTTGCTGAAGCAGAAGCAAGCAGAAGCACTTGAGACTAGTAAATCTTAACAATATAGTGGATTTAGAGAGACCTTTATCCCAGAGAAAGAGAAGATATAGTATCTATAAGAGATCAATTAGCATTGGATACATGTGCCTATATTCATCTGGTGAAGTAAAAATTACTCATAGTTCAAAAAGAAAACAAGAGGCACAAATCAATTTTTAGCACTATACATCAGAGTTACAGGCTCACAGCTACCAATGGAAAATACTAACTTAAATGCACAGCATAAGTATTATAGTAACTTTTCTTTTTCGAAGGGATAAAGATTATAACTCTAAAAAACTTACTTCTCTGGAAGTTGAAGAGAAGGATATAGCTTTCGTAGTATGTTAACAAGTTCTGAATAGTGTGCAACACTCTCAACCAAACAATATCTTCCACTAGCAGAAGGAATCTCAAATGCTTGTATATGAGCGTTTGCGACATCCTTGACATTAACCCATCCAGCACTAATATTTGAATATGTTTGAGCTCCTGCACAAGTAAAAATCATGTAAAGAAAGATAGCCACATATTTATATTACGTCAGTTAAGAAACTTTAGTTGTCATTTTATTGTTGCAAGCAAGAAAACAGGAAGTGTGTGCTTCTATCCTCAAGGATCCACTTATAAGGAAAAAAGTGAGGCTTGATTCATTAAACTTGTTTGAAAAGGGGAAGGGGTAGAGAGGCAGATATTCTCTTTGGGCCTTTGATTTTCAGATGAGATTGATGGAAAAGAAAACAGACCCACCTCATTATTTATCGATACTGTCATACTGGTGTTAAAATTAATATGTTCTTGAGTGCGAGGAGGTAGAAAGCTGGGAGGGATATGATGCACTAGGATGTGATATTGGAGATAGCCTAGAATGATGAAGATGATTGACATATTTGCTTTTACAGCAATGAGATTTTAAAAGATGTACTTCATTATAGAATTTTTCAACACATGCAATTACAAATAAATGCTTTGGGGTGGGAGGAGTAGGAAGGGGTAGGAAGCTGGGGAAATGTATTGTGTGGTAAGAGGGAATAGAGATAGTCCAGAGTCTAGATTGATACAGCTTTTATAGCAATTTTCATTTTAGAGATATACTTCATCAAAAGCTATAGTTTCAAATGCTTCGATACAGATGACATAAGGCACACCATACCATTTACTAGGTTTAAAATTGCAGCAGCACTGGTGTTCAACGTTGGCTGCAAAAGAGGGCCAATAACCATTGCTGGGTTTATGGTTACCATGTCAAGGCCTTTTTCTTTTACAAAATTCCAAGCAGCATCTTCAGCTAAAGTTTTTGATAGCACATACCAAAGCTGGTGGAAGTAACAAAAAAAGAAGATAAAATATTAGAAGTGAAGTTTGAAAGAAGCAAAAAGTAATAGATGCCAATTATTAAAATATAACAAATAAATAAACACAGACAAGCATATCGTGAACAATATACCGATCCTAACTACATACTACCATAAAATGATAGCAAGAAGCTGCGGTGAACAATAAATACCATGAAGGAAAACCTAGAAAGAAAATTTTGTAGGTACTGCTAGGTAGGGGTCTAATATTACATAAAATAGTATCTTTGAAGTTGCAATATAATGTTGTTAGTGGAGGGAAACAAGATACCAATATCTGGAGTTGGAGTGATAGGTACACAGATTTAGAGACCAAGCACGGGTGATCTCCCAAGGTTGTAATATAATTTAGCTATTTTATTTTTCTTCTCTCCTTTTTCCCCTCAATTCATGATTAAGTTATGTAACATATTCTCTCTGTAAAGAACTTAAGGTTGCTTCAGTCAAGGATAATTATTTTGACCTTTCAAATATAATCACTTGGATCACTGTCAGAACTCATATTTTGGGCATTTGGCCACTCTTACAGCCAAAGAAGTTCTGGTTTCAGCCAAGATGATATCAAACTTAAGATAGACATTCATATACTAAGTAGTAACTATTATATTGCATGCCTATCTGACTATCTTAAAATGTTCATAGTTAAATAGCATTGCTTATGAATAGTAGAATAGCCTTAGTTGTGTGAACAAATAACTTTAATGATAACGACATAAAATGGTAACCCTAATGAAAGCAAGAGACGCTGCAATTCATCCAATTGTAATAGGTTTCCATCACGTGCAATGCTTTTGATTATATTTGATTATATAATGGTAAAAACAATAGGTACTCACCTTTGATTCCTTGCAGAACTTCGGATCTGAAAACCATGTCTCATCAACTACCACATCAGGAGTCCGAGGCTTACCATTGAATGCAACTGCAGCTATAGAAGAAGTCAAAACCACTCTCTTGACAGATGGAGCTTTTGCACATGATCCAAGAACATTAAGTGTACCCTTCACTGCAGGATCAATCAACTCTGCCTGAAATGAGAACAATAAAAGCTATGTCACAATCTTGAAAATGTGTACTAAGTTACCGGAGTGGCAGTCCATTCTTTCCTTAAGTGCCTTATTCTGTAACTATAACAACTGAAAATTATTCACCTCAAAAAGTTCCTTGAATTAGCTTGCATATTTCTGGGACTTTGTAAGTCACTTTTTTATGAGAAATGCATCTGACAAACCAATCCATGAGACTTTGGAAATCCAAACCAACAGCCAAAAGCACAATGAAGCCCAAGAAATATAAGTAATTTTAAGAAAAATATCTAAATCTGATAGTTGTAGTTATCTAGCTATCCTGAAAGGAATTTATTCCAGAATAGAGTCCAAAGACATTTAGGAAAGGTTGTTTGGGATGATATAAATATGATTTTAGTTCACCACTTTATTTAATATCAACATCAATGCTGCGTTTGAACTATACTAATCACAACTTTGTTGATGGATAAAGTTTACTAAAACTGATTAATTTATTCACTTATGCGATTATTTGTGAGTGCATGTCGTAAACTGTCCATTTGTCCCCATAGAAATGTACATAGATGCTAAAAATAAAATATCATGAGAACCTGAGGATCTTCGACTGCATGAGTAAAAGGTGAAGCTGTATGGAAGACACCTTCACAACCACTAACTGCAGTGTCAAAGGACCCTTCTTCCAACAGGTTTGCTTTAAACAAGTGAAGTCTATCCTTAGCTCCATCAAGTGAAAGCAAGTGATCTGTTTTCTTTGGATCATCTGAACATGAAAGAATGAAGATCCACCATTATTTTTAGCAGTCAGCCAAGCACAGTATAATACAGATGCTCAACCAAACAAAAACTAGGCAGCATTATTTTTAGAGAAAGTAGTTGGGTACTTAATCAAGTACCAAGTACTAAGATGTAAGAATAAAACCAAACAAAAAATTTTAGCCTAGACGCGCCTTCCATAACTTCAGTGTAATTTATCATTAATAAACTTGAAATTGTGATGGTATGAAATGAAATGATAGGGGATATTAGAGATCATATGTCAGGAATAGAGTCTAAGTCTAATATTCTGTAGTCTATTTTCCTTAAGAAGTAGTAACTGTAGTTACAGTGTGGCCTAGCATAGGATATCTTTATTTTGTTATTTTGTCTTATTACTATAAATAGTGGTGGAATGTAATGGCCCGGTATGAAATGGATAATTACTAAATTACTGGCATCACCTAGGTGATTCCCATCACCCTTTTTCTGCCTTTCTCTTTCTATAACTAACTTCTTCTCTTTTCTCATCCTATTTCTTTCTCTCTCATCCTATTTCTCTATCTATTCTCATCCTATTTTCTGTCTCCCCTGATAAACCCCTAATTTGTCAAGCCTCTGGCCTGACATCATACACGGTGCTAAAAATCTCTTTTAGCTACCCCACACCTTGCTTGATAATTTCTATCACTTAGTCTCATAAACTAAACTCCTTTGGTTCCAGAATACATATATCGAATTCTACAGTCAATTTACCTTAATTTCAACTCAAAAGTCGTATATTTTATTTTCCATATTAACCAACACAACTAGTAAATTATGATGTCCGAGCAATTATATGTTTAGCTACACTTTTATAATGAATTTAGTGAGAATTAATAATTCTTTCTCGGACAGCACAAATTATGATCTGGAGATATCATTGATAAAGATCATTGAGAAACAATTTGACTCGCTATAAAATAAGGCCTAAATTAAATATAGCTGTAATTCTTTTCTACAACAGAAGCTTATAATGTGTTTCAACATCAGAATCGTATTAAAATTAATTAATCAATTCAAACCAATAATAAACACAAACAAACACTCAAAATCAAAAAGCTACCGCAATAATATAAATTGAATGATCAGTGATAATCGATCATAAACGATACATGACTAACATTTGAGAGAAAAAAAAAGGTTATGAAATTAGAAATGAAGAAATACTAGGATCCCGAACGGAAGCTTTGACAGTGTAACCACGTTGAAGCAAGAATTTGACGAGCCACGAAGCTATATACCCAGAGGCTCCGGTGACGCACACCGTCTTCGCCACCTCTTCGCTCATTTTCCGATCTCTCTCTCTCCCCTCTTTCTCTCTCTATAATTCTCTGATTTTGGAGGTTGTTGAGTAGTCAGTAGTCCGGGTAGTGGTAGAATATCTGCCTCTATTTTACGGGTGTTTATGTTCATAATTTCTATTTGGCACGGGCCCACCTACCTAACTACTTTTTTATTTTTTTAATAACTTCCGTAAATAATACGCATGTTCTTTTGTTCTTAATTTATTTTTGAGAAAAAACACTTGTTCTTTAAATAAATGTAATCATTCGAAATTTCTATTTTTTTTTTATTTCAATAGTTACTTTTTTCCTATTTGATTCGAGTCAGTGAAATTATTCTGTGTTTTTCACAATTTAAGTATGTATGTATTTTAAGAAAATCTAAGTAAAATGTTGACGTTTACTATGGAATAAAAATTTCATAACTAATTGTGTTACTACGGAAGTAAAACAATTTTAATTTTAATTTTGCTCGACTGGCCTTAAAGTAATTGATTCTGTAGACTTGTACTTCGGATATACTGCATTAATAAAATATGTAGAGCTTTATTTCCAACGTACTTGTGCTTTTTTAAATCTTTAATTTTACAAAATCCGCAAAATATGAAGAAGATTTGGGGAGTAATTGCTCAATATAAGTAATAAATACTCTCTGCAATTTCATAAAGAAAAAAAGTTAATTTTTAAATATTTAGCATATATATATATATATATATATATTGAATTTTAAATAGAATTTTTATATAAATCTAGCTTATAATCCGTATGATTTATGTAAGGATTGACATTAGTGTATCTGTAAAAGAAAATCATTGTCATTATAAATATATCTACTAAGCAACTTTAATGTTTGAACTTCACAATATGAACAAATAGATTGATTTTTTTTCTTTTTTGAAAAGGGAGATTATATGAAAGAAAATTATTAAAACAATATAATCCAAAATGGTAATATAATACAGCCTCAATTTTAGAAAAAGTGTAACACAACAATTTATTCATATCATGTCTGTGGGTTTTTTAATTACCAGTTTTCATGGTGTGCCGTATTTTTTTCTTAGAAAATATTAAAAAAATTATAATTTTTTAGAATGAAATGAAATAATAACCAAATTAATCGGGTCAATAATTGACTAAACATAGTTGAGTTTGTCCCTGAAATATGGCTTGTTAATTAATATATAGTAATAGATTTATTTGAATCGTGATATGAATTGGATGAATTTTTAACATAATATTTAAATCCATTTATCTATTCTTATATATTATTATATAGCTTGAGATGATTTTAGAAAATACGAAAATGACACAATAATTAATTATTTAGTCAACTCACTGAATTATAAATCAAAATCGAAATAAATATTTGACTGTAAACTTTGTAGAGTTGTTTTAAAAAATCAAATTTATTATATTACTTACCAAAGTTGATTTCAAAAAAATTACAATTATAAATACTTTAGCTATTGAACATTTTTTAAAGTGTTAATTTGTTTTGCAGAGGAAAGACGTTTTTCTTCTTCTTCTTCTTTTTGTGGTGATTTGGAATTTCACGTAGATAAGTGTTAACAATTTTTATAACTGTAAACTTTTGTCAATAAATATTAATTTGTTAGAAAAAATTTATCTAAATTTTCTTGAAGGGGAACCTACGAACGACTAACCGACTCATTGACCCAAATAAGATCTTGTCCCAAAAAAAATCTAAGATTAAAAGAAAAAACTATTTTCTTGTCTGGGCTCTATTCTTTTACAACTTACTCATTTCGCCCTGTTTATTGTCATTAGTTAATATTTAAGGATAAATTGACAAGTTTAAATTTATAATTTTACACATGCATTATAAATATAAAAATTGCCTCTGATAAAATATTCAATGTACCTTTTTAGTTAAAATAATCATATCCCTACATTTAATAGCATAAAAGATATTTTGATTATAAGAATAATAAATCTGACCATAAAAATCAAATAAAGACAAATAAATACGGATAGGTGGAATAATAATTGCTATATCTAAAATTACTACCACAATATGTATGGCGTTTAACTTTTTTTCATGTAATTTTAGGTGAAATTTAGTACATGTTAAATATTTTATATAATTGTAGTTTTTATATCATATTAATCTTCATTTAAAATATTTTTAGTTTTCAATTTTTATTTTTAAAAAATAAAATATTTAACATATATTAAAATTTATCTAAAAATACGTGTAAAAAGTTAAACATCATAAATTTTGGAATTTAGAGAATAGTAATGAGAATCTTTCATATTTAAGTATTAAAAAGGGACATTAATACACATCTATAACTACCCTCTTGTGACCCAACAAATTTTCAATCACTAGTACACAATTTCAACACACCCCATTTCAAAAAAAAAAAAAAAAATCAATAAAATTATCAATGTGGACAAACTGTTCAAAACCATTTGCATAATACTAGTACTAACCCACATTGCTTTTGCATCAAATGAATCAAAAAATATATCACCCCAACAAAATATAAATGATCAAGCAGCAGCAGCAACAGTGTACAGAGCACTTGGGAGCATGTAGCAGAGACAAGTGCAACCAAATCTGTTGCAATACTGAATGCAGAAGCAAATTTTTTGAAAGAGATGATGTACAGGGTTTTTGTCTTAGAATTATTGGAACTGCACTTGCTCTTTGTACTTGCTTTTTCGATTGTTAATATTTTCTTTATTTTATTTATTAATAAATAATTATATAAATTTCTCTTTTCTTCCATTCATTCAGTAATGAAGTTATTTCGCCTATAGTACGCTTGAATTTCTATTTTATAGGAAATTTCATAATATTTACGTGGATAATTTGATTTCTTTTTATGTTGTTATACGTACAACAGTCTCAAATTGTGCAGTGATTTTTGTTCCGAAAGTTGTTGCATTATAAAAGCAAAGTTCTAGGGGGAAGTATGTACATGAGCAAAATGTACTAACTTTCAATTTTTTTAATGAGTTAATTTAGATGTTAAATGAAATTATGTAATATATGAACTAACATCACACAAAAATCCAAAAAAAATAAAATTATTTCTCCTTATTTTTAGCTTTTAATCTGTACAATTACAAATTTTCAAAATATTATAAAATATAAACAACGGTTAATATATATAGAAATTTCTATACCCAGTTATACACCTCCCTTTCTCTCATATATATATATATATATATATATATATATATATATATATATATATA
>CM025786.1:13274851-13285651 GCA_014636745.2 Centella asiatica
TATATATATATATATATATATATATATATATATATATATATATATATGCGCCTGCACATTTATATCGTACTACATAATATGGGGACAGTATGGCATATCTTGTCATTGTAATGCAAGATCACTTCTTCCATATATCCACTTTCCATTCACTATAGTGCACCTTAGAAATGGCTCAAGAAATCATAATCATAAGTTGATGAATGTGATGACAACCACTCTTATATACACATACATACTTGCTAATTCAACTTAGCTTCAATTTGCCACAAATACAATTGTGTTAGATCATTGTCATTCTGAAAACGCATACAATAACAAATATGATTGACAAAATAATTATAAAATTAAGTACATTAATATGTAGCCCACGTTCTATTGTAAAAGTTGAAGTGCTGTGGTGGTCACCCCTACAAGGCATTAGTTATTTAGTCCACCTTCTAAACACTTCCCATGCGCACATATTCTCTCTCTCCATAAAATTCAAAAAATGTAATTATCACTCCCTTCAATAACAAAATATTTTAGGCATCAGTTATATATGAAAATAAAAGTAAAAGTAACATAACTATTAGGAGTAAGAATAGAATAAAATATTGACAAGTACTTCATTTAATGTTTTTCTTGGTATGTGAAAATTTTTCTAAAACGTCCATCGTTGATGAACATATGGAGTACTTTATGTATTCATATTCCATAATAAATAGCATACATACATACATACACACTTATTGATTACTATCCCCATAAATGTTGATATAAAATCCTATTTTCATTGACACCCACCTCGAACCTCAATTCTCTCAACAAGAAAGCCTATTTCCAATTTCAAAAACAACAAAAGCTAAACATAACACGTCTAGTTTTGAGTCATTACCCTTCAATAAGCCCATGCATAGTCTACAAGCTCCTCAACACCTCTTACCAAAATGTATGATAAGCATAAAAAGGGATATGAGATATTCCACAAAACAATGTTTTTCATCAAACAAATCAACTCCCCTTAGATGTTCACTCTTCACAAGTTCAACTCCAAGCACAGACCTAGATGTAATCCAAGAACAGGTGAAACATGAGAGATCACTTAAAGAATGCTGGAGAGAAATTCAAGGCTACAACAACTGGGAAGGTCTACTAGACCCCATGAACAATCATCTTCGAAAAGAAATCATTCGTTATGGCGAATTCGCGCAGGCAAGTTACGATTCATTTGACTATGATCCTCATTCTAAATATTGTGGCACATGTAAATACCAAGGTGCACATTTTTTTGAAAAGCTAGGGATGGAAGACAAAGGGTATCGAATTAGTCGATATTTATATGCAACATCGAATATAAACCTTCCCAATTTTTTTCAAAAATCAAATATCTCGAGTGTTTGGAGCCAACATGCAAATTGGATGGGTTATGTTGCTGTTACAACTGATGAAGATGAAATCAAAAGATTGGGCCGTCGCGACATAGTTATCGCGTGGCGGGGCACGGTAACATACTTGGAATGGATCCACGATCTTAAAGACATTTTATGCCCAGCCCATTTTAGAGACGACCCAACTATCAAAATTGAGTCGGGCTTTTTTGATTTGTACACAGCGAAAGAATCTAGGTGCGATTTTTGCACTTTTTCGGCCCGTGAACAAGTTTTAGCTGAAATTAAGAGGCTTCTGGAGAGGTACAAAAATGAACAACTTAGCATCACAATAACAGGTCACAGTCTTGGAGCTGCTTTGGCTTTGTTAAATGCTTATGACATTGCTGAGATGAAACTGAACATTCTGCACGACGAAAAATTCACCAAAAAAATTCCGATCACGGTATTTTCATTTTCGGGCCCTAGGGTTGGTAATTTAAAGTTTAAGGAACGTTGCGAGGAGCTCGGAATTAAGGTCTTGAGAGTGATCAATGTTCATGATAAGGTTCCAACTGTGCCAGGAATTTTTGCAAATGAAAAGTTCCAATATCAAAAATACATTGAAGATGCTTTATCATTTCCTTGGAGCTATGCTCATGTGGGTGTTGAGCTTGCTTTGGACCACACACATTCACCATTTTTGAAGCCCGCTCAAGATTTGGTCTGCGCCCATAATCTCGAGGCCCATTTACATCTTGTTGATGGGTACCATGGGAAAGACCAACCTTTTTCTTTGGCAACAAAGAGGGATATTGCACTTGTTAATAAGAGTAGTAAATTTTTGAAGAGTGAGTATGGTGTGCCACCGTTTTGGTGGCAAGAGCACAACAAAGGGATGGTGAGGGACGGCGACGGCCGGTGGGTATTGCCGGAGAGGCCCAAAATGGAAGCTCATCCATCAGATATAACCCATCACCTCGATCAAATACTTTAAGTTTGCTCGAATATCGTCAGAAACAATTTAAAGTTATTGATAAATATATGTCCATTGTAAGAAGAATCGACGTGTTCTTAGCAAAGAGTCCAAGACATTCTCGTTGAAACCATGATTCGATCCGATTCTTATCCTATACTTTTGTATGTAATAAATAACTCTTTTAATAGTATGAGATATATAGAACCGAAAACAATGTGTAGTATTTGAAAGCACTTCGTGATATTTGGAATGCTTAGTTTCTTGTAGTCTTGTTTTCTTTGTTCTTTACACAATTAGGGCCCATTTGATTCGGGTAATTTCAGATATTTGAAAAATATGACATGATTGAGGTACGATAATGTTAAAATGATATTACTTAAATTTTTATATGTGATGATCAAATTTGTTTAATAAATATATCTAAAATCGATTCGTTTAAATGTATTACAACTCGTATTACAATTTTCATAATATCGTCATATACTCGATAAGGATTTTAGATTCATGTTGAAATTTAGATGTACTAGAATACTTGTTAACTAGCAATTGTAACATGCTAAGGAATGAAACATCTGTTGCATCTAAGTCTGTGAACTCAATCGTAGTCCTAGTTTCATTTACTAATTTAATTTATCTATATAGCATAAATTGCTGCAGCTCAATAAATGCAATTGTTTTTCATTTTTAGTACGGTTTCGATCTTTAAATTGATTTTGTGCTCAATGTCTTAACTCTACAATTCACTTATACATGGTTTCAAACATACACCGTTAAAGCACAACAATAATAACAATGAGATTGAATTGACACATTAATTAAAATACGTAACCTATTAAGTTTACAATTAAGCTAACTCCATAATTAGAAAGTCTACAATGTAATGCTTTTTTCATTTTAAACAAAATTAAATTTGAATAACTCCTATTTTTTGGTTCATTGGGAAAATCTAAGAATTTCGATCTGATAAAAAAAATCTGCGACTATTATTATTTCGAAATATACAGGATTTCCAACATAATAGAAATGAATAAACTAAATAAAACTTAAAAGTGCCTCAAGGAGCATATGTACCTGATTAGTTTTTGGGGATTTTATGGATTTTTGAACGAGCAAATATATTTATTTTTCGCTTTGACAGATTATCTCTGATGATGAATCAAAGCATGTCTTATCTAATTATAATTCTATGGTTGAAAATATACTTCATTAGTTTGTTCATAATATGATGTTATCTTCTTAATTTTTTGGTTCTTATTTTTCTTATGAACATAATGTAATCGAATTTTGTATGCTTTGAAAGGATTTATCCTTTTTTTTTGCTTTTAATTCGATTTGAATGAGTGAAATTAGTTTGAATCTAAAAAAAAGTGCCATATTTTTTCTTAAAATTTTGATAAAATTGCACCATATTTTGAAATTTGCAACATAATAGAGATTTATCTAAATAAAACGACTTTTGAATTAAGTAGTGTACTCATAAGAAAATTATTATTTTTAAAAATAGCTTTTACACCATTTATAAAAGTAATTTTGGGAGAGAAACAATAATTATAAGTAATATAATCTCTAAAATTGGGATTTTCGATATTATAAGACTATAAGAGTCATAATTAACGGAGGTCGTAAGATCATCACTTTATGCACTATATGTTGGGTGAAATTATTTTATATGAGATTACAAATACATATAATCTATTGTTCTTTATTTCTCTTATATATATATATATATATATATATATATATATATATATATATATATATAGTAATAGTAAAAGTTATATATATCAACATATCTTGGTTCAAGCCAAAAGACTGTAAATAGCATTGTTGAAAGCATTTTCTAATAAAAGGCATCCGAAATAAAGTCAGATTAATTGAAATAATTTGAATATCGGACAAAAAAGACCAAAAAAATTATATGCACATCTTAATATTGTAGATATTGATATTAAATACTACCTGCTGATATGAATAAAAATTCTAACTAAATCATGTGTAAAAAAATTAAACGATAATTATTAATAAAAATTCGTGAGGGAAATTTCAAACACACGGTGCATCATTGAAGTTTTTCTTCCTCGCTGTACAAACTTGAGCAATTCTAAAAGCAGTAACTCAAGCACATTTATAAAAATATTATAAGTTTCACTTTATGTGAACTTAATTTATTCTAAATAAACAATAAATTAATAAAATTTCAAAATAAATAAAAATTTCATAATATAAAATTTTTATTATTTTAATGTTTTGATAATTCACTTAATTCGGATTTCATAATAATATACTACATATAATATTTTCATGGAACTGAGTCAATGAATTCATTTTGTATAAAACTATAAATGCTACTTTTTTTCATAATAATGTACTACAAACAATTTCTTTTTCTTTTCTTGTTACATAAAAAGGTCACTAACAACGAACTCTCGTCCATTCACAATCTGACACACGTACATTACCACATTAGAGAAAAAATATTAATCATATTTTAAATTTTGGATTACCTCCTCATATAAAATGTGTGTAAATTTTTAAGCAGTGGCCTTGTATGTAACAATTTTTTTTTTTAATTATAACATTTCCTAAGTAATCAAAAAATATTTTAAAATTAATTTGTTACCATTTACAAAATTATTTTGTGGGAGAGAAACTATAGTTATGAGTAATATGAAATTCTAAATTTGGAAATCACATAATTAGAGATAACTATGAAGATCAAAGAAATCTCACCTTGTCAACAAAATATTCAGCAGAATCAACTTTTTTATAAAATTACAAATGCAAATAAAGGACTATTGCTCTTTCATCACTTATAGAAATAGTGAAAATGGTATCTCCGTCTTGATATTAAAAACTGTACCTCATTCATTAAACATTTTAGTTAAATTATTAATTATATAATTTTATTACCATTTGTACACATATTGATTTCAAATTGTTTCCTGACAACTATATAAGAATGAGGGTGTGGAGTCATTCTATACAAGTTAAAATTGATATTTGATCAAGTTGATCTCATCCAAAGTTAATTCGCAAAAATAAAGAGAGGTTCATTTTTCCACAAATATGGGGAAGAAGATTGCACTATCCATATCATTTTTTAGCCTCCTCCTCTTGACTTCTCGTATGTCTCTTCCATCTCTTTCTTACACACACAAACACACACATACAAATTAACACACGCATTACACACGTAATAATTGAAACATATTACGGGTGTAATGTAGCTATCTAGATTTATCATCGACAATTATTCTAAAATGTGCAATTCTTGTAAATTTATCTCTTTAATTCTTCAATCTGTCGTCTTATTTGCTTATTCATTTCTTTTTCATGGTTATATAGTGATAATGCCTAGTGAAGCAAAAGAATGCAAGTCGCCGAGCTTTCTTTTCTCTGGTAAATGTGATTCCAATTCGGCACCATTTTGCAATTCAGTTTGTATAAAAGAAGCTTTTGAAGGTGGTAGATGTGAAGGTGAAAGATGTTACTGTCACAAACCATGTAATCTTATTTGATTAAAGATTGTAACTCTTTATTGTATTGCCCCAAAATTTATTTATCAATTAATTCGAAATAAATATTTTACTTTTTCTTCATTTTGTTATCTTCATTGTTCTAACTCTAGTTAAAAAAAGAATCAACAACTAATTACTAAAATAAAAGGCAATTTATCAAAAATTATATCATACATATACATCTTTTGTCTTGTATATTCATATTTTGTATTATCGTATAGGTGAAAGTAAAATAAATTTTTTATCACTTGACTTATGTTTGATACATGCTTTAATTTGCTTAATTTGTACGGAGTATTAAATAGAATGATGTTATTTGCAAGTGCATAACTATCACACATTTAATATCAAATCTTGGTGAAATTTTATTATTATATATCTAAATAAATTCAATAATTTTAGCATTAATTTTCAAGTGACTTGATTAGCTATTATCTATCAAAATTTTGTGTTCTACATTAAAATAATAAAATAGTTTTTTTATATCCCACGGATAATAACAATGAAAATATATAGAGTTCCTGACATCACAAAAATTATCGCAATGAAGGCAAAACTGTCATACATGAATACTCTTGCGTCAATTATGTGGGGATGAGTCTTTTTGTAGCATTCTGATACATTTATTGTACTATTTTTAGGGTTGTCATTATCGTAATAAGGTGCTAATCTCATTCAATAGAAAAACTGAAAAAGAACATTTGGAATAATTTAAAAACATGTTATGTACGATAATATATGTTATGGTACATATAAGTTGCTCTCCAATTCCGTGACAAGGGTGTCGAAATGTTACTCAAAAGTCTTTTGTGACGGTTTTGGTCCAACTGTAGTAAGGAAAAGTCATTTAAATTGCGAAGGTTTCTTCTTGACGTACGGAAAAATCATTTAAGGTCACTCTCTTTACAGAAACAATTAGCCACTGTTAGGACTGTCGCTATTATTTTCATGGTTTTCTTTAAATGGCATTTTGTGAGAGGATAAAAGTGTCGTGAACACCCTTTTTTCCGTTACTTTTTTCATTAATTTAGTACTGTTTCACTTCCATATTCAACGTTATCAACGAAAATAAAACCACCGAGTTTAACAAATATCGATCTCATATTCTTATATACTCTCTATGCAATAAAAAGAGTTATATGTCATTTTGTTTATATTACATCGCAAAAATTTTTAAAAAAAATCATATAACAAATAGTTTGCTTTGTTTGAATTATATTTTAATGTATTTCATAATGCTATTTATTTTACAATTAAAATCAATTAAATACAAATTAATTTTTAATTATAAACATTCCAAAAATACTAGATAAATTTTTTGAAATATACCTCTATTCTTTTTTAGTTTTTTAGTTTTTGGAATAGAATAACTAACCAAAATGCCAAATACATGGCATTTTTGGTATCACAATACTCCATCAAATTTATGTCTATCTATTGTACTAATTAATCTCAAATACAAACTACTGATCGGTCTAATCAAATCATCATTTTAATTAAATCTTGCAAAGCTAACTACGAAACCAGAAAACCAAACGAATTCTTCTTGCCATCAATCAAAAAACGTAGTCCATGCATAGTAAAAGAAGAAATTAGTCAAAAATATTATAGATCGGTTAGAATTATTGATCCAATTATTATAGAAATCCGTAGGACCACAGCATCCATTTTGAAAACGAGAAAAATGTATATTTGGTTTAAATTCTATCCTCAAATTGGATACCGAATTCAATTTTTTTTTTTTTTTTTGTAATTGAGTTATTAAAAAAAAATTAATTTTCAATTGAGCTTATTTCGTTAACACCGTCAAACTCAGTAACTAAAAAAAGTAAATAGTTGTGATGTGACTGAATTTATGTTGAGTTGTAATGATCTTTGTTGACCTGACATTTAAAGTTTTATTCTAAAATTAACAATTAACAACTTTTATTTATTTATTGGTTTTTAAAATTATTAACTTCCATCAATTTCACAATAAAAAGAAATAATAATATAAGTTCATCTTCATCGATCTCCCATTCTGCAGCTTCAACTTGCACCAGATTTCTTCTTTTCAACTCCATTTCCTCCTATTCCTCTTCTTCTCCAACTAATTGCCACTCACCATCCACTTTTTTTCTTAAATTTATTCCTCCAATTTCACTGTCAGACCACATCTCTCCTCATCCCTCTCTAAAAATCCATAAATCATAACCCAAATTCAATACCACAACCACCTCTACATATGATGTCCTGGCCGATGCTTCCCATAAGCAATCAAATTCAATAAGATCTACTGCAACATCACCGTCAGCAGCAACATAGATACCGACATGATTGATCAAGGTCAGCTTCATGAGGTTGTGGATTAGCTTAAATGGTTAGAGTACTGTTTTGAACTTAAAAGACAATGGATCAAATCTCATTTAAGGTTCAGAATTTGGTTAAAAGTAGGGAAGGATTTGATCAAAAAATAATGACAATAATAAGGCCAGCGCTTTGATCCAAATGAAAGTAGATAGCGTACAGCTGCCTTGTCTAGGGTTCATTAGTAAAAAACTTTGTGATATTATTTTGCAGATCTGGAATGATTTATTTGATAATAAAGATATTAAAAATCTCAGACTTTCTTTTGATTCCCATATTAAACATTATTGAAAAGTCGATAAAGTTAAAATCTATCTTAATTATTAATCCCTCTATTTCATAAAAAAAGAGTTATATTCGAAAATGATTTTTATTTTACCAAAAGAGTTATATTTACGTCATTTTTAGTTTATTATAATGCTATTGTATGAAAAAAATTATTTGAACATATAGTCGTTAATGAAACATCATATATCTTACTACCAAAGTACATCTACCATAAAAAAAAAGGATAATTGAAGATAATACATCTCTTAATTCTCTTAAATTCCTAGTTAACAAATAAATATAGATCGACAAGCGATAAGTCAACTAATAAGTAGTTACTTATTAAAGTTGCAACTAATAAGAACATATATAATCAATAAAAACAACACACATGATGAGATGTTATTTCTCTCTAGTCTATTCATCTCACTGTTATTATTACCATTTTGCTTGCATATATCGGAACAAACAAGTCACTCTGTATTCAAAGGACCGCGCAGCCGCCGGAGGATGCTGTGTCTTTTGATTCGGTAGTAGTTGTAGCAGAAGACGAACCGGCGGCGAGATTGACCCCCGGCCAATCCTTGCACATACAGTGTTGTCCCTCCTGAATGGATTTATAAACCGATGGGACATGCTTTCCGCACCCTCCCCATGTGGTTTTGTTGCAATTCGAACACTGCACCTGGTAACACATTTTTTTTTTCTTTTAAACGAATTAAAATTGAAGGTTGTATATCTGAATTTTGAGTAAATAGAGTTGAACTTGCTTCGTATATATATAGGAGTGAAAAAATTTATTATATAGGGAGTTGAGTACATATGAAGATGTTTAATTCCGCCGGCCAAAGTTGACGGAGAAACTGTTTGATCAAGTGGGTGGGCGTGTTGGGGTGGGGGGGGGGGGGGGGGGGTGTTGTGTTGCACAAAAAAACTCAATATGTGAATGGTTTGGCTGTAATTGACTTTTGGAGGAACTACTTAATGCCAACTTGCTGTAAAGAGAAGAAATTCCAAGTCCACTGCCAATAGATGCTATTGATTGCATAACTTTTACTTTTTCTACGAAGTACGTTGATGAGAACATTCCATTTAATTTGATCTGGTCGAATCAATCGTGTATATATACATAGGTATATATACCCACTAATTTTGTATCTATAAATTTATAATTCATTTAAACAATTCAACCGGACAAGTTGAAGATGTATCAAAAAAATTTAAAGGATAAATTTACTTATTTTTTTGTGGTGTATAATATGATTTTTATAATCACATAAAATTTATATAAATTTAATGACTAAGATTTATTAATTTTTACATGATTATAAAAATTATGTAAATGAGCTCAGAAAAATTCATAAAATTCACATATAATATTATTTTTTCACTCTTTCAATTCGTACAATTAAATTTTGCTCATAAATTTCGAAAACTAAAACATCACATGAAGAATAAGATTATAAAAATGTATTATAGCTCAATTTTTTTCTCCACACACACACACACACACACACACACATATATATATATATATATATATATATATATATTCCTCCTATCTATTTTAATTGTCATATTTCACATATTTATTTAATCGAAAATAACATGTAGATCCATTTTTCAAAATTACCTCATATTTAATACTTTTTTAAAATTTTCAATTACTATATCATTTATTATATTAAAAGAAAGAGTAAATATTAACGCACGAACCTATCCATAACTGAAAAGTGCGATAAATGAAAATTAGACGTGTGGCCTTTATCGACATTCATATATTTGCGTCATTAATCAATCTCCATTCTCTTCTAATGTAATTATTAACTCCTAAAACAATACGTACTGCTACAAAATATTGAAAATTAAAAGAGATATATAAATATGGGGGTAGTTTAGGAAAATACATCTCTTGATTCTCCATTTCTCCCATAATTATCGGAACCGAACTGGATATTGAGAGAACAAGGCACAACTTTAATGGTTTAGTGGTCAACCAGTTAAGTCAAATTATATATAAATAATTGTATATGCTTAAAATTGTTGTTTAATATACTAAAGTTAAATTATTGCTATATTTTAAATACATAAAGAACCTATTACTAACTATTATAATAATTTTTTACTACACAAAATAAATTAGTGCAAATTGTACAAAATTTAATGAGAAAAAAAAACAATATTGATTATTATTATTATTATTATTACTATTATTATTATTAGTATTACTATTATTACTATTAGTATTATTAGTATTACTATTATTATTATTATTATTATTATTATTATTATTATTATTATTATTATTATTATTATTATTATTATTATTATTATTATTATTATT
>CM025786.1:13285661-13335448 GCA_014636745.2 Centella asiatica
TTATTATTATTATTATTATTATTATTATTATTATTATTATTATTATTCACTTATTTCAAAAACTTTATGTTTTAAATGTTAAATTTTATTTTTAATGAATTTATAGTAGTGTTAATAAGTGAATTACATGTTTTATTTTGGTATAGACTGAAAAATATGAATTAAAACTATTAAAAAAACTATTTTGATCTACTAAAAAATCATTCCGGTTTTTAAAAAAACTCATCTAGCTAGCTCCGATATTTTTGTTTATTAGATATTTTTTATAAACTAAACCGCTTTAGACACCAATATTTTTCATAAATTAAACCGATTTTTGGCCTAAATAGTCGACCGACCGGTCTAGTCCATTCCGATCCTAATAACTATGATTTCTCCAAGAAGTGCGTCAAATAAATAAAGACAAGTCCAAAAAAAAAAAAAAAACTGAAAAGTCAATTAAAAACGACAGCAGGATTGTAAATTTATCTGAATACATATTTTCATATCAATATTTAGAGAAACATAAATAAACCTTATAACTAACCAGTACCTTGCACGGGCCTTAAACATATGTAGTAGTACCAGTACAAATAAGCAATTATCTTGAAGAATAACAAAAGGGTCAATTCCCAGACCGTACTAAAATAAAATTTTATTTTTCTTCTAGTATTACATATGTTTTATTATTCCTTTTAAATCTATTTATTAAATCATCAATATATGTTATTTTAACTGTCCTTATTTATTAATCATTAACTTTCATCACATCACATATTATATTCTTTTCCATAATATTTCAAATTCAAATTCTAAGCTATTAATACTGACATATATTATTTTTATTCAAAATTTAATTAGAAATCAAATCAAATCATTAACATTAAATGAAAAAAAATCAAATAAGAACTATTACAAATGAAAAAGTACTCATATGTATAAAAGTTATAATATCACTGATTTGAACATTCATTATTAAAAATTACTGTTACATACACGCACATTATTTTAGTATAAATGAAAAGGTAAATATATATATATTTGAACATTCATTATTAAAAATTACTGTTACACACACGCACACTATTTTAGTATAATATATATAAATGAAAAAGTGAATATATATACATATCCATGATATACATATATATTTATATTTATATATAAAACAGTAATTTTATTACTGTGATGTGATATATATATATATATATATATATATATATATATATATAAAAGTTACAGTATTGTATGTACAATGTTACTGTTTTGAACACTCATTATTAAAATTACTGTTAAATTCACAATATATATATATAAGGAGATTTCAAAATATGAATATTATTATGATATAAAAAATACACATACTCACGATATACATATATATACATACTCATGATATACATATTTATATTTATATTTATATATAAAATAGTAATTTTATTACTGTGATGTGATATATATATATATATGTATGTATATATATATATATATATGAAAATTTCAAAACATGAATATTATTATGATGAAAAAAAAATAAGATACAGTAATGTTATTAAAAAATTAATTATATACGTCACTATTTTCAAGTTGCCCTATATATATATCAACAATTTTAATAATGAGAGTTCAATATATATAGAGAAAGCACTCTTATTTAATCTTCGAAACAATGTGACTTCAATTTAGAGGGGATGCATGTTTGAAACATATGAAATAGGATGGAAATTGTGGAGAATCTAATACCTTGATATATATATATTTGATGTTACTGTTTTGTTATATCACGATTTCTCTGGGCATGGATGGAAAAAGATGATAATGAAAATGGTGATAAATGTAAGACCTTGATTCTATTTATTTTGAATATATTTTGATTTTGAACTCCTTAAATCATGGCAAGATTTAATTAACCAATTATTTTACATAATCATACAATATTTATATAAAGAGGGTATTTTGGTTAATATAAAAAAAATTAAAACTTATAGGAAATGATAAAAACATAGTAGTACTACAAGGAAAATAAAACTTGTATATGGTACCGATAGAACATTTTTATATAACAAAATGGTACTTATATTACAATGGGCTCACTCCAACTGGTCCACCAACCCGGTAGAAAGTAAAAACTAAATGGATTTCAAAGAGAAAATTTGATTATAAGTTTATAACTGTGTGTGGTTCACTATTTTGGCATAAGCTTACAACCAAAGGGGAAAAAAGGAATTTTAAAAAAATGAAAATAAAAATAATTTCGTCCTTGGTTCAAAAATATATGAAGTTTAAGCCACTACCTCATCCTTCGTGCAAGTTCTGAAATTGACATTTGTATCTTTCATATCATTAACTTGGATAATGTCACAACATTCACCCCTATTTTTATCCTGTAAAAATATGAGAAATTTAGAAACCAATTAAAGTTATTTTTGGATCAAATGACAAACGAAATTTCAACTGACCTTGTTAAGTTTTGATGTCGACGAAAAAACTTGAATTTTGACAACGTTATCTGCAGAATTGTTACTTAACGGGCAAGTTGACACTCCACGAGACGCAGATCGAACATAAGTCGAAACAATCATGTTTGTAGTCACATTTTTCTCAATGGATTCAAAGTAAAAAACATGAGGAGCATCACATGGATGTTTTGGTTGAAATGGCCTGGTGTTGAACATGTAATCCGGCGGCCTTTTTTTCAGGCTCCATGGGATGAATGTTTCAAGGGGTTTTTTCAAAATGCTTCTGGGGAGAATTAGTTCATAAATGTGCACAGAATAACCCCATGATATGGAAAATGACCATTTTTTGAGCTTGTGGTAGCAAATGGTTTGTTGTAATAAGCGCGATTGATCGACACGCGCCGCCTCCATGAAGTGGTCAAGGGCTTTCTGGCGGTCCAACGAAGGAAAGATGGGAAGTACAATGTCAAGGTGATGGAGTGTGACCAGGGGAGATTCAGGGTGTGCTGATAAAAAACCTGTTATGTCTTGCACCAGATCAAGCTGTAATAAAAACCCGATATTAATTTTATGATAAATAAATAAATATATAAAAATGTTTACGATATAATTATGTATACAAAAAATTATTGTGAAAAAACGGAATTAATATGTTTTATGGCCAAATATTTTTACAACCTGTTCTTACATCATATTTTTAAGACATGATATTGTTAGAGCAAACATTACATTGAATTACACTTCTAGCAACATTCTATAATATGGATTCATGTTTTAGCGACCATTCTCTGACCGTATAATTTTTACTCTAACAATATTATTTTCTTAGAGTTCATGAAAATATATTTTCCTAAAATACTCTAACTTGTAGCTGTCAAAATATAGATGCCAATTTTTGTTGTGTTAATATTATTCCACATAATCAAATCACAGTGATAATTACCCTTTTCAAATAGTGAATTAAAGAAGAAACTAGAAAATACCTAAAAACAAATCACAAAGTAAATAATTTTATTAAACAATAATGAATTAAAGTAGAAAATACCTAAAAATACCTGATGAAATCCTTTTTCAAGAGTGACAGATACTCCTAGATCCGAAATGCAATATTGCAAAATTTGATCACTGACATGAAGGTATGGATACCTGTCAATGCATTCATCCAAATTCTTCACAAGTGCAGAAGCTAAAGGATAGCTCAATGCAAATCCTCCACCACCATAAGCCATTTCAAATGAAAAGTCAAAATTAGACTTTGTACATTCCGAAGTCCCACCAATATAATAGTATTTTGTATGATCATATTTCCTTAAAACCTCTAGTAAATTATCCAAAAAAAATATCGTATCATCGTCTCCCATAACGAACCATCTTATCCCTTCATGATCTTTCTCCTCTTTGAATGTCTCGAGAACTGTTCGTACAATCCGAATTACAAACGGTTTAACATGTCTCTTGTACACTTCAAATTTCGTCACATTCTCAGAAAGTCGAAAAGGTGGTGACGTTGCCGGCCATGGTAAATTTTCTTTAGTGGGTGGGTTATCGAAGTAAACGTATCCCCGTGTAACGTTAGGTATCCACCACGTTTCGATGTAAGATTTTCTGTTTCGCCATGCTTTAATGGACGCAGAAATTCCAAACACAATGTGATTAATATTTGTAGGACTAGGAGGATAAGAAATTGTATTATTATTTGATTTTGGAGCTTGAGATATGCGTTGTGTAGGAAGAAGACACTCCGAAGGTTGACAATGTGGATTGTTAGAAAAATATATGAAGAATACATATAAGATTAACACTGAAATAATCAGTGCTTTACATGAACTCAAAAGAAATTTATCAGATGAAAATCTAAAGTGTTCTTTCAACTTGTTGTTAATTAAAGTGGGCATTTTAATTTATTGGAATTTGTTTGAGAAACCATATATATTCATAGTCTTAATTAATTACATAATAATAATCTTAATTAGTTCCTCAATCTTTCTCTTTTGAACCTTAAATTCAGGATCAAATATGCTACAATGTAGATAGTAGTTGTTGACCCTTGGCGTGGGGCATGTTAATTTTGTGGGGCTGTGGCACATGTTAATTTTGTGAATTTGCAGATTTTCCAACTTTCTTGATTTCTTTATTGCCCTATATCATCTTTTAGTCCTGGTGAAGCCACCTCAATAAACTTTTAATCTCTCGTTTTCCTCTCTAATTTTTATATATTTTCACATTCTAAATTTTGGATTTTAACTTTTTTCTTTTACTTTTTATTACTTATAGTTAGTGATTCTTTTAATTTCACACTTTTTCTTACAAACATGAATTGATGCTCAACTTAATAAACAATAAGCTTAATAGTCTACAATTATTAATACACGTATAACATTTTATGCTATTAAACGATTACATTATCTATCTATTTTAAAAAAGGTCTAGAGCTTCTATTTTAAGGAAGAATTTGTGTCACAAAAAAATTTAAAAAAAATATTAAAAACTCACTTCTTTAGCCCTTCTTATTTGCTCTCCAACTTCTCTTATAACTACTCGAATACTTCTTACTTGTATATAATATAATTTTAGAATACTTCTTACCCGTAGATAATATAATTTTATATCACAATGCACAAATTAATGTATGTCATAGAATCTAATAAATTATAAAAACTAGTGAACTTGCACACGCTGTGTGCGCGATAAATTCATACATAATATATACAATTATATTATATGTATATTATTTTATTTTTATGTTGTTTTAGTCCATACTATTTATTTTTACAAAACATTATCAAGTATGAGAAACTTTTATTATAATTAAAATTTTAAAATATGAGTTGTAGTCTGTATCATATTAAAGTAATATTTATATCATAGGTTATTTATCATGAGAAAGTTTGAAAAGTAAAGAAAATAGGAGTGGTAATAGAATTTATTTCTAATTGATAAGAGTATTAATAAGAGGTGGCTTCACGAAAGGGGTTGCATATTTAAATAATAGAGATATTTACTCTGTAAATTTTCTACAATAAACAAACTACCAAAGAGTGAATAATTAGTGTGGTTAATGGCAGTAGATTATTATTGTGATTTTGCATAAGTGCAAGAAAATGACGGATCATCCCCTCTATGGTTAAAAACATAAGAGTGTCCGGCCCCGGTCCTCGCCCTCTGGCACTGATCTCTGTACCTCTCTCCTATGGCTGGCTCGCGATCGATGTTATAAAAACGTTAGACAGATTCAAACGATAAAATAATATTTAACATTTAAACAGAAATTTAATTAGTGCTAGTCGAATTAATCGAAATTAAATGATATGAGGCGCGTACTAAATCGTTGTAAACGACGAAATTAATCGATCTAAACAAAAAGATTTATAATCGTACTCGCGATAGAGAGAGAAAGAGAAGAGAGAAGCAAACGAGCAGCAGGGGTAGGGCCCCGATGCCGCGTTGCTTTAGCAGTACTTAAAAATCCCCTTCATTACTCCTTAATTTCTTACCATCTTCGTCTCTTTTTCTCTTTTTTACGTCAACGACAAAATGGAACTGATTCATTACGTACCTTTGGAACACCAAACCCCCTAATATTATACTAGTACTACGATAACAGAGACGACAACAACGCAACCACTAGTATTAAGAATTGAAGAGAAAATTTCACTTTTCACCTATTTTTGGGCATTATTTCATCCATCGAGTAATCTATAAATTTATAATAACTATGTACATTATTTCAATAAAATCGTTTAGTGGAAGAGTCAACTAAATGTATAATTTAACTAACTCGTTAATAATTAATATAATAATAGTATATTTTATTAAAAAGTTCAATCCAAATTAGATTTGGATTCTTTTATCAAAATAAATCTAATCTAAGTGAAAATTAAAATCACAATACTTTTAAATATTCGATTAAAATTAATTTAAACAACTAAAATTAAATAGAATTATATATAACACAATTACCTAGATATATAACTCACTTGACTTGCACTAACTCAATTGATTAGATATTGATTAATATAATAATGTTTGTATCCAAAATTTGAAATCGAATAATAAGCTAACAACACTTGTTGTAATCACAGTTAATCGAGAGAGTTATCTCATGAAGAAAGGTTTGTGTATGTTAGCTAAAAACATGAAAATAATAACAAGGTCATAGATATTTATAAAATTATTGGTCAATGAAGGAATTAGATATAATATAAATTTACAAACATACCACAGCTAACTAAATAGCCGTTGGACAAGCTAACTTTTCAATAATTTTATGCATAAGGGGTATAACAGAGTTCAACAAATCTAATAAGAAACAACCAAATTCGTCGTAAGGATTATTATATGATTTTGTATAGTATATTGAAGAAAGATATAAAGTTGTATGAAATAGTAATACTGATCACAAAATTCTTTATATTTTAAACTTTAATAAGATTTTTTCAAATTTGTAATTTCACGCATTAATTTATACACAAAAAGAAATTATCTAATTTCAATTTATCTCATTCCTATATTAAAGTAAGAAATGCTCATTTAAAAAAAATCTATACTCGTGTTTAATTTCATGTCTTACACGCACAGACATATATATAAAGTATCGGAGGGCCTGAAATCCATGCTATATTTTCATCCTTTTATTAAATGCCTAAAAATAATTTAAGTATTTTGTTTTAATTTCTTATAAAAAAAATAAAGATTTAATATTAAGAAAATCTATATTTCTACATCACTAATATTATCCACATAATTAAAATGTTGTTTTTTTCAATTTTATTTTGGTTACATAAAGTATAAATAACTTAAATTACATTAAAAAAAATCTTATTATATATAATATATAAGTATTGACATAATAATTTTATTTTATATAGTACTAAATTATTTTATAAATTATGGTAAGAAAATCATAAATTTGTTAAGTAATTTTTAAAATTTTAATCACTTTTTCTTTTCTCAACATTTATTAAATTATATCACAATTAATAAATATATAGTATTTATAATGTATAATTTTGTATAATAAATAAATATTGACTTGTTGTTAATAAAAACAATATCTCTTTATCACAACTTTATTTTTACTATTTCGTACTATGAAGAATGCAAAATTTAGGGGAAATGAGTATCTTTATTTTTTTTTTCTATATTAAAAATTTATGGGTATTTTATTTTTAACCGTTTAATGGGAATTGTGTTTTATATTTTGAAGTTGTAGAAACTTGATATACTCTCCAATTATTTCGTATTTTATCTTTTGGTATAGTTAAAATTATGTAAAATAAATTATATTAAAGGTTATACAGTTTATTGGAGTAATTAGAAAAATGAATAATAAAGAAGAAGAATATAAATTATTATTGCGACCCAAAAAATATAACATAAAATATTTTTAGTAAAAAATTATAATAACATACAAAACATAACATCGAAATTATTAAATCTAAAAATTTTTATGAGTAATAATTAATGAAAATTCACTTTCGAATTTTATTGATCCGTGAAGAAATTTAGAAGATTTGAAACTCAAATTTTAATTTTCACCAAGTCGGGTGATAAACTTTTTATGTCATATTTTTCAGAGAAAATAAAATTTGAGTTGATTTGTACGGAGTATATAATTTTAATGTTATGATATACTTTGATTGTTGGTCATGTTTATGAACCAATTTAGATGAATTTTTAACATCACTCTATAATATCTTTTGTAAAGTTATTTTTTCTAATAAGATTATGTCAAGTTCTTATTTATAAACGTTTAATACTTTAAGTAACATTGTATTAATATTTATATATTTTAGAAAAATTGATACTGTTAAATTTTTGGACTTTGATTTGAGAATTTAATAAATTTGATGTAATTTATTTATTTATTTTTTACAAAATAATTAGAAGAGTGATCTTATATTTGTATTTGGGTAGTTCACTATGATATACATATATTACTTATTTTTGCTTTTCATATTTTAGTTGGGGAAAGAAGAAATTAAAGATACAAATTGTTGAAAAGTATCCATTGAAATTTTAGCATTTATATCGAGAGTTCTCTAATTTTTGCGTGAGATAGGATCGAAAGGAAAGAAAACAAGAGCCAGCTACAAAAAAAAAACAAAAATTTAATGTGTTTCCACAAGGATTAATACATACCAAGGAAGGATTGAAAAGAAAGAAAACAACAGTCGACTACAGAAAAAATAAATAGAAAATCAATGCGTTTCCACAAGAATTAATACATACAATTGTCAAGTGAAATAAACTACGTTTTATATGGAGTATATTTTATCATGTCATTTATTATCATCCAAATTCTCAAATAGTAACACAAATGAGTGATATATGTGATCAAATATGTCCGCATCCATTTATAATACTAAATTGAGTTCGTGAGTGTCTTATGAAACAATTTAGGAGAAATATTAAGATTGTTTTCAATTATTATTAACATATACTACTAAATTCATATTATTTTTAAAAATTTTAGTTGATTGCTAATTCAAATGCATGTGACCAAATTTATTAATGCTATTTCTTAATTAATGTGAAAATTTTTAACAATTAAAAGTGAAGATGTGAATGATTTATAGTATGAATCTAATCTTTTATAGATACATTGAATTCACAATAATGAAAAAAAATTGAAAAATATTATTGTATTATGTAAACATGTTATATGTTATAATATAGCAAGAAATATAAAATATTTACAAATATAAATATCAAAATATATTTTTTTAATATAACTATTAAATTATATAATAATTTCTAAAAATATGATAAAGATATTATAATTATTAGTTTTATATATTGACTAAAGAATATATCAATCATAGAAACTCCTGTGCAATTAACTCGCTAGTACATGTATAACCTATATAATCCCTTGTTTTTGGTGTAACTTTTGTAATTAATGATATTATCTTATTGTATAATATCAAACAAGTTTACACTTAAATATTAATATACACAAACAAAAATATTAAAATTAAAAAATATATAATAAATTTTCGAATTAGAAAAATATGGGAAGGGCGCGTGGGACGTAGCATTCTTAGAAAGGTCGTTCCAAATATAAACAGCTATAAACCCTAGCCGACGAAGAGGACGAACTAACCATCGTTCGTCGCAGCGATTCGGTGAAATTGGTGAGGGTTTAGGGTTTTAGGTCAATCAGATGGGCGCAAAAGCGAAGAAAACAATGGCTAGGAAACTGAGTAAGAAGAATTCGAATTCTTCTCTCTCATCTGCTTCAACTCGCAAAGTTGAAGCTGCTGGTACCGCCGATTTTTTGGTACTGTTAATAATTTGTTAGTTTTTAGCATTTGGTTTGTGGTGTTGTTGTTGACTATCGAGATGAGTATGGTTAATTTTGTGTGTTGAATGCAGCCACTAGAAGGAGGTCCGGCACAAAAGCTTCAGGTCAGCGAAAAACAGCAGGAAAACAAAGCCACAGTATTGTATATCGGTCGAATCCCACATGGGTTTTATGAAAATGAAATGGAAGGTTCGGTGCCATTTTTGATGCATTTTCTTTGCTAATTAAAATTAGTTGTTTGTATTGTGTACTTGTAAGAGCTTTGACTCTGTAGTTGTGTTGATCGTGTTGAATGTACAAAGTTGGTGTAGGTAGTTTTCATCTGGTAATTTATTCTTTCGGTGGTTTTCTCTAGTCCTATGAATTTACCTTTTTTTTTTCCAAGTGAATTTACTCTTTACCTGTAAGAGGGAAGGGAACAAAAAGTAATGAATATGTTTGTGTTATATTATTGATCAATATGATCATAAATTGGTGAGGAAACTCATAATGTATTGTTTATAAATTGGTGGTGGAAATTCAATAGTGTATTTCTAATGTTTGATCATCATTTCACAGGTTTTTTCAAACAATTTGGTACAATCAGGAGGCTTAGGATTTCGAGAAACAAAAAGGTTGGACATTGTGTTCTATATATTTTTTGCTTAAAGTAATTTTGGTGTAGCAGACTACAGTTCAGCAACCTATATTATTTTGTGATTCTTGTACTTATGTGTTGATCTTATTAAAGTTCCGCTTGAAGATTCAAGATCAATTTTGGCTTCTGCTAGTAAAACTGACTCATTTATACATGCAGGATTCATATATTAATTTAATTTTAGTAGTACAATAATGAACTTTGAAATAAATCGCTGAAGTATTACCAATCATGAGTTTATCTTGATATTTCACACAAATTCCATCAAATTTGAGTTTGGAATTTACTTTCAAAAGTCAAATTTGGTTCGGAGTATTATATTTGGTGATGCAGAGAATGTATATTACTGCTTCTGATTAATGAGTTGCATTGAGAAGCTCACTTCTTTAGTGTTGTAGGTGGTTGTGTATTTTTTTGCTGCCAAATCAATACATGGTTGTTTTAAGTTTTAAGTCTAATTAGAGTTCAAAATTGTCTATTATCACTATAAAATCTCCCTTCCTTTCTAAAGGTAAATTGATGCTAGTTTATGCATGTGGCCTATTGTCAATCTATGGACATGCTTTCATCCTTTCGGTGAAGCAATAACTAGCATGATGGGGCAAAGAAAAAGGAAAAGAGAAGTGCAGTAGCAAGTAGTAACAAATTTTCAGGTTATAACAAGTAAGGAAATGGTGAGTGAAGTAAGGGGCCAAGTAGCAATTTTGATGGTATATATTTGACTAAATTCATAAATTGCACTCAAAACTTTACCTTGTTGAGGTTTGGATCCAAACATTAAGAACTTGTCACTTTGCACCCTTATAATTGAAACAAGTTCTATCATGGGACTCTATAACCAGTCAAAAGTGACCAGATGTACAGTTATCATCTCTTTTCGAGTGCAAGGTAGGTAGGAAATAAGTATTGTAATAAGATATGATACCATCGTTCACTGGAAATTACAAAATTGATAAATCTGAAAAACCTCCGAAAACAACTGAAAGCAATCACCAAGATGATTTAGAATCCATCTCAGAGATTCTGAGCATTCTGGTCATTGCAGAGCACTACCTATATTCCAAAAACAGCACTCACACACTGTTTTTTCTCTAGTTGTCCGCAGTTTGCGTTGTAAATGTTGTAGGACAGATTTGAGAGGGAATAAAGAGATTAGGAAGCAGGATAGACCAGGGGTAAAGCTCATGAAGCACAATGCTTAGAATCAATTCATAATAGTAATCAATTTGACTAATTATAAAGACGAGTCCATATATTTTATTACAAAAGTTTCCCATACAATTATATCAAACAGTTACCAACTAAACTGTCCATCTCTTGCTCCCTGTGATTCGCTATTGAGGGAGACATTCTCTGACCGTCTGCCATATAGATCGCCATCAAGAGAGTACTCGCTATTCAGGTTTTGTTGTTGGAGGTGAAAAGGTTCCAAGTAGTTGCACTGATTTATTTTTATCAAGAATGTTTAGTTGTATTTATGCAGAACTCCAATGAAGTCTCTTCAACAATTCAAGTTAATTTGCAAGTTGATTTTTTCCTCTGAATGTGTAGTCGTCATACTTGCTGTTGCCATTCTTATTATTGAGTTGTACAAATTCTCTTGTTTTGGTATCTGGGTATTACTGACTTCAACCAGTATTGTAGACGATATTTCAAATTTGGACAGACCTACGTCGTGATCGTTGCTGATCAGTAATATCCACATTCCACAGCAACATTCATTGATGATGTTAATGGTAACCATGATTATTTGTAAGACAAAATTCAAAAACATAGGTTTTGTTTTGGTAGTTATGACGGGGAACACAAGTGAAGTTCAAAGGAGGCAATTTCTATATTTATTACGAGATTTTGCTGTTCAAAAAATTCATGTAATTAGTGATTAGTAGTATTCAACTAGTAATTTGTTATCTATAGTTTTAGGCCGAATTGCAAATGGGCTAGGGTATATTTTGAATTTGTTCCCTATATAATGATGTTTTTAGTATTGAAATTCAGACTGATGATTTGAAAATTGAGAATGTTCTCTCTTCAACTGTAGAGGTTCCTCCTCGATTGTAGAGGTCCTTCCTAGAGTTTATACGTTGCAAAACCCCTAACCCCTAATAACCATAGATGATTGGATTTTTAGTTTTCTATCTTATTTTCAATTGATATTGTTCCCTATTTTATTGTGTTCATCATCAGGTAAATCGATGGTAATTTGGTAGCGTCACTGTCATTGAAGTTGTGATGTTAATGAATTCTCACAGGAAGATGACAAGGGTATTTTCCTGGAGTATCTGTATAAAACAAGCATGCATGTGCTTCCTGGTCACTTCTGACCAATTAAATGCCTGGAGGGTGTGTATTGTTAATAGATTCATGTTATAGGGCATGATGTGAGATATCCTGAATATCGGTTGGGGTTTTGGGGGTTGGGGTTTTGGGGGTGGGGCGTTGGGGGAGGCAGTGGATGGGGTGTTGAAATCTTGACGCAGGGGCGAATTCTGGATCACACTTTCTGGTTTACTCTACAAATTGAAAGCAAATTATTTACGTCTTTTTCTTTTGTAAATAAAGGTTGCTTTTGCCCCTAGAACCAAATGGTTGGGTGCTGTTTTTGTCTTCTTTTTTGTCTCTGTTCTGTCAGTCTTATTGCTATGGCAAATGATTCTAGAGTTGCTGAGTTCACTATATTCTTCTTCTTCTTTTAATAGCTGCATAAAGTTTCTTATCATGATTGAAACATGTAAACACAAACCGTGACTTCTGCATGATATTTTATTTCTTGGAGTTTAGTTGTACGAATATATTGCAGAGTCATCCCTATATTAATATATTTCAGCTAACTGTCTGTTCTTGTTTCACTTTTGTTTTGCAGACGGGAAAATCCAAGCACTTTGGCTTTATTGAGTTCGAATCCCCTGAGGTTATACTTGCTGATTTGTGTTTATGCATGTGTTATGTTCCTATATATAATATCTGTCTTGCTTTTTGCTGAGTGCAGGTAGCAAAAATTGTAGCTGATACTATGCATAACTACCTCTTATTTGAGCATTTACTGCAAGTTTATCTTGTTCCTCCTGAGCGAGTTCATCCAAAACTGTAAGTTTTTTCGCTGCTGTAAAAATGTCTTAAATTGAAATTGTTCAAAATAGATTGTTTCATAGGCTTGTTTGATTTGTACGCGAGGGGTAGGAATAATTACCAGGAAGAAGCTTAATACCACTGGTGAAACTTACACTGTCTAGACATGCTAAATTCCTGCCTAGGTGTTGGGTGATTCTCTACTGCCTTGATCTTTTAGGACAAGTAGACCCCTCCATCAGTGGAATCAGTTTAAGAAATTGATGATTTGGGCCGTTTATTATGTAATTAATTATTATGTAAGAATTGAGTTTCTAATGCCTCCAAAAACTTTTTTGGGTAGGTTTAATGTAAAATTTAAGATCCTACATATACAGTATGTTCGACATGGTATATCCAAGTATATACAAATAAACATGACCAATTAAGAAAGTAAGAAAACACCCATGCTAGGAATTCCCACCACCATCTAGGTCCACCTAGCTTATTTAAAATATTTTACGTTGCTGGCTCTATTCAGCTTACTTATTCCAAGTGTTCAATATATTGACTTATCATGATTTGCGACTCATGACTCTCTTTGGAACTCCTATGTTTGTCGTCTCAATGACAGTTGTTCTCATTTGCAGGTGGAAAGGGGTGAGCCGCTGGTATAAACCCTTGGACTGGGTTCGAATTGAGAGGAAACGACATAACAAGGTGATTTAACATGATGTATATAAAGATTGTGCATTATAGCTGCCCATGCAGTGAATTATGGGAGTTTTATTTTTGTGCTTTTCGATGAACTATATTTTCTGGGGATGAAATAAACATACTAATGCCACTGAATGATGATGATTTGCCAGGAAAGAACATTTGAAGAGCACAAGAAGTTGGTAGAAAGAATTATGAAAAGGGATCAGAGGAGGCGAAAGAGGATTGAGGCTGCTGGTATTGACTATGAATGCCCTGAAGTTGTAAGTATCTATGCCTTCTCTTTTAGTTTTCCCCCCTCCTTTCAGGATTTGAGTTTATGCAATATATACAGTGAAGTTGCAAGGAGTATTGACTATTGTAGTGGAATGTGTATTGACTGAGATTATGGGTCCGCTTGGCATAGCTTCTTTATAAAGGGTGAGGTGGAGGTTTGAGTAATGGTGAGGTTAGCGTTTGGGTTGAGGTGAAGTAGAAGTAACACTTTTTAGCTTCCTTCTCAACCCACAAAATGATACATTTGGGTAGAGGTGTACAGCACTGCCAAACACAATTTTGTTAACTCAACACAAGATAATTCAACCCTAGGTTTGGTTCAGAAAAAAGCAGTGCCAAACGGACCCTATATATTTCAATCTTGCTTTGTGAACTCCGTCAGCTATGGCTTATCAGATGAAGCAAAAGAAAATCTGATTGCTCATAAAAGAAAGAATGCACGATCGTGAAAGTTGAGCATGTTTGTGTCTCATGTTTTCATTCCAAGTATCCTATTATCTCATGGATTGTTAGTTAGTGATGCTATTTGGCATGAACTGTTTCAGGGCTTGTACCTATTCTTTTGAGACCTTGACTGGTTGTTGTCTGATCTTTTTTATTTTTTTCCATTGCTTCTCTTTTGTGGTTTTCTTTTTTGCCCCCATTCTTGTTTTCCTTGTCTAGCAGGTTGCACATTTCTTTAAATAAACGCCTTTTCTTCTCCTGGGGAAATAGAAGGATAATGAGTTGATTGTGTCTTAGTAATCGCTTAACTCCTGTTTTCAACTTTATAATGCAGATGGGTAGTAGCCAACCTGCTTCAAAGAAGATTAGATTTGCAGACTAGTACTACTTTGTCGGGCTCTAAGTATGCTCCTTTTTCAGCCTCTATATTTTTGCTCTCTATGCACAGTGACAAGGCTGCTTTAAATTATGATTTTAAACTTTTTCTCCTCGCTAGGTCAATTTACGTAGCAGAAAAAGGAAAAGCGTGACGAGCAAGTATCATGTCATTGATGAATGAAAAGCTTCTAGCCCTTGTTATTATCAAGTGTAACATGTGAACTTCTTGTTTAGACTAATTGACTGGTACTATAGTTCTGTCAATGGTCTGTCTATACTTGGAAGATGCAGCATTACATTTTTCACAGCAACTTGATTGTAAGATGGGATGTAGTTAGAGTTTTGTTTAATGAAAATACCAACTCGGATGGTTATTTATCTAATGACATTTATTTTTACCCAGTCAACTGTCAGATTTAGGTTTTTTTCCCCCTCAATTTTATTTTTCGTGGACTTGGAAATCCGATAGCATGGGTGTCATTGCATCTGATCTTCTCTTTAGCTCTTTTCAACTTTGGCCTAGGATACATGACATCTAGGCTCATTAAAACATCTATATATCATCTTTTCACTCCCATGAACAATAAAAATTTAGAAATCTCGTTCCGCTCTCTAGGGAGTTCTATAAGTGGGGCACGAAGTTGTATGGTTTGTTGTTGACTTGACATTTGTTTCAGCATTCAATTTCTTTCGGAGCAAAGGTAATATTTTGCGATGTGAGCTTGTAAAAGTCAATAAATTCAAGTGGAAGTATACTTGCGTATCTTTTGTATTCTTCCACTCTCTTCTCGTACCTTCTCACTTTTTCCTCTCCTTTCTCGTTTTAACACACTCGCTGGGTTATCAACATCTCACTATCTCAGTTTCTCTTTCCGTCCACACAAGCAAAGTAGAGAAGGCCGAAAAAAGTATTTTTTTTTTCAGCATAATTTTCACCATCCAAAATTAAAAAGGATATTGCAATAAATGTTGTGACTTTTTAAGTTTGCTAAATTGTAGCGGGTTTGTAAATCTCAGTTCTTTTATGTCTGCTACAAAAATGTGATCTTTTAAGTCTATTTTGTGGACTTAAAATTTTCTTTTACGATAACTACAAATTGTGGTGAATATAGAAAAATAAGATGAAACATACGTCCACTACTACAATAGATATAAAAAAAATAAAAAATGCTATGAATATTAACAATTTGCACAAATAAATGTACACAAACATGCGCGACAAATTATCAATTATTAAAATTTTAATTATGGACTCATCAGTATTCGCTAATCTCTTATAAGATTTAATCACATCAATTTGTACACATTTAATGTGTACATGTTGATGTCCCTAACACCAATCTAAAATAAATGAGATTGAAACTTTTTTTGATGTCCCTAACACCAATCTAAAATAAATGAGATTGAAACTTTTTTCGTCACAATTTCTGACTCACCGAGATTGACAGCCTACTTAAAATTTCAAACGGATACATTTATTTCTTTTAGTATTTTACGAAGATTTAGAAAATATACTTCTCTCATCTCGAATCCAACATTCACACTAAATTTTTACTTAAATGGTATGAAATAATTTTTTATTTAGATCATACTCTCTTGGGTTATGTTATATTATTTATGATAATTTTGGGATAAAATTGAGATATTATAGGATGCCAAGTTTTACTCGTCTGACTTATGCTACATTTGTTCTCTTTAGTTAGTATATTTATTTATTTAATTATGTTCCACTTCCAGATGTGTGAATATGATACTTATACAATTTGAGGGGTTTGACAAGTCAAAATGTCTGTGTGATTAGGGGTGAAAATGAGCTGAATCTGAGCAAACACTATTATGCTCAATAAAGAAAATACGAATTCGAGCTCGAGTTGAATAGGAAGACCAAGTAATAAAATTTGTGCAGATTCGTCTTGCCAATTTATTTGATATTATCCGACTCCTTATTACTCGGATCATTTTTTAATTGAACTACTCAGATTGTCTATCATCGAATACGAAACAATTCGAATACAAAATGAACCATTTATAAATATTAAAAATTAAAATTTTTATTCCTGTAAATAAATTATTTACAAAGGTGAAATTTCAATTTGAGATTTAATAACTAATGACAACTATGAATCGATAACAATTTACAAATGATCTTTGTGATTGATAAATTTTGGTTTCAATAAAATCTTCATTCTATTCTTGAACAACTTAACTTCAAATAATTAATTTCCAACTTGTATGTTTGCTATAAATGTTCGTAAAAGTTGTGATAAATGTTCAATTAATAATAGAAGAAGAAGATTGTAATAAATTTTTTTAATAAATATATCATTATAATATAAAATTTATGCAAATGTAACTCTTTTTATAGAATAAATCCCATTTTCAAGTGCAACTATTTTTTTTTGACAATGAATATACTACATATAATTATGGTCTCCCAAAAAGAAATTTAATCCCTACTCTCCACTCCTTATTGTCAAATAAATTGATTAAAGTGAATAAGTATGTAAAATTTGAAAAGATTTTTTTTTAATATTTAATAATTTAGTTCGAATTACATCCTATTATTAATCATATATAATTTAATTAATTTGTTTTGTTACTATCAGTGATGGTGGGAATACGTAAGATCCTTACAAAATATAAGAATATCTTGTTTGAAAAAGAAAAATTCTTGTCACCTCTTTCAAGGTAAAAAAAAACTATGAAATTTAAAGTCAAGTAAAATTGAAGGATATATTAAAAATAAAGCTAAAACAAAAGATAAATATTTATAAATAGTCAAATAGAGGCATAAAACAACTAATAATAAATAACTTCAATAATAATAAATGTAGTTGTAATCGAGTAATATCGATACTCATAACAAGAATTGATCATTATCAGAGACCAAATCGGTATTACTAAAATATGAGATACTCGAATATAAATATGAGTGAATATTATCTCTCTCATATTCTACCCGAATTTTATATTTTATAAATTGAGTATGAATCATATTCCACTCAACAATATTCGATCTTGAATTTCAGTATTATATTTTCAAATCTATTCTGAACGGAGCCGCGAACTGTTGGGCCGGATTTACAGCCGTACATGTGATTCGCTCAGTTGATTGATCCGCATGTATTCTCACCATGTGTGTGATTGCTAAACTTTTCGTGCACGTGTTTAATATTATCATAAGTATCTGTAATAATATAGTGGATCTTGTCTAAATCTTTATTAATATATTAGGTTCTATGAGACACAACTTTATAGTACATAAATACGTGTACATTGCGTATTATAAGAAGTGAATAATTTATCAAAAAAATTAAAAGAATTTTATATTATTTTTTGTTTATCAAAATTTTTGTAACAAAAATTCTTCTTTAAAACTAGAAGTTATATGTTGAAGATAATCTTAGCTATTTCGTATAATATTCAACTCATAAAAAATGGTAATGTATAAGCACAATCACAAATTGCTCTCAATTTTTACGACATATAATACGACAATAGAAACAAGTGATACTATGTGATCTTCATCTTTATAATAATAGAGACGAATTGCATTAAATTGAATTAAAAAATCACTCGTAGTATAATAAAATATTTCATTATAATATAGTAAAATAATTAATGAAGAGAAACATTTTTTTGTTATGATATCGTAAGAATTTTATATTACTCGTTATTTATAAATTAAGACAAATATGTCGAATTTCACAATAAAACACAAAATCATCACTATATATTTTTGTAGAAATATGTGACGTACCTTTGTCCGAAATTCTCTCCTCAAAACAAACTTTTTATAACAAAAATAAAAAAAAGGGAAATATATCCCCACGCGTCGTCTCCCTCTCTCTAAATTAAACAACGACTACTCTATACTTTCCAACTGATACCTGTTTCATTTGCTCCTATTTTGCGTGAAACACAGTTGTGAACTCTCTCTCTCTCTCTCTCTCAAAAGCACAGTTATGTCGCCAAGCAAGTTCACCTCTAATGTATGATTCTCTCTCTCCTTATATTGATATACATCTATCGATATGGATTTTGATACATGTTTTGCAGTTCAAGTATTGCTAATTTCTGCTCTAATTTGATTAATTATTTAATGTTGTTGAATTTAGGGTTTGATCTCAGCGATTAAGGTTTTCCTGAGTTTCTGGATTGTTGTTATCCGTAAATTTGATTGTCGACTGGTCGAATTTGCTATGGATGTGTTAATAAGACAGTTTGGTAGAATTCGAATAAATACATGCGAGTGTGGTAGAATGTTATATATGGCAAGAATCTTGAAAAAATTGAATTAGATACAGTTATTCTAATTTTAGAAATTGAGATATTGCTGATCCATGCACCAATTGACAATGCTGGAACAGTTACAATAAGTGCAGAACAAGTTTGTTCCAGTTTAATGTATTTAAAAGATAATTTGGTGGCAGCTATTAGTTTTAGCATTTTCAGTTGTTCTTTTGTTAACTTATGATATTTTAATCAGGTGTTCCACGTTCACTAATATTGTCAGAGAGGAATCATTTATGAAATAGGTGCGTGGGTAGTTCCAATAGATATTATTAAGGGAGAATATGTTGATCAGGTAGCATGATAAGTGGTGGTTATTTTTAGTCTGAATTTGCATCACAAAATTCGGAACATTATTTGGATAGGTAGATACTTATGAAGTACAAATGTACGTATCCAAATCTGTCAGTTTATGAAAGGAGTCTTGGGATAAAACTGCAGGGTAAAGGCCTTTATAAATGATGACTATCATATTCGGATTCCTTTCCCTTTTCTCATTTATGATAAAGGTGGACAACCCTATCGCGTATTTGTAAGATAGAGATGCTATTGTGTGAAGTCTGAAACTGACAAAAATCTGCCGAACGGCTTCATTAGGCATGATTTATTGTTGCAGTATTATTAAATGTATTTTATACAAGTGGTCTAAACATCTTAAGATTGTGTCATACACGCACACCCTAAAGATATATTGCAAATAATTTGGATGGAGTGAGTAACATTTAATAACATAGGATATTTAGTTCAAGGATAATCGGATGTCTAATTTGGGGTGAAGGGAGTGTGCATGAGTTGATCTAGTGATTCATCTACAGTTGTTATATAGGGTATTGAGAGCATTAGTTATGGTTATCAATTGATCCAGGGGTCTTAATTAGCCCTCTGATAAAGTTGAAACACTGTTGATCCATAAACACTGATCATTCTGCCATGTGTGATGGTGAAATCTATTGTCCTAATGATGAGTAACATGTATTAGACTGAATTTTCCGTGGAAGGAGTAAAACTAACATTCTTAATTTGGTCAAAGGATTGCATTAAAAATTGTGCTTAATATAAATATCTACTTTGTCTATGTAATTTGTTACGTAATTTGAGAATAAGCATGGTCATAGTCATAATTATGATATCCCTAGCTAATCCTATTATCAATTTATCACCATGCTCATCCTAGAATGCTCTAACATTATAAATAATAGTGGACTTTTGATCAACTTCAGTTCTACTGTTAATCAGGGTTTGAGACTTGAAATTCTTATGCCTTTCCATTTTGGTTATTTTGTAATGCTTATTGTGCATTTAGCCTCTTGTGAACAGAATAATGCCGGTGCTTCAACACAGGAAAATGGTTTTGTTGATTCACTCCCTCTTTTGAACTCGGAGAAGGAAGTGCAAGAATTGGTTAAACAGTCTGATGTACAGGGGACTGACGATCATCTTATAGAGTTTTCAGAAGCTATGAGAAGTACGCCAATGTTTTTAATCTTAAGCTGAAAATTCTGTTTCCGGCTAACTGTTGTAGTCATACGTGGTACTCATATCTTTATCAAATTCGTTCAGCTGTCACAAAGGCATTAAGGCAAGTTGCTGAAGGAAAGGCATCTGCTCTAGCTGAGGCTGCTGAGTGGAAGCGTAAATATGAACTCGAGAAAGCACGGAACATGCAGCTGGAGCATAAAGGTTTTTGATTATGTCATAATTTGAAGATAGCTGTCTCACTTATCCTTTATATAGACACTGCTTGTGAAATCATTGATAGTGTGATTGAATTTTCGCCTCATCCTAACTACAGCTTAGCGGGATAGCTTAAATGGCGTACATGATTTTTATCTCCATAATGTTCTATCTAGTTCCATGATAATGTCAAATTGCTGTGATCATGTCATTCAGCAGGATCTTGCTTCTATTTTTAGTTTCATTTCCAGATTTCTTCTTTGAATTTGTACAGTGATCAACTTTTGCAGATAGCCATATCTAAGTCATCAGTGCCACATTTAGCTTCCTTTCTTGGTTTATTAGTTGTTCAGTCCTTGATTATGTAGTCATCTTTCTAAATATTTTGAAGTACTATCTGTGAACCGGAGCTCTATGATACTAGAGTATCGAAGCAGTATCATATTCTGTTGATAGACAGAATCAATATACTCTTGGACCATTTGGTTTTGAGGTTATATTGAATCATAACTATTGATATACAGTCCATTTGACATGGAGAGTAATGTAGTACATAGGAACCAGTAATTACTACATAGAGAGGTTTAAACTATGCTTCTAAGGGCTGTAACGGTATGTTTATTTGTTTCTTTGTCTACTTTCTCTGTTTTCTTAGTAGTGAAGTAATTACTCCCTCTGGTTCGTAATGTTAGACCTCAACTACTTGTGCACATGTAGTAAGAAAAACAATTATGATGACATTCTACGATTGATTTAATGACAACCATACAAATTTATCGCTATATCGTAAATGCAACTTAAAAACATTATGAGAGAGAATAAGATAATTAATAGGTGTAACTTGGGAAAGAATGCTACATTTCTTCCTAGAATAAAGTTATAAAGTAAATGTCAAATCAAATTGAACTTTGAAAAATCTCATAAAAAGTCAATTATAATGAACCAGAGGGAGTAAGTTATTGACGTGCAATCAAGGAAGCATATTTATTGAATTTGCAGGTTTGTTCCAAGTCTAAGGAAGTAGCATTCTATATTCGCCTTTGTACTTTTGCATATTGACATAGTAATATAATTAAGACTATCACAACAAATATGTCTGTGCTTGTCGTGAAATGATGGTCTTTGGTGACTTTAAGTGAGATGGTTTAGAACTCACATGAATATCTCTTATGGGGTTTCTTGTGATGAGAAATGGGGCGTTTTTCCATTTATAGTTGGTATACTAACTTATATGTAGGCTTTTCTGCTTATTATAAATGTAGTATAGAGTTTCTTTCTTTGATTTCTTTTGCACTTCACGTGGTATCAGAGCACTGTCTGCACATTCCTACAGTTTCTTGGTATATTTGTTTGTGTACAAAAAAAGCCTTTGAAAAGGTGTTCTTCCTCTTGAAATGGCTAGGATAGTGAAGTTTCCAGATCTAAGCAAGAAATTTCTGGAAAATTTGTTGTCATGTTTACTAAAATCCATTTCACACTATATATGTAACGCTCGCAAACAAATAATACATAGCTAATCAAATGGATAACCTTTTCATGTGTCCCTAAATTATCTCCTAAATGCATGTTTGGTCCCCAAAATTTATTTTTCCACAGTTTGGTCCCTAAACTATTTCCAGTCGTCGCTCTCAACGTTATTTTTTCCAACCACCATAATGTCCATTTTGACTTAAAAAAATAAATTTCTATTTTACAGATAGCTACCTCAACGTTATTTAAATTCTAACACACTGAAGAATTACGGTGTACCGAGATTTGTGGGTCTGCTCGGCCTAAACAAGTAAATGATTGATGGCAAGATGATGCAAAAGAACCATAGGAGCAATTGAACAAAGTATTTAGCTTTCGCTAGTGAGGATATGATATACAAATTGTGAGTTCTGCGTTTATTTCTAAGATGGAGAGGAAAATAGGAAGAAATGTCTATCCATGACGAGAAAGGAGGAAGATTTGAGTTTAATCTAGATAAATACATTTCAGTTTTGCATCTTAATCTTGCTTCAGCAGCACTAAATAGAGATCCAGGTCTAGCAATAATGGCTGATTAAATATGCTTAGTTTAAAAAGTACCAGGAAAAGGAAAAGTCTGCGGAGATATGTTTCTTTGTCATTGTTTCACACATTTTTACCCATGCAGTTTATTTCAAACCAAAAAATGCTGCTCATTCATTATGATTAATATACAAGCATTGACGGCAATTGTTTTCTTAATTAACTTGGGTAAGTGTCCCTTCCACTCTGCAATTCTGCATAAGGATATGTGTTTTACTGAGCTCAAAGCTAGATTGCTGCTTGCGGCATTTTAGTATTCAGATGTGGAAACTCTCTGTTGTGAGATCCAGTTTGTTGCACCAAATCACGTTCTGAAAAATTGGATCATTGTCTAATATAATATTTTGATAATCAAGTTTGGACTCAGGCAATAAGATTTGTGCAAAGCTTGGAAGCTGCTGCACCCAAACTCTCATGGATAATGCAGTGGGAGTTTTAAGTGTTTTTCTTCCATGTGTTGTTTGTTGGGGCATTTGGAAGGAACAGGATGAACAAGTGTCTGAAGGTACTTAATTGTACGTATATTGCACATGCAATTTCCTCCTCGTGAAGGTCTTCGAGACATTTTTGACTTCTTAGTTGTTGTCTTGTCATTGAGATGCATTTGGCCCTCTTTACAGTTTCCTCAATCTTGACTGCTTGCCAGGACTGACTATAAAACAAGTCCGAGTATTGGTTTAACAGTTCGCATATCCTCTCTTTTGAATAAGTCATTTTCCCACCTATAAGTTATTCCTATTTATGCTTGAACGTAGCAGTTGCATAATGCAAAGTTTCCCCAGTTTTGCTCACATCTTGGTGGACTCTGTTATGACCTCCTTGTTACAGTTCCTATTGACGAGATGCATTTTCTTCTTTTAAAGTTGTTTTACTCATGTGTATGGTTTTCTTTCCTAGACATTCTGTTAATGAAATATTAGTGCTAGCACTAATACCATTTTAAGAAGTTGCTCACTTTTGAGTCTTTAATGAAAGAACTTTGTAAGTTCCTTCCATTTGGTTGTTAAAGTTCTCACATTTTAGCCAGTTGTTTAAAGATTCAAAGTCTTTCTGCTGGTTCTTCGATTTTCTTTAGCTAGATTATAACTTTCCAAAATCTAGCTTTTAACTTCGAGCAATTTTATCAAGTTTGTGGTGAAATTTGTTTTTTTGATCCCATTTTTTTGGTTCGTGGTGTTTGTATGCGAGTTTGGGATAATCTCTGTCACTGCTCACATGGCTAACTTTTGCTCTTAGTTCATCATTTCTAATCCGAAGTTTATTTATAGTCAAGATTTCATGACAAATATTACATGTAATTATGCATGTGCTTGGTTTCCTCGTATATATGATCATAGGACCAATCTGAGATAGCAATAGGAATACTTTATGTAAGTCTCGAAAATGCTTCAATATATCTCAAACTAATGAGTATTGACTCCTCCCAATAAAGTATTATCTCTCTCTCTCTCCTCTTGCTCCATATATGTCATGTTTCAAAATGGCAAAAGTATTGCTCCTAATCTTTTAATTTTCTTCCTTCACTGTAGTGCTGTCACCTGAAGAGCATAACAGTGAGCTGAATGATCTGAGACCAGAGAACTTTGCTGACCAATCTTCATTGTCAGATAAAGCTGGTGAACAACCTGCGAGGTGTTGTGAGAGGATTTTTTCTCATGAAGTTCTTCGGGATGGAGAGACCAAGTATGATTCCAAAGTGGTCCAGTGTAAATTTATGAGAAAGGTAGAGGTTTTAGATTCTTATTGGCAATATATCCTCTAGCTCAAAATGATTTCAAGTCTGTACCAATAGAAATCTTACTTATATGATGTCTTTCATTATCATCATATCTTGGTTTGGGCTGTTCTGGACTTCTGGTTGAGTTCAGTATACTCAGTTGTTTCTGTGCTGCAAAAAGCATTTGGCGTTTCTGGAAGCAATGTACTTTTACAAACGAACCTATATGAGAAGTGCTAGTTGATCAATCGCGAGTTCCTGCCTTTTGAATGTTTCAAGAAGCATTCCTTTCCATGTTTACCTTCATGTCTCTTGGACAAAGGCTGAATTGTCAAGAGGACAGTTTATAAGCTGTACTACCACACACCTATTTCTTGATGATTGCTTTCAGTGTTATATTTTATGATAAGAATATAGATAATCTATTAAAAATCCCAAGAAAAGGCTAGGAAACCTTAACTTATGAATTAACTCTGGTTGCAAAAATACCCAAAATGTACTGATTGTAACTGGTTTAATTTTGAATATTGTTTATTTGCATGGAAACTTTATGCCTATGTATCACACTTTCTACTTTTTCTCCTGACTGCAGGCATCATTTAAACTATCATGGTGTTGTAAAGGCGAAAAGAGTGATCAGCATAAACATGATATCGTGTCTTTTGACAAGGGAGATATAACAACTGCAGAGCGCAGCAGTAAGCAGGTACGCTTGGTGCTATCAAAACCTTAAGATCTCTGTATTGTACTAGCTATGGGTAATGCCTTCTTTCCACGAAACTATGTTCACTTATTTCTTTTATTTATTTATTATTTTTTATTGAAGAGAAAATAATTACATGCGAATAATAGGTTTCACCTTAAATTTCATTACTCTTGATTCTTTTACTCTATGACAAATTTAAAATATCTCTATTATGATGACCACTCTCCTCTGACATCTCCAGTGATTGCCTAACTCTCATTTTTCATTTCAGATTTCATTAAAATGGGAATCTTCCCCACAGACTGTCCTTATCATGACCAAACCGAACTCCACTTCTGTTCGCATTTTGTGTGCAGATATGGTCAGGTAGGATAGAGGCTTGTTCTTAATTTCTTATCTTAAAAGAACAAGAGAGGGTTACCCCAACTACAAAGAGAAGGGAAGCAATGAAAACATTACAATTTTTTCTTTGGGCTTGTCTATTTCTTGAGAAAAAATTTATGAACGGAATGCTTAACAGTGACTTTAAATACCTTATGTCCTATGTGCGATGTTTTCTTATTTATTCTAGTCTCTTACAAACTAATTTCTATAAAAAATTTCCTGTTTAGTCTGTTGTCACTCCATCTATGTTGGATTGCAAAAGTAAGAATTTTGTTTTTGTTGTTTTTCTACAATACATCAACTAATTCTTGTGACATTCTTAGACTTCTTCAAGCTAGCTCTTAAAGGTGCTACTAATGTGTGCTTGGGGGCTCTAGCCCAATACAATTAAGTCTTAGAGTGCTTAAGCTGAATGCGTGACTAATGTGCCACATGATATAATTTCTGTAGCATATCTAAAGCTGTTTGGAAATTGAAAGAAAATTACACTTAAAAATTTAGTTATTATAGACTTGTTGACAGGTTCATCGCACGTAACAAAGTTGGTAGTGACCAAAGAAAAACTAAGACCCCAATGGTTAATCTCTGATCTTATACTTGTAAAGAGAAAAATTTCTTCTAGGTTCATCCTGTAGTGCTGATTTGAACAGTATCCCGTGTAAAACAGAAAATTTTATCTTCAGTTTTATATGAATTTACACTTTCTGGTCTCAACTATCACATTGAGAATACATAGAAGTGCAGTGTTCAATGTTCCTTCCTTTACTCATGGGATGTTATGTTACAATTTTATATTTAATCAATAAAGTTGAAGATTATCAGACTTTTAAGCTTTTCACCTAAAAAAGTTGAGAGGTTTCTCCACTCAGGTGAAGTACTTCAAGATCAGTTTCTCCTACTAGTTAGGCATCTGCCTTGTAAATACTTTCAATTCTTTTATAAGTTGTCAGTTCTGTTGATTTTTTTTTTCCTATCTCAGTATCTTTTTAACATTAATGTCTGCATCAATTTCTTCAGCTTGATCTACTGAATTTAGGCCAGATGTTAATATGTTATTGTAGGCCTAATTTTTCATTTATTTATTTGAATATATAAATTTCCAGATGGCTTAAAGAGCAGCGAAATTTAACCATTTTAGTGGAACCAAGAGTGAGATCTGAACTTCTATCAGAATCATCATTCTACAGCTTTGTTCAGACTTGGAAAGATGGTAAGCTGCTGGACTTTGTTTTGTTACAATTTTAAACTTAAAACAAGAATATTTGAATGAATGCCCTTTGGTGTACTTACTTCTCTACTGCCTTCATGCCATTTTGTACAAGACAAGAAGTAAGAATTTAAGGATCTGTATCCTTTTGTATTGGTAGCCCTTTGTTGTTCTTAGAAGGACAAATTCCTTCATGCTGTAGTTCCATTTAGACTTTGTGCCTGATTATTTGGATTTTCATCTTCCTCTAGAGCTGGCTAGTTCAGATATCTTCACATCATATTGTTGGGGTTGGGGATCTATATAGACTTCACAACAATAACTTATGCAGTCAGCCAGTCGGGAGGAATTGCTGGTTCAGTCTTCTTTATATGTTGGACCTGAGTTTTTCTGCAGAAACTAAAGCATAAAAAATCTGCTGAGGTAATTTAAGCATAAGAAACAAAGTCACGCACCAAACTAGAGCCCCTGAAAGAACATTCAGGCAGAAGTCAACTGTTGTTCATAACTAATAGAATTATAGTTAGCTCTGCTCTGCAATTCAGGTAATATTCTTCTGGATTACGGTTACAATTTCCGTGGCAACTAACATGCCTCCTACCCATTTATGTTCTCGTGTAGCCAATCAATTAGCATTACTAGTATAATGTTTCTATCATAAGATCAGTTTGTCATAAAGCAGACAATAGCAAAGTGAGACCTTATATCTAAACATGAAACTAATATTAATATGGAAAGTGTATCATATAAGTTGGGTATACTGCTGTTTAATGCAAAGCAAGTGGAACATCCATACTGAAAACTATTTTATAAGAGAGCATTATACTAAGAATGATCTCTAGAGGTCTATGTAGCTAGAACCTTTACTTCATGTCAATGAGGATTTGCGGGTACTTGTCTAGTGGTAGGACTAGCATGCTTCATCTTGTTTACACTTTCAGTTTGTATTTATCTTATACTTGCTGATCATATCGATCTTTTTATTCATTTGACTTCTACATTTTTGCAATATATTGTTCAAGGATAAGACAAGGAGAGAATTTCTCATACTTAAGTGTTTCGTGCAAATGTTGGGTTCATATTTTGGGTTATATTTTGATAGGCATGAATGATAGTATTTTAGACGAACATAAACTTTGAAGATTGCCTATGCTTATGTAATATATGATTTAATTATTATAAGTGAGTGGACATTATGCTAGAACAACATATTAGCTCTCAATAGCAAATGAAAATGACCTCCATCCCTCAAAAGGCCTCCATAGTTGATGTGGGAACAGAAATCCAGAAAGAAGATTTTGTAGCCCTTGTTTATAAAGTTTGAAAATGCATAAATTACTAATTAAAGATATAAATTATGTGGGGTGTATAGCTGGTTGCTTATTTTGGATGTGATTGGCTAGTTGATTCCATCGGTATTCACATTTAGCATCACATAGTTTGTAATTTTATGTTCATGTTTTTCTTGGTTTGCTTCTTCACAGATAAGGAGATATCACTCCTTCACATGACAGTTGACCTCATTGTGACTCTTGGTGGGGATGGAACTGTTCTTTGGGTATGTGCTTCTAATTTCATGACTTTTGAATTCAACATTCAGCTAGTATTTATTGGAAATATTAAGATTTTGTTTGGTCACATATCCCAGAAAGATGCACCATTTACAATGTCAAGTAGTACTTTTACAGGAAATAGATTAACAAATACACGTATTGATTATAAGATAGAAAATTTTTCACATGGATATCGTTTGAGGACGACCTTTTAGTTCTAACATGTCTTTGGAGTAAAACATGACAACTGAAGATTTTCTTCTCCTTTTCTAATGTAATAAATAAAGAATTAGTTGGAAAGAGAATGTATAGCTAAAGAGAGATCCCCTTGATAAAGAAATAAAAGCAGCCAACTGCAACAAAATTTGGAAAAAGTTGGTGATTGACTTTGCTCTACTACAAAGTGATAATGAACACTTCTTGTACTTCTTTAGCAAGTATACAGGACAGTGCCTTTAAGTAATATTATAGTAACTCCTGGACAGTGCATGACATATTCTCCCAGATCATTCCAGTTGTAGGACAGATATGGGTGACCTCTTTTAATGGAATTTGGGTTATAAAAGTAAACCATATCTAATTTATGACAAGAATTTGAAGTGTTGAGATTTAGGACTGAATTAGATATGGACTTACGGGAGCCCAGGGTTTGTTCATGGGCTTTAACCATAGTAATTTTATGGTTTTTCACTGATAGTGGAGTTAGACTTGAGGCCAAGATTTTATGTGAGAGGCACAAGTTCATATGTGTGCATGTGCGTGTGTGCGTTCGTTTTAGTTTTTCCAATATGTCTGATTTCATGGTGGTTCTAGTTTTCTAGTTCTCGTATTTGGGTTTATTTGTTGACAGTGGCACCAGTGGTGGTGGCTTATTTTGTCTAACTAGATATGTGAAGGTACTGAATTATTGGATCTGCGGGTGGGCTACTGGATCTGTAGGTACGCCAGTAGCACAACTTGATGGTTATTACTTAGTGCTAAGATATGACTAAAAGAGCCTTTATAATTAATATATAGAGGTTGGGAAGCAAAGAGAGGAGGAAGAGACTGGATATCAACTAGTAGTTACTGAAATGAAATTAAAATCAGTACTATATTGTACCTCAGCAAAAAGGTCATCCTGATTATGTTATAGGATAATTTGGAAGTTACTTTTCCATCCAGTGCTAGGACTGGTTGATTGCTCACAGAATCTCGGCTAAGGCAATGGATTATTTAATATAATTAGGATGTATTAAAATTCAATTATCTAGTTCTTTAGCTATTGACGAAGAATTGGGTTATATTATGTGATATTACTTTGTAGTTTGCTTTTTTGAACTCCTTGAAATTGAAATTCGATAGCTAGGTCCCTGCTTCTTGGGTAAATTAATCTCTTGCTTTATCAACATTGATGCAGCCTTTCTTTTGTTGTGTGCAGGCTGCATCAATGTTCAAGGGGCCTGTGCCTCCGATCGTTCCATTTTCTTTAGGTTCTCTGGGATTTATGACTCCATTCTGTATCCTCCATCATATATGAATTTCGTTGTTGCTTGCATTTTACTTTCATCAATAAAAGTGTTGAACCCTGGAGCAGCTTACTCATTTGATTCTTGTCTGGCGCCATGCTAGAGTCCTGGAAATTTCTAATTCAGATTTATTATTTATTTTTAAATGTATATTCCTAAAGAGCCATCAAGTGCTTCTTTCTGAGACTAAATGTGAACTAGTTTTAGAATAAATATGCACAGCTAGTTCAGTTATGTAGATATATATACAAATAGTTCAATTGATCCTTGACATTATTCAGATAGTGAGCATTATAGGGAATGCCTTACCTCGATACTCCATGGTCCCATTAGTATCACACTACGACATCGGCTCCAGTGCCATGTGATTCGAGATACAGCTACTCATGAACATGACACTGAAGAACCTATACTTGTATTGAATGAGGTTACCATTGACCGTGGCATTTCATCATTCCTCACGAATTTGGAATGCTACTGTGACAACTCTTTTGTCACTTGTGTGCAAGGCGATGGTTTGATCTTATCAACAACATCTGGAAGCACCGCTTATTCCTTAGCTGCTGGGGGGTCAATGGTCCATCCACAGGTATGGTATACGTAAGGTATTGTGGTGCCTTTATGTTTATTTAATCTGTCTAATATTTGGGATTCAAGAATCCTACGGTGAATTCCATGTCAATAACTGTTTTTCAGAATCAAGTCTTGGCCTCTTGTTTGCAAAAAAGTGGTTATTGCCATCGCCACACTCCAGTGTATTTATTTTCTGATTTAATAATAACCAGATACACTAAATGTATAATAATGTGTCTATGTTTTTCATCTGTGTCAGTGTGTGCTGGGTATATTTAATTTAATCTATCCATAAGAACTCTCTGCATCAGATTTAGATAGATTACAAAAAAGTATTCATCAATTCTGTGCAAGGATCAACTTTGTTTGATCTTGTCCCAGCTCTTGGATTCTCTGGGCTATTGTCCATGCCGTTTTCTAGCTTTGCATTCTTGTTTTTTTTCCTTAGGTTGGAAGGCATAAATTCAGCTTACACATCCAAACCACAGTTTGGTGAGACCAACATTTAAATCACCACTCTCTTGGTAGGCAAGCAGTGTGGAAAACCATTAACCATTGAGCTTTGGTTTTTGCCCTTTTTATATGCCTCATCGTCATCGTAATTATTATTTTTTGGAGGCTGCCGTGGATAATGTTTGAGTTTGTATTAATTAAAAGTGAAGTACATTCACATCAAGTTCAGATTTTAGAATTTGCAAATGTACTACATATTTTAAGTATGAATCTTCCCCTGATAGAAAGAAGTATCTTAATGCTCAACTACTATATATGTTCATCAAATTCATGGAGAACAATTCTTCACAGTTTGATTAACTTGTAGGTTCCTGGAATCCTATTTACACCGATATGTCCACACTCCTTATCATTTCGGCCTCTGATATTACCTGAGCACGTGACGCTGAGGGTGCAGGTACCGTTCAACAGTAGAAGCCACGCTTGGGCTTCATTTGACGGTAAGGACAGGAAACAGTTGGCACCAGGCGATGCACTTGTGTGCAGCATGGCTCCTTGGCCTGTCCCAACTGCGTGCCAAGTGGATTCCACCAATGATTTTTTGCGTAGCATCCATGATAACCTCCACTGGAACTTGAGGAAGACCCAATCTTTTGATGGCCCTCGCGAGACATGATTGTGTTTTTTCGTTTAATCTTGAAGAAATGTGACTTCAGATCTATTCCTCGAGGTATGCATTTAGAGATTCTTTTTCGTACATGTCCAACAGGAGATTTAGGTTTCCCAAGCCACACTTGCTTCTCTTTGACACAAAAGGTGAGTGTGTTAAGCTACTTGGTTCAATCATGATGATAGCCAGTAGCTGATCTATCTTAGTACCCCTATATATAGCAGGAGATAATTGTTGTTGTTTGTAGTAGGAAAACGATACAAAATTAAAATGGAAAATAAGTAGGATTCAATCCTATTGGCTATATAGTAATATATTGTCCGCTATGTCCATATTAATAAATTGAAAGAAAAAAAGAAAAACATTGTTTCTAAATATCGCTTTTAAATGCATTGTGTGTTTACTATAACGGGGATAATTAAGAATGCATTCATTGTACATATTGATGTATTGTGCCATTGTGAGTTTCTGAACCTGTGAAAGCATTTAAACCATTACAATTAGAAGGATAGTAGAGTCTTCCTTGGGATTGGATTCAGTTATGTAAAGAAGCTAAAGTTTTGCCACCGTTTATCCCTACCACGTGTTACTAAAATTAATTCACATTTCAGTTCACACGAAATATGTTTGTGAAATTTTATCATTTAAAATTAAAGTGAAATTATTTACTTTTAAAACTTTTGCAGTGAAATATCATAAATTATATAAATAATACTTTTATATACAAACTTTGATACTTAAATAATTTTATAAATTTATATCACAAAAATATTATAAGATTTGCAAATGATACCTCCTTAAATATAACTCTGATCGGAGGGAGTAATTGGCACCTTCAAAGGTGATATGTTACACACCTTTCATTTCTTTTCTCGTGATCTTCTCTTCTGGCCCTCTTGAAAGACAAATCTTATACTCTCTTCCCTCCAAAATTAAAGATATAATTCTCTTTTAATACAGTATATGATCTAAATTCTGTAATTTTATTTGTAATATGAATTTATAAAAATATGAATATTTGAATTGAAGAGTAATCTTTATATACTTAAAGTAATTTCACGTAAAAATTTTAAAAAGGAAAAAATTGACTTTGATTTTGAATTTGAATTATAATTTTCCAAACCTACTGAAATATATTGCTAATTGTGAAACTCGAGAGTGTATATTTTTATTTTATTTTATTGAACTAATGGTCCTATACTCCTACTTCAATAACTTCTAATCCTATTTAAATATTCGGTGCAATTGGAGGTCGGAAGGAAAGTGGAAAACACATTAGTAAGGGCATGTTTGATTTATTATTTGTTTTTGTTTTTATTTTTTCGTTTTCATTTAAAACGAAAACGAATAAGCATTTTGTTTTCAATTAAAATGAAAATAAAAATGTATTTGGATGAACTTTTTTTGTTTTAAAACAAATTTGGTATTAAATAAAATAATTATTAAATTTCAAATTATATGTAAATGTACGTTATTTTAATATATTATAATTATGTAATACGTAATATATTACATTATTATTAATTATTTTACGTAAAATAACATATTGTAATACAAATAATATACTAAATGATATTTTATACTCTATATAATATTATTTATACATATATTGTTTAAATTATAGTTCAATATTAACACAAAATATTAATATTATAGTATAAATAATGATATAAAATATTGTATTAATATCTAATATATTATATATAAGTTGTTGTAGATTTATTGTAATATTGTAAATATATTTTAATTATTTATTAAAATATATTTTAATAATATAATAATTTTATTTGATTATTTTAATATAATATAATTTTTTTTTAAAAATAACTATAAATTTTCATTTACTTATAATTTTAATACAATATTACATATACTATAATCTTTAAGTATATATATCATCATTTTTATGTGTGTATATATTTGTGTGTGTGTGTATATATATATAATAGTATATTATATTATACACTATATTATTTCATATTTTATTATATTATACTATATTATAATATTACATTAGTATATAATATATATATACATACATATATATATACACATACATATATATATACATACATACATACATACATACATACATACATACATACATATATATATATATATATATATATTTACACACATAAATAAAGTAGTATATTATATTTTTATCATTCTGAAATTGTTGAGAAAAATAAAAATGAAAAAAGTGAACATTTTTTCTGTATTTTTGAAAATAAGTGTCAAAACGAAAATATTACCAAATAATACAAAATGATGTGTTCGTTTTCAAAAACAAAAACGAAATAAGAAATCAAATGGGCCTAACTGTTCTAATACTTGTCGAGTTATTTCACTACTTGCCATGTCAGGATATATGTTTAAATTAATTTTTAATAACTCAATTATATGATTACTAACTGTACAGTGTACAAAAACACATTCAACTGCACTACAAGTGAACACGAATATTTCCTCCATAAATATAAATAGATATTTTAGAATTTTTTTCAGTAATTGCGAATCTTTGGAAGTTATAATTATCTGAAATTTTTGGAGTAATTTTATAAGTTCATACCTTTTTAATTAACTCTAGTATATAAGAGTGCTTATCTTTGTAAAATATAGAATTTACTATTTCATAATTTAGAGCGGAGGGGGCAACGAAAAAAGGAGCACAATTAGATATTTCTTCGATTTAGAGAGAACTGCATTTGAGTTTTATCATACCCTATTTATAAAATTCTAATTTTCAACGATTGTTTAAATTTAATTGATTTAAATTCATGGTTGAGATCAGGAATACACCACGATAATACAAGTGTTTTTTTTTCTTTTCCGGCTAAACTTTAAATTTAAATTTAGGATTTCATGGTCTTAGTATTTTCATAATAAACTCAAATAGAGTTTCTTTGTCATCATTATGTTATTTTCGTAACATTTCTTAAATTATTTTTTGTTAAAAACAAAAAATTAAGAGCATGTATTCCTAATATGGCCGTTAGTCTCATTGTTCTGAAAAATTAAAAGGTCACGATTTCGAATCTTGTTGGTTAATAAAAAATTATGCAATAAAGTTAGAATTTTGAATCTTACTGGTTAATGAAAAATAGTGCAAAATACTTGATAATATGATGAGTGTGTGAGTGTGAATGTGTGTTTTTAGGGAAGTATCTTCTCAAAACTAAAATTTTGTCAATTACATTTTACAAGGCAAGTTGATACATCATTAATAATTTTTTATCTTCAATTATACATTATTATTAATATGATCTTCATCAAATTTATGTTTTAATTTATGTATACCACAATTTTTTGTCTATCAATAATTGCATACATTGTGCTATAAATACATGAAGAAATATTAGATCATTAATTCTCTCTCTCTCTCTCTATATATATTGTCCATTAACTCACCCTTTGGTACTCTACCTTTAATTACCAAGAAATTATGACGCATAGATAATAGATTATATGTTATTGAAAGACTCTCATCACTACATTTTTAGTTGTTAGCTTAACGTCAAATTAAATATGCTAGGTACTTTCTAGAATGACAATTAAATAGCTATAAAAGTGGAAAAAGAAAAAGATTACATATTAATTGTATGGGTATATATGAATGTATCAATATATTATTTATCAATTACGTGTTCATTAAATTAGAAAGACGTGTTAATTAAGAGACTGACTTCATTGGCATTAAATAAAATGATTTATCTTACAAGTTACAAGCTACTAGTATCATACACACTATGAGGTAGAAATATTGAATTGCAGATGTGAGGATTATAATACCTTGACTTGCAGAATTAATTAGCTCAAATGTAGCTATTACACATGGATTGTGATCTACCTTATATTATTATAATACAAAAATAGATTCTCTTAGGACACAGAAAACCATTTATATTGTTTGTTCTTCTTCTTTTTTTTTTAATTGTTAAATTCAATCTTAAAATTAACTCAATTTTATTCCTGATGAAATTTAATATCCTGACCTCAAGGTCATAAGAAAATACTTTAACCACTTGAAATAATCACTTATCATAAAAAATTACTCTAATTACTTAAGCTATATTTGTTATTTTTATGATTTTTACGCCTTATTCATTTAATTCTATCACGTACTGAGAAAAGACGTACATAATATGTTCTCGTTGTTAATCGATTTAGAAAAAATAACATCATAAATTATGAGTGACATTCAAATTTATGTAATTTTATACAACCAAGTGAGAGTACAACTACAATTGAAGAACTCATGTCACTTTTTAAGCTTAAAATACTACTGTCAAACCATATATATCAAGATTTGATTTGTTTATTTTGTAATGAAGCAAGTACACTCCAGTTTGCAGATATGTGTTTTCTTATTGGGTAGCTACATATATAGAGAAATTAGACGCCTATCTAAAGAAATTTCTAAGCATGGTTGAAGGGAGATATAAAAATTAAAATAACAAAAATGATACTCTCCCAATTCCAAAAAAAAATAATATTTAACAATAAAAATTTTTCTAAGAAAAGAATATATTTGTATAATTGTTTCATTATAATGCTATATTTTCTAAAATTTGTCATTACAATCTTTTAATTGAGCATTCATAACAAATATTATAAGAAAAACTTGTTATTTTTATATATAATTTTTAGTCAAACATGCAATATTAATATTAGTAAAACATCTAGTTAAATATTATTATTTTTGTGGAACGGATAAAGTAGCTTAATAAGTAATATTTATTATTTGTAGTTGCCTAACTTATTGCAATATTTCTAGGTCGACTCAAAATGAATTAAGTAATTTAATTTATTACAGGTCAAAGTCTTTGTATACTTTTCTTGATTAATTCATCTGATGGGCAATTTCTACATGTGGGCATGAGTCCATTTCAGTGGCACTAACCTTTACTCGGGGCGGGGTGGGGGCGCGGGGTGGGGGTGGGGGTGCGGGGTGGGGGTGGGCGTGGGCGTGGGGAGGTATTTCAGTTTCAATGGAGTCTGGAGAGGTGTGAAAGAAGACGCATTAGACTCTCTATCTCGTATAATATATCATCTCATGTTTCACTCATTAAATCGTGATATGTGGCATATCAAAATCTTTAACAAATTAAATTAAAACATTAACTTTTCGGGTTAAAAAAACATTAATTTTTCCTAAGTTAATTTAATTTGTTAAAATTTTTAATTTACTCGTAAGAAATAAAATACTGTATAGAATCGAATATTTGGAGTGAGATGCAAGAGTAGAAAATGATTGAATAGAATAATAATGCTCCTAAAGTCTAATATGGCTTTGCTTATTCAGTTGTTTGTTCTGGCTTGTGGTTGACTTTGTGAATATGTAACGTATGAGTTTTATACATCTGAAAAACTACTATATATTTACTTGTTTTGGTATTACTGTTATTCAAATCAAGCAAGTAAGACATATTTGAACAAATATTTTTTTAATTCAGTATATTATATATAGTTTCCTATATAATATAGTTTCTTATGTATATATATATATATATATATATATATATATAATCAAGAAAACGTACGCGAATTCTTAAAAAATAAATCTCCTCTACTCTTTAATCAATAGTACTGTATAATTTATATAATTTCCTATATTATATTATCAAAAACGTGAGTAAAACTCCTCTACTTTTTTTTATATATAGTAATAATATGTTATGTATTATATACGCCAAGTTTGAGTCAAATCGATCGAATTAAGATACGAAAATGATAGCTCAATAAATAAGTAAATTTCAAGTTGCCTAACTTATTTTTGTTTAATATATTTAGTATGTTCTATATATTTACATACATTTCTTGACTGATGTATCCAATAGGCAATTTCAGTGGATATGACTCCTGTAACGACCCCTTGCATTTATTGCTCAACTGATGACGTGGTGGAGGTGGGGGGTGGGGGTGGGGGTGGGGGTGGCGGGGGGTGGCGGTGGAGATGGGGGTGGTTGGTTGGTAGTCTAGCTTGTTTTATTGGACTCTTGAGAAGTGTTGTGGAAGAAGAAGAAAATGGTTAATAGAGTAATACTCCCAATATGGTTGCTTATCTAGTTATCTGTTCCAGCTTTATGGTCAAACTTTTTTTTTTAAAAGTAATAAGTTGATTGACAATTGACTTAATTGGTGAATATTTCAATCTATAAAAATATGATAACCGAAACACGAGCATATTTGAACAAGCAAGTTGAATTTGCATATATGAAGTAAATGTAAGATGCATTATCTAACTAAAATATATAAATATTTAAGTCTTTTGAAATTTTAAGCTCATTTTTATAGTTCTTATATATATTCATTGAAATTAAGATTATTACGTTTTTAAGAAAAACTCATCAAAGTTACAGCAAGAATATACATGCGGTCTGCCCAAAGAGTTGGATTCCAAAGATTTTACCAAAATTAGTACCAGATATTGTCACAAAAACTGTGTAATATTAACATTCTAACTAGAAGATATTTCAATTCATATATGGTTGAATTTTTTATTCATTCATTGTAAAATATTAATGTTTGAAAAAGAAAATTATAAATTTCAAATTGTTCATTACTCAGCTTAGAAAATGTATTTGTGGCATGTGTCTGCAATTAACTGCAATAAAAGCTTTCTTATAATAAATATTTTTGCCCCTCGTGTGAAGTTCCGATTCCTACTCATTTTTTAAAGAACACCATGTATATATATATATATATATATATATATATATATATATAACAAGCGGAATGACAGCTCTAATTAATCTGACTAGGTGCTTATAATAATTAATAGTACTCCCCTAGTAAATCATCCATTTATAATTTTATATATGAAAAAAAATATGGACATATATATATATATCAAGAGGAATGACAGCTCTAATTAATCGGCGTAGGTGCTTATAATAATGAATAGTACTCCCCTAGTAAATCATGCATTTATAATTTTATATATGAAGAAAAATATGGACATTGAACTACAGTTCCTTGTGGGAGATGCCATTTCATATACATTTTCAACCTCACCTGTTTTTCCTTTGATTTGGTCCTTTTCTCTAAACCTGAATTCTCCACATTTTTTCTACAATATTTATGGCTCATGAAATAGTCCAACAAAAAATTGCAGCAGTATCATCTGATAAAAAGAATTTCATAGTAAGTTTATGCAAAATCCTAGCACTTTCAGGCGTAATCATCTACTTTCTCTCCATATTCTTTTTAAATGATCTTCAAAGTTGTACATCTTCTTCTCTTTCCCTCTTCTCCCCAAAAAAAATTATCAAACACGATTCATCTTCTACTTCAAACCAAAACCTCAGCACTACTAATAACAACACTTCCACAAATATCAGACATCTGTTGTTTGGACTTGTTGGTTCTGCAAAGGCATGGACACACAGAAAAGCATATATCGAAGCATGGTGGCGGCCTAATGTCACCCGAGGGTACCTCTACCTCGATACAACTCCATCGCCCCCGGAAGATTTCTTCCCTTGGTCTAAACAATCTCCTCCTCTTCGAATCTCTGTTGACAATAGTAAGTTAGTGAACGAAACACACCATGTGGCGCCAATCATGGTACGAATGGTGCATGCAATCTTGGAGTTGTTTGATGAGGAACAACGAGGAGGAGGAGGAGGAGGAGGAGATATAAGATGGATCGTTATGGGAGATGATGACTCGGTCTTTTTTGTTGATAATTGGGTGGATGTTCTTGGGAAATATGATCATACCAAGTATGTTTATATTGGAGGTCAATCAGAAACTCTGTTGTCGGATTTTTATTATTCGTTTGATCAAGGTTTTGGTGGGGCTGGATTTGCTCTGAGTTATCCTTTAGCAGAAGCATTAGTACAAAATTTAGAATATTGTCTGAGGAGATATCCTTATTTGAACAGTGCTGATTTGATTACAATGACTTGCATTGCTGATGTTGGTGTTTCCCATACTGCTCATAAGGGTATTCACCAGGTATGTTCCTGATCTTGGCATGACACACATATATATAGGAGAATGATCCATAGCGACCGTTTGTTGTCAGCAACCTTCTGCTAGATTCTGTAGTAGAACGAATTTACGTAACCTTACGGAATCCGTTCTACTACACAGAGGACTGACGACAATCCTTATGGATTAATATAGTTTTTTAATAATGTTTACCTTGTTATGTATACAGGGGAACTAGAGGTTCAAATTGTTAATATTAAGTGATGATTTTTTTTTATTTTCAGATTGACCTTACGAGGGATATATCTGGTTTCTTATCTTCACACCCTCAAGTTCCATTGTTGTCTCTCCATCACTTAGACATCGTGCAACCAATGTTTCCCTCCAAGAACAGATTTGAATCCACAAGACATTTGATGAAATCCGCGAAACTAGATGAGTCGCGTCTGCTGCAACAAACCATCTGCTACCAAAGGCAAACAAACTGGTCATTTTCGATCTCATGGGGCTACTCAACACACATTTATGAAAAAATAATTCCGCGAAGCATTTTGAAAAAGCCCCTAGAGACATTTAGGCCATGGATAAGAAGTGAAAATCCACCATATTATATTTTCAACACTAGGCCTGTGAAAAAGGATCCTTGTGAAGCTCCTCATGTTTTTTTCCTTGACAATGCAAATGGGAAGAATGGAAAGATTGTGACAACATATGTTAGAGCTGCACCAAGAAAGTTATCATCTTGTGAGAATTATTCTGCGGACTATATCTCAAGAATTAAGGTCATTTCACCGGCCACTAAGCTAATTGAGGTGAGTCGTATTTAATTCTTTTTAGATTAATATTTAATATATCTCTCTAATTATTAAATTAGAGAATATTTAGGGTATGTTCCGGAGTTATTTTGATGAACATTTAATTCATTTTAGATTAATATTTACGGCCTGGTCGAGAGCTATTTTGGTTTTTAGATTATAATTTATTTTAAGTTAAAAATTGACTTTTTGTAAAGTTAAAAATACTTGTTTTTTTGTTTTTCAGATTACAGGTCGGTATAAAAGTCTCACTATTCATTAATAAAAGTAACTTTTTGATTAAAAGCTCCTTAGATAGACAGGCCCTTAATATATATTGCTAATTTATAGAGACTAGTTTTGTTACCCGTGTCAAACACGAGTTCTATTTTTTATAATTGATATTTGTATAAGTTAATTATAAAAGTTAAACTAATTTGTATATTTTTAATTATTGTAAATAGTAATAATGTTTGACTTGTCGATTTAGTTAGTTTTTTTTCAATTTTTTATAAGTATTTTTTAGATTATTTGAATGTATGTTTAATAAATTTTTTTACACGGTTTCTCATAATTATATATTTTAGTATATTTTTTTAATAAAACTTTATTACAATAAATAGATAAGAATTTAAAACTTTACATAAATTGGTTTATTACATAAGAATCATAGTTGATTACAAATTATATTTTAATTGAATAAATTTTTAATTAGATAAGTGATATGTGATTTTAGTTTGGATTTTCTTAACTCGTTCATAATCGATTTTATTGAATGTTGAACTGAGTTGGAACGTTAACATAGTTAATTTAGACACCTATTTATGAGGTTTTTGATAACATCTTTGTTTAGTTTTTTATATATAAAGAAAGATGTCAATTTCACCCAAACCTATTAATATCTGCCTAATTTCAATTCTAATGAGATTCAATTATTTGAACCCTAGGGTGTGAGATTCACCCTCTCACCTCATCTAACTCTGATTCCGACTCGTTTATATATAAAATATAATTTATAATAATTTTAGAATATTTTATATGAGAAAAATATTTTTAAAAAAATAAAAGAAATAAAGAAACAAATTAATTCAAAAATATTATTCAGAGTAAAAGAACGGGGTAAGGCGAGTTTATTATAAACATTAAGAGAATAGGATAGGGTTGGGAGACTATATATTCTTTTGCGGGTAGTATTTATAAATGACTCTCATGTCTCATAATTTTATCATTGTCTGTTAATTTATCAAAAATAAAATGAAATGTATTTCTAATTATTAACTTAATAACTCAAAATAGAGTTTCTTTGTTAACCGTTGATTAACTTGTATATGTTTATATGATCTCAGACAGGAAGAAGTGAATGCTGCGACATTGTAAATCATGTGCAACCGACGAATATGGCGGAGGTCAGAATAAGGCAATGCATGAAAAACGAGATAATAGCTTAGCACCTTTACCAATGTTCCATGTGCTTATTATTATTATTACCTCAATTTCAAAATACATGGCGCTTGATTTTTTTTTAAACGTAATTTTAAATGAAATTTAGTACATGCTAAATATTTTATATAATTATAATTTTTATATTATATTAATCATCATTTAAAATATTTTTCATTTTCAATTTTTATTTTTAAAAAATAAAATATTTAAACATATATTAAGTTTCGTCTAAAAATACGTGTAAAAAAATTAAACGTCGTATATTTTAAAACGGAGGGAATATTATTTTTGGCAAATATCAAGATCCTTGTCTGCCTTCCTTGTACAAGTCTCTATGTTAAAAGTGTAACTTTCATCAGAGTATTTCATTTTGAATGCTTGTGTCTTGTTTCACATAAACTAAATCAAATCACTAATAAATGTACATAAACATATAAAAATAATTAGTGAAAAAAAAGGAAAAGACTGATAAAACTATTCATAAATTAAATTATAATTGGTTTTGTTAACCAAAAAAAAATTATAATTAGTTTGTGAATTTTTATTATAAATTAATTTATATGTAAAGATTTACTCATATTTATACGAGTGTCTCACACTTTACTACACTTTACTATTTAGTAATATTTCATACCATCGGTTGTTCAAGTTATTTCTAAGAGAGTTTCTCTCTTAAGTTAGATGTACATTAAAAGTTTAAATCTTGTCTCCGGTTGTTTTTTGTTTTTTATTTATTTTTATATAATTTGTTGGTATTATTGTAAATCCTTTAAAAAGAGTATGGTATGTTCTACGCTTGGATTGCATGAGTCTCCATAAACATAAATAAATAAATACTACATCCATCCTAATCCATTCGTAATTATTAACTTTTCAATTGTTAAGAAAAAAGTAAAATTTTGATCAAAATGATAAAGTACATGATAAAATTTTGTATAAAAGATAATATTATAAATGAATGAAATATTAAAAAATAATAATATTACAAATGAACCGGGACGACATGAGTTTAAGTTACTAGATAAAACAAAAATTACCGACAAAAGTTAGTTCAGTTGTTATTTAACAAACCGTTCCATTAGGTTTAGAGTTCAAATTTGTAAATACAACTAAATGTATGACAATCTGGTGGGTAATATCTACGTATTATTAAATATTTTAATAAGTAATTCGTAAGTGTCATTATAAATTTTTTAAATGATTGATAATTTGGTATATGACATATACCGAACCCTTACTAGGAGAACCGCACCGTAAGCCTTCACAACGATAAGTAACTATAGAGCCTTCATTCTCTTTAGAGACTTATAATGCGTTTGGATCGTAAGAATGAAAGGGGAATAGATAAAAAATTGGAAAAAAATAATAGTGGGTGGAGAAATGAAGAATAAGAAGCATAATCAGAATGGAAAAAAAAAAGAATTAATCATTTTTTCCGTCTCTTATGAAATAAAATTACACATGGATAGACTTGTTCATTTTACCATCATCTTTCATATAAATCATAAAATTTTGTGATTTTTTTTAACAATTATTTTTGGATCAAATTTATTCTCCTTTGTATTTTATTTCTTCCATCAAGACGCAATGTTGGGGGTTGTGATATATTGTAACTATGGCTGAAAAAGATTTTAATGAGACTAAGTGTAGGCATGACAATGAGACAGATATGGGAAGACGGAGCCGTACCTGAACTTTACCCTTGCAAAATCCATAGTCTCCCAAATATGTTCTGCCTCAGTTAACTTTTATTTTATACCAAATCAGCCTTGCCCCCATCCATTAGCTTGAATTATATTTTTAAATTTAATTTATTTCTTTTGATTTTTTATATTATTTTTATACAAAATTTTCTGAAATCATTATAAATTATGTTTTATATATAAGCGGGTTGGAGTCGGAGTTAGATGGGGAAAGAGGGTAAATCATATACCCTACCCTAACCCTACAATATTCAAATAATTATATCTCATTAATATCGGAGTTAGACAAAGTATTAAGGAGTATTAAGGGCATCTGCAGTGGTGATCGCGAATGACCGATGCATATATGTCAAATCAATTTTTTCATCCACATCCTCGTAACCATAATCCACAACCGACTTCATATTTCTTTGTGTGCCCATAATCTCTGATGTTCTATCATCTTTTGTCAACTCAACATTCCATTAACTTAATTTTTCTATTTATTTTCAATCAATTATCACTTTCACATATATTGTATATTTAATTTATATAAAATAACATTATCTTTAATTACAAATATATAAACATATGTAATTATTGACACTTCAGAATTAATTATTATAATTAATTATTTTTATATTTTCATGAAAAATAAATTTAAATTTTGTTGTACATTTCGATAATAATTAAAATATTCTAAGTTAATAACGATATTTTGTGATGTTAATAACGAAATAAAATGAATATAATTATTTAATTGTACTTTTCAATTACATAGTTCAATTAATGAAAATTAAGTGTAATTAAAATTCATATTATTAATAATAAACTTTCACAATTTTATTGAAAGAGAAGATTTAAAGAGAGACTTTCTCTTCTTTTTTTTGGAATTGTGAGTCAAAAATTATAGATGATACAAGCAAAATACAAATATAAATTAAATGTACGCCACATGGCTTGATGTGATTGGTTTTGTAAATTTTTTTTAAAGGAAATAACTGGATATGGCAAATTTTTATTTTAAAGGAAATAACCAGATATGACATTGGTCACCTGACAACCACAGATCATTCCGATTATGAATTTCTCTCGAATATGGCATTGCTACGTGGAATGGCCGGAAAATAACCATGTGATTTTATAAATAATGCAGATGCCCCAACTGGTTCGGAAGAAATTATCACCCAACTAAGTGGCTTGTGGCACATTGTAGCTCTGAACTGGAAAGGTCTCAAAGAGGTAAAAAGCTGCGGTCTATAATACAATGATAATAATATGGGTTGTAGCTTCAACTCTCTTGGCAAAGAGGCATGTGGCATTTTATGAAAGGCTTAAAAAAGCTAATTGTAAGTCCTCAAAAAAAAGTTAAGAAACATGTGACATGTCATATTGAAAGATCTTAAAGAGACTAAAGGCCTAAAAAGCCTATGTAATTATGACAACATCTTTCAATCTAAATTTTGATATAACAGATTTTTTTTTTTTTTTTGATATAATAAAAAAGATTATATAATTGGCAAGTATTGAGGAACCAGATAACTTTATATCAGCATTCAACGGTTATGAGTCTCACGACCCGCTTTTAGAATTTGTTTAATTTTTACTTCCAATTTTAGCTGTGTGTAAATCTCATCCTAATACCATCTTAGTGAGCCTCGAATTTTCTTCTTCTTGTGATTTGCTTTTAAATTGCTCGTGAAGCTTCTATAAATTTTATCAATTGAATCCACGTACCAAATGTTTTGTTGTTTTAATCCCCGTACCAAATTTTATGCTATAACCTGCAGTTCATCTTTTTATATCTACAGTTAAATTTCAAATTAGAAATTGTGTCAACTACTATAATCAAAATTTAAAACTAAATAAATTCACGTGCATCTCTAATTTTACAAAAGAATGGATGGTTTATAAACATGAAAAAGAGAATAAGCTATAGTTCACATTTATAATCCTACTAACTCATACTATGCTACTGTTCTCAAAATATTTGATAAAAAAACTACCCGTACAGATTGAAAAAACATATAAAAACAATACAATATGTTAAATTTTTTTTAAAAATTTGAATTCATTTACCTAATTTTTATAATCATTTTCAATCAGCATGGTTGAATATTCTAAATAAATTGTAAATTAGTACATATAAAATTAGTGATTAAAATATTAAAAAATGAGGTATAGCTTAATTACTTTAATCCCTTTACAAATTTACTTTACCCTTGTTCATTTTATACGATAGTATTAAAATGTCATCAAGTTCTAGCCACTTCGAATTTATACCACTGGTAACATTTGAGGTTAGATATCACTCAAAATGTGATATACCAATGTTGCAGAGCTGCTTCAAATTAGAAATATTTCTATCATTAAATATAGCAAAATGAAAGAAAACTCAAAACTGAAGATACTGATATCTAGGTTCTTAATTAGGCGTGTGATATAACCCACCTGGACTTAGTTTGTTCTGCTATGAAAATAATTTTGCTTGGGCTTCATACAGGATTTGAAACTTCAAAGCATCTGGATCCTTGTACCTCCATTGTCAGGTTGAAGCTGTTAAAGAAGTTGCATATGAAGTTGGCTTAAACTTCGATAGCCAAAGGATCAATCTGGAAATTCCTCAATAAGCCTTCTAATAGAAGACGCAGCAGCGACAGTGCATTCGTTGCATGGAGGCAGCATTTGCTTGATATCTTGCAACAATTTTTGTAGAAAAGATTTACATTTCAAACCACTGAACTTTATCACCACTGTTGGTGCTGTCACTAGGTACTTAATTCCTTGGCTGTCTTTCTTTGATGAGATGGATTTAAATCCAGACGCCAAAACTGTACATTTTAGCAACATCATCTTAATACCAAGGCCATGGCATGAGAAGCACCGATCGCTACAGATAGCACTTTGTGGATCCCTAATCCGTCATCCTCCATAAGAAACTTGACTTCAATGGGAGATGTTTGAACCTCTGGCAACCCAGGGACCCCTAATTGATGATCCTTGGAATTTCCCCACATGTATAGTTTTCCTGTATCTGTCAATTACCAAGAAGAGAATTTCAAGTTATTCATAAAAAAGTTACAAGGATAATTATTGTATTAAAAACTGAGGTGACACTGTATTTACCATCAGGTGAACATAATGAAGGATATGATTGGGATGCTTGGGGTCAAATATCTATTAGGGCTCGTTTGTTTCAACTCATGTTGGGTGGTTATCTCAAGTTACCAACTAGTCATCTAGGGTGTCATTGGGATGTGTCATCTGGGATGACCCTGGGATGTCCTTTGGATGACTCAGTTTATTTCATTGATCATCTAATTTGATATAAGATAATCAATATTCGGATTGTTATCTAAGATGACCAGAAAATAGGTGTCTATCTTGGATGACCAATTCTTATTGTACATTTACTTTTGTATAACAACAATAATAGCCATCGCTGTCCTTATCCTCATTGTCGTTGTCGTTATCCTTATCCTTATTAATGTTAGCGCAATTAGGTAAGGTCGCAACTTAATCACCAAAATGATGCCACAAACCAAACGTATCTATCCAACATTACCAATCAATTTATGTCACGAGCCAAAGTGGATTTGGCCATCACATAAACAAAATTCAGGTCATGTCATCCTATCATTACCACACTCTGTCATGTCATATTAGTTGACTAAAACAATCGAATTCAAGTCATGACATCCTATAACATTACCACATCCCCATAATGTCAAAATTTTCGTTGACCATATCATCCCCGACCATGGTTGCTTGTTAGTTGTTACTCAAGATCATAGTAGATCATAATTACATACAAATGATAGATGGCAAGCATTTTAGTTCTATCTACGAAATACTCCTACTGTTAATGACACAAGTAGAAAGATAATTTTTCCATTAAAAAGGATGACATAATTACAAAACTTAGATGTAATAAGGTGTACAAAGACCTTTTCACTCTCATACGGTGCTTAAATAACGTGCAATTGTTGTAATAGTAAAGAATATAAGTTACATTTGTGTGGCTGCTATTGATTAACTTGGAAAAAAATTTCATACTCTTATATGACTCTTAATTGATGAACACGTGAAGAAGTGCATTTATGTCATCGTTTCAAGGACGAACAGAGCATATGATGGACTCCTGAAATGCGAGTGGTCTTGAATCTTGATATATGTGTGCCCCTCTCTTTGTTCCACATGTATTTGATAAACAGAAGAATAATGAGAGCACCCCTATGGAAATAAGGTCATGACATTCAACTTTCAAATTATACACTTCGCAATCAGCTACCCTAATGATTAAACAACTTAGGAAGAACTACGATAACATGGTCAGTTCTTTGTTGTAACAAGTTCTATAATTTGGAGCCAATCAACTTCTCACCCAGTACACAAGGTCTACAATCACAGGATAAGAAATGCATTTAGAATGTTTACAACCATGAACATGTGTTCAATACATAAAAAGTTCAAGGAAACACACAACCTACCGTAGTCCATCCAGTACACCATCTCAGTGACAATATGACTCACATGGGTTTATAAGCATTACTTTCACAATGTGAAGACATAGGTTTAAGCATTACTTTCACAATGTGAAGACCATATCTTGTTTAATTCTGCCAGGACTTTCTCAGGACTGAGGTCCAATCAGTTCTTTACAGTAGTCTCTTACAAACTATTCTCTCTTACAACTGATTCATAGAGAGGTTTGGTAAAGCAATTCATGTTGCTATAGTATCTGATGCCTAATCTAATACTACCTCCGTTCCACAATGACCACAACTATTTGACAGGCACAATTATTAAGAAAAATGCTGACTTTCTAATAATTGTGCAAATTATCCTTATGTTATTCAAAAGAATTAGGAGGGAAAGTTTGAAAGAAAAAGTTAAAAAGGGAGAGTGAGAATTCGTAACAGTAACAAGTGGGACTATGGCGGAAAAATAAGACAGTAATTTGGTCATCTTACAATCCAATTACCCTAGAAAAAGGAAACGTCAAAAAGAATGTGGGATATTTCAAGGAAGGTGTTGCGAAGAATGTGGTATGGAGGTAGGATAACTTTCAAATTTCTTAAAATCCATATCAGACACGAAGGGATGACAAATTAAAGTGGAACAGAATAATAAAACAGCAAAAAATAATTGTAAATACATCTATCCTTGAAAGGATGATATAGCTCTCTAATACATTTGGTGCAGATTATGAGACTCTAAGACATATTAAAAAATATATTTTACTATGACAGTCAAAAATATTTCAACATGCTTTAAAATACAACATATGAATATATATAGTATACAGTATACTCCATATGGTATTAGACATGTATGTCCATACACCCAAGATGTTATAGCGTTCTGTCAAGGACAAAAGAAATAATAATTGAAAATTCCCCCCTGAAGACTCTTCACGTCATGTTTCCAATAAATTAAATGAAAATTCATTTACCAGTTACTGCTGCTGATGATGAACCTCCGCAAGCAATATATATGATCCTCTCATTAGCTATAGACTCAATGATTGTAGGAGTTTTCTGATTCTGAATAGAAGAATGTCCCAATTGACCATGTCCACCATGACCCCAAGAATAAACCTTACCATCATCTGGAATTGAAAAGCAATTAGAAATCTTTGTATTATATAAGAAATGGCCAATTACCACATAAAAGTATGCAGTCTGCTTACCACTTAGAGCTAGAGAATGATATCCACCGCTCGCTATCTGAACGATGCGAACATCTTTCAGATTAGAAATTCGTTGTGGTTTCCAGCCACCTATCTTATCTCCTCTTCCAAGCTCATAGTTGGAATTTGCTGTGGGACAGGCATGGGAATTTATCCATAAGATGTAACTTTAATTTTACAAAGGAAAAACTGATAGATAAGATA
>CM025786.1:13335458-13381241 GCA_014636745.2 Centella asiatica
CGTGTCACAATGAAGAAAGTTCGGATTATTGTGCTTGCAGACCTTAGACCCTTGCAAGATAATGAACTTTCAAAGTCACAATTCATAGCATCTGGCCCAGTATCATCCGCGGCTGGGAAAAATGCTAGAGCCAATGATAAAGGCAAACAAGGACACAACACTTGAAACTTGAGATAAAGCAAGAGATCAGTCTGATTTGGTAGCCATGCCACTCTAAGAGTGAGATGCAGATAAAACTGGCAACAACAGACACCATATCTTGCTCAAACACAATAATTGTGATTTATGTCAGCTTCCTAAAGCACCATATCTTAAGCCACCATATTTCTTCATCTATGAGCACTTGAGCAGGAAAACATACAGAACTGATAGTGAAACTCATTAATATAATAATTGAAAGAATGAGAATACTCTTCCTATGCTCATAACTCATATTTTCCACCACATTTGCAATTGAACAGTGCAGGAAAATAAAGGCAAGGAAACTGTGACTAGAACACTATCATAATATTTACCTCCCCAGTTCCAAATATGACCCTCCTCCGTCAGTGCCATTGTGAAAAATCCACCACAAGAAACAGCAGCCACAGGCACAGACAAGGCTTTTACTTTGGAAGGGATGCTAAGTCCACCTGCCTGGTCTGGGCCTCGACCAGGACCAAGGCCCAGTCTACCTTCTCCTTCATCTCGACCCCAAGTATAAAGTTCACCTAAATCAGATAAAGCAACAATAAAGTTAAAGTAATACTCGGTCCCCAGAAGATATCTTGAATACAAAAAAATAAAATAATAAATAAATAAAATAAAAATTCTGCACCAAAAGCTGGGACAAGTACAAAACAAAAGTTATAATATATGGGAGATTTGAGAGATTATAACAACACATATTTGTTGTTAGTTATGGAACCAGTAGTAAGATATTCAAGACAACAAAAAGAGCACACATGGAACTTATTTCTAATCACTCATATATACTCATCATATCTATTGTGGGATGGAGACTGATTCAAAACTTACCAACATGCAAGAAACTAATGAGCGCATGAAACAAGACACCAGTATCAAGCAAAATTACATCTTTGACGACATATTACTAACTAAAATTTGGAATTTTATCTCTCAATTAAATATTCTACCTTCTTGACGCATTCAGACATTTCCATGTACACATTCTCCAACTTTGATTCACATGCAATATTGTCAAACAAAACCAACAATCCAATGCATTCTTTCTCTTGGAAGTAGAAGATTAGAAATACAAAAAGAAGAAAAAACAGAGGACAGGTTCCCCATTCTAATTGTTGAGAGACAAAGTCCAAATATATACGTAATAAAGCTTTTTGCTATATCTTTCAAGCCCAAATGTATAGGTGGTCCACCCCATAAGAGTCAAAACAAAAATAGCAATTAGTAGCAGATAAATATTTCAAAATGCCACAAAATTACAGAGAAGCTTTCGCTGAACCTAATTTAGTGATAGCAGCGGTATGCGTTCCACTGGTCGAAATATGACAGATATCTTTACCCCAAGACCCTTCCACCAGTCTTGGGAGCAGTTCTCTGTGATAAACAGAATGCCCGAGAGCGCCAAAACCACCATAACCCCTGAAATATTTGAAGCCAAAACATCGAGAGTCAAGAGTCCAACCCATTCAGCATCATACTACATAGAAAAGTCTAACTAATGCAACAAGAGAAATGGAAGTGCATCATATCACAACACAACCCCTAAATTTTAATGTATATAAAATGGTGCAATTGAACTAAATTAGTTAATTACCAGTGAAAAATATCAGAAACAACTGGAATGTAATGTTACTGACCAAGTGAAGACCTGACCCAGAGAATTGAGAGCCACCGAATGAAGTCCACCAAGAGCAATGGTTTTCAAAGAATCCAAATTAGGGTTCAAAGTAGGCACAAAAATGGGATTCTCGTGACCAAACCCAAGGCGCCCTCCATCACCTTTCCCCCAAATCCAGCACTTACCCTCCACCACCAATGCCGAATGGAACAACCCACATGATATACCCACCTCCGCCGCGGCGCCGCCATCATCATCCAGAACAGGCAGGCGTCCGGGGATGGAGGAAGATAAACGGAACGAAGGAGGGAGAAGGAGGGAGGCAACAGGGGACGGGTACATCCTGGTTTCCTCGATTCCGCCGCCGAGTTGGCCGGAGCTGCCACGGCCCCATGAGAATAACTGGAGTGTGACGGTGGTTTGTTGGTGGGTATTGGCGCTGTGGAGAATTGGGGTTTTGGGTTTTGTGGGTAGGTGTGAAATGGAGGAGTAGGAGCGAAGAAGACGAGATGGAATTGAGAAAACGGTCATCTGTGATTTTGAATTGTGGGTGCCGATCGTTAGATGCTATAATCCTCTCTATGAACTTTAGAAAGCTAAATAATTTTCAGTCTTCGAAAGTCGAAACTAATCAAACATCTAAAAGAATTTTCATGTTTTTTTCTTCTTTTGTTTTAGTGATAATACCAAAAATATAGTACCCAATAAGAAAATGAAGGTATGGTTTGTTTATGTATTCATTAATTTCAAGAATTTTTAAGAATATCTATGTACAAAAGTTTTTATTTAAGAATATTTAACATATATTTCACTTTAAAGTTATTGAAATTCAATAAAATTTCAATTCATTTTTTATTTATAGGACTTCACAAACTTATCTTCCATGAACTAAAATATATCTGACGAATTTATTAGTTTTTATAATTATATATTTATAATCATTATTACTTGAATTGTTAAAATAATTTTTATTGATGAATACATTTGCTTAAAGTTCTTAAGCTTATGAAAGTTAGACTTTATTTTACTTTTTCGGTCATTCAAAATTATCGAATTAAGTATTTATATTGTTCTTAAAAAAACGTGGTGAAGAATAAAGACATTTGAAAAAATAAAAATGATTGAATATAAAATAATCCAACTTAATATAAATTTAATAAGAGATAATTTAGATAAATTAATTATTAAGTTTTATATTCCTTCTGTTTTAAAATTTTCGTAATACTATTTACAAATATTATAATTTTATTTTTAATATGAATTTATAAAAATATGTGTATAAAAATGTAATGAAGGGTAAATTTTATGTTTTTCGTGATATTTTAGTTCAAAGTTATTAAAAATAAAAAATTTCGCTTTAGTCTTAAGTTATAGGATTGTATGAATATATATTTATGAGAACCAAAATATATCTATAATTTTATATAAAAAATTTATATTGTAAAAAAAAAGTGAGAGATTCAATAAATTTTGACACGACATTATTCACAAAAATCTAAGTCTATTTTTCCTCACCGATCCGTAAATAAACATTTTGGGATGGATGTACAATGTGTTTCGAAAACTCTGTGTGTAATATAATTCTTTTAAAGATAGAAGAAAAGAAATAGTGAGAAAAATGTATGTTTCTATTTAATTATTATGTTATTAAGTATTTTATAAGTTAGAAAAGAAAAGAATCGGCAGACCACTTTTCTTACTAATGTTTTGTTTTAAATATTTACATGATTTAGTTACGGGAAAAAAGAGAAGAAAAGAAAACAGCTGATAAGTTCTTTATGTTTTTCTTCTTCAATTTATATTATAATTATTTATATTATTTAAACTATTAAAAGATATAATTATAAACTTGTTATTTTTTTAATCTAATTCATAAATCTGAAAGTAAATTTTGGAGTTTAATAAAGGAAGGGTAATGAAAATTAAGTAATATGTTAATAACGATATTGATCTTAATATTAATTATATTTTATACTATTTACAATATAAGAGTGTTATTAACGTTTTAATATGACGTGTAATTTTAAATTTATTTTTTTATCTATTTATATTCAAATTTTATCATTTTTGACAGAAAACTTAGGCAAGAAAAGTACTAAGTTTTTTTTTTTAATCTATTTCAAAATTTTTTTTATTCTCTTAAAAACTTATGAACACATTTCAATTCTTTTTTATCCCCTTAAAAACTTATGAACACAAGAATATTTCTAGAATTTTTTTTTCTAATAAAAAATAAACTCATGACCATGAACATAGCGATAAAGTGTTACGTACTTCCATCGAACAGGTGGTGTATTAAAACACCCGAACCGAACCCTAAACACGCATTCTTCCCGATGGACACCCTTCGAGCCACTTACCAGGACGACGAAGACGACGATCGTAATTCTTCCAAGAACACCGATAATGGCACTCCCTCCGCCTCCGCCGCCGCCACCAGCGCCACAACCACAAGTCCAGAAACTCCAATTGATACCCGCAAGGAAATCAAAGAGGAACCCCTCGTTTCCGAAGATTTGTCAAATTTCAATCATCACCAAGGCGCCGAAAAGGAAGATCAAACGAAAGATTCCACTAATTTAACCAGAATTTCTGACGAAGAAGACGAAGAAAACAACCCTCCGCCGAAGAAGCAAAAGCAATTGTCTTCATTCGCATCGAAAACGGATACCGAAGAAGTGGTACTCGTAACTACACCTCCGAGACCTACTTCCAAAACCATAAGAACATCTATTACATCTGCTACCACTTCAAAGAAATCGAAGAAGAAGAATAGTAACAGTGTTTGGACAAAACCCACCTCGAGAAAGGGGAAAAAGAAGCCTAAGAGCAACAATAACAGCACCCCTAGTAACCGGGCGGAGGAATTTGTTAAGATAACACCGTTACCGCGATTTCCCGACAAGAACGATGACAACCCAGATATGAAGATTTGCCTTTCCAAGACTTTTAAGGCTGAAAAAGTTGAGCTGAGTGAAGATAGGTTGAGTGCTGGTAGTTGCAAAGGGTACAGAATGGTGAGGACTACTAGAGGGGTAACTGAAGGAGCTTGGTATTTTGAAATTAAGGTGACTAAAATGGGAGTAACAGGGCATACAAGACTCGGGTGGTCGACAGAGAAGGGAGATTTGCAGGCCCCAGTTGGGTATGATGGGAATAGTTTCGGGTACAGAGATATTGATGGGAGTAAGATACATAAGGCTCTGCGCGAGAAGTACGGCGAAGAAGGGTATGTAGAAGGTGATGTTATTGGGTTTTACATTAATTTGCCAGAGGGAAATCTGTACACTCCTAAGCCGCCTAATATAGTTTGGTATAAGGGACAGAGATATGCTTGCGCACCTGATCCAAAAGAAGATCCTCCCAAAGTAATTCCCGGTGAGTCGCTGCGGTAGAAATTCTTTTTCAAGCTTACTGCAATTCAGCATTATTATGTTACAACAATTAGCTGTTGCATCCTTTTTTATTTTTCCTATAGTTTGGACCATCATTTTATTAAGCTTATTTTGAATCATCATGTTAAGCTGTATGTGTATATGAGTATGTATTCTTCACGCGCTTTCTTCTGCATGTCTTTCAACTGTGTAACCAAGATATTATATCTTCTTAAGATTTTTGAAAGTATTCTCAAAATTATCATTAAGACATAATTTGCGGTAGCCTTTATATGAGAATATATTTATATCTGTTTAATATCATCTAGAAATGAATAGTTCATATTGCAGCGTATTTGTGTTGCTGTTTGTTTGGTCAAAGCCATAGCCACTAACATCCTTGGGGTGCCTAAGGGCCTTCTTCTTGCTAGGACAAGTCATAGGTATGCAATATATTGTTATGCGGCACACAATGTAAAAAACTGTAAGTATTCCAATATAATGTAATGAACCTAAAATGCTCCAAAATTGGTCATGCGTAATTAATATTTTTAGAACTTAGGCATGATCAGTGAGCCACAGATGTATTGTAGGAGAGTATTATGGAAGAGTGGGTCGCATGTTACATGCAATTGGGCTCCTTTTTTTTTTTTTTTTTTTTCTGTTATAAATTATGGTTTGTAGTTTGTAAATTGGGTTCTTACGTCGGGACGATTGCATAACCTTGTGTGGTTGTCCCTGGAGCTTTAAGGTTACAAACTTGCATTTTAATTCTTGCGATGCGCTGAAGCTAAGCCCTACATTTGATCCTCAACTTGAACCTAGCATTTTACATTTGATATTCAATTTTACACTAAAACCGTGGCACTGAAATTATTTGATTAATATAATTAATTTAATATATATTAACATTAATATTTTTTGAAACCGTATTTGTGTAATAGTATACTCTCTCACATCCTGAACTCTTTGCTGCCTTATTATGTATCATGTAAAAGTCTTTATCCCTTGCACTCTTCTATTTCTATTCCATGCCCAAACAAGGATTCAATTTCATTTGTTTTTTTATCTTCTATTTCTGATAGATTATTTTTTTTCGTACGAGTTATTTAATTTGACAATTGAGGTAATTTCCAATGACTTCTTTTATCTTGCTACACTGTAAATGATGTGAGTTGGATTATATCTTAATGAATTATCGGCTGTTGTCTCGATGTATGATTGATTGGAGAAATTAAAATTGTCATGTAATATTATGTTCAAGCAACATACTGGAGTAATTGAAATATAAACTACCACTTTATTATTATATTGCAATACTGAAATGAAGTTTATCTTTCACCCAGGAATAATGAAAACAATGAATCTAATTGAAATATAAACTACGACTTTATTATTATATTGCAATACTGAAATGAAGTTTATCTTTCACCCAGAAATAATGAAAACAATGAATCTAGAGAACGGTTTATGCCTGGTTTTGGATTGTAAGCATTTAAGCTGAAGTCTTTTGGGCTTTCTTTCTATCAATAACAAGAAATAGTCTGTGTCCTAGCTTTCATGTTTTTTGTTGATTTACAAAATACTCCATCCGGTTCAAAATAATAGTTGCTTCAACTTAACGCAGACATAGAAAGGAAGATAACAACTACTACATTGAAACAACAAATATAAGTTTTAGTTCACCATCATACCATCATACCTTTTTGTACAAGAGAACTATAAAATTAATTTTATAATTTTTTTTTTTGGAAAAATGAGAGAGATTAACGTTGGAGAAGTATTAAACTATTTATCTTGAAAAATGAAAACTGAATACAGCAGATGGTATCAAACAGAACACTAAAAATAGTATTATTTTGAACCAGATGGAGTAATTTGACTTTCTCATGATTTGAGACTTGCCATAACTTGAAATGAACTAACAGGTTAAAAATTCTTTGGGGATAAATATTAAGGGATCACAAAGAATTGTTTGTTTTTACGGTCTATTTCACTTGTATCATGTATTCATGTTTGTATGGGATTCTTTTGTCCATTTGAAGCTTCGCAAGCAAGATTTTATGTTGATTGGTTGTGTCCTTTTATTGTTGCGTTGGCTTTGACGCTAAAACTTTCCATGCGGCGCTGGGTTCGATGTGAAAACTATTGCCTTATTGAATATTTGTTGAATAACTTATTGTTGGAAACATTTGTCTCTCTTGTTTGTAGTAAATTCGTTGTCATGAACTATTGTGATTATGATTCTCATCATTTAAGTTTAATATTACTTTTGTTGTGCAGGGAGTGAGATATCCTTTTTCAAAAATGGTGCATGTCAAGGAGTTGCATTCAAGGATCTTTATGGCGGTCGTTACTACCCTGCTGCTTCAATGTATACTCTTCCAAATCAACCTAACTGCACTGTGAGGTTCAACTTTGGCCCTGATTTTGAATCATTTCCTGAAGATTTTGGTGGTCGCGCTCTTCCTAAACCCATGATTGAAGTTCCTTATCATGGCTTTGACAGCAATATTGAGAATGGTGTGTCTAATGAGAAATAAATTAGCTATGCAAATCTTTACTATTTTACAACAGACATGCTGATCTGCAGAAGCGGGGCACTTGAGTTGATCTAATTGTAACTTAATATTATTACAGCTGAGGTGTTGTAAACTCACTCCCCTTTGGAAGAGTAAAATGTTGGACTAACTGTCTACATCATTAAGTTAAAAACTTATTGCTCTAGCATTTGAGCAATTGTTTCTCTGTATGAAGGCTGTTTTGCTTTCATATGAGTCTAAAGTTCAATTCAGCAAGAGGTTTTTGTTCCGTAATTTTTCTTTTTTGATCTATTAATCTCAGTTAAGTTTGTTTATTTTCTGTTACCATTTTCTTATGGTTCATGATATATGATTGAGATAGTTGCACCTAATGGGTTATTTGTTCCTCTTAAAAGCAGAATAGAGTGAGGAAAGTTCACTTTTGTCTTATTCCTCTATCTGAAATAAATACATAGTACTGCAAATTATAATTATCTTGTGTTTGACACTGTTTATGCGTCAGTCATTGTGCTTGGCTGTAGAATGGGGAAACTTTATCTGATTTGTCAGATCTTGTATGCCAGAGACCCATGAGATTGCTTACGAACTGACAGTTGAACTTCAATGCAAATCTCCGAGTTTCTTGGCTTTAATTCCTGTCCCGATTCCATATATCTTCTCACTAGTATTTTGGTGGTGATTTATCATTGTTAAGTTATTATTGGCATTATGAGAACGAGTGGTAACAGTCTGTGTACTCTGCCTGATATACGTAATATGAACTTCTTTCTATTACAGGTAAACCATTGGTGGCCAATAGAATGTGCCCAATGCTGACATTGGTTAAAGAGAAAGAGAAAGACATTAATACTGTAGAAGACTGAAATGATTGATTTAGCTTGAGGATTCTGTTGGAAATGAATATCCTTGGAAAGGTACCTCACTTTGCATTCTCGATCCTGCCTTCTTATCTTAGTTATAGAATTTCAGTGATGGTAGAATTCCCTTCATGGATAACTAAGGGAAGCTATATATAATTCTCATGGCCAACTTCAAATCTGCGATTAGCTCCTGAATTCCGTATGTAGTACTTATCAAGTCGTTGACTAGTCGGCGACTACTCGTTTGATAAGTCAAGACACCTCAAGTCGTTGGATTGCCTAGCTTCACTGTAAGTTGACTGACCATGGAAATAAGTTGTTGCTCAACCTTGACTAATCCTCTCTTGGATGACAGCAGCACTTGTCATACAATTTTGGGAGATGAGTTATCCAGGTTTTAAAAAAAAAGCATGCAATTCAAATACCCATTTTATTTAGGGCCCAACTAGCCCATAACTTTTGGACTCCTGGTTAATTGGATGGAATTGACTTCTCTGACATCAAATCTTCTTGACTTCAAACACAATTCAAATACCCATTCCAATCGACTCGATTTCTTCTCCCAATTCAACTTCTTCTGTAGATCGACTTTTTGGGCTTTGGAGCTGCTGGCTATTATGTTTTATAATTGACTTTTATGAGATGAATTGTCTCCTATACTTCCAATTTATTTTCTATCTTCATGCTCTGTTCTTGCATCGTCATCACGGGCTATTATCTTTTATGAATGACTCTGATAAGCTCAATAGTCTCCTCGGCTTTCCTTTATTTCGTGTCTTAATGCGTCATTCTTGCCTTGTTGTTTCTTCTTGGACGATTTATCTTCTTCTTCTATATATTAAAGATGTAGAGCCCCTACTTTTGGGGGTGAAATTGTGTCACATAGAGAAGAAACTTTGGATGCTGCAAAAGGAGCATGCGTAGCAACAATATTGGACACTTATTGCCTCCTAATTTTTCTCTACAATATATTTACATTCTTATCATATTTACTATTCTGTTTAATGTAATTATCTCCTTTTTTTTTGGGAACACACAAACATATTATCTATTTATAATTTAAAAATATTTTTAGATTATATTGTAATTTGCAAATGCAATTGCGTGTGCCATGTCGACTAGTAATTGTTAATCAAGTACACTTTAGTTGAGCAGTAGTATTGTATACGTTATGAATCCTGATTTATTTATTTATTTCTTCTTCTTCTTTTTCTTTTAAATTTTATTTTCTCTGATTTCGGTTTTAAATTAATTTTGACACCATCTACTTGTTTTCTTGTTATGTTTTATTTTTATATTTTTGTGGTTTATGGTAATCAGATTATTTTTTGTAGCATTTGCTTTAGACTATTTATAAGTATTGTTATGCATTTGCTATTTATTAGTTCACTCCATTCAGCCAGCAACTAAATCTGTTTTTTTCCCTTTTTTTTCCTTTTCATGTACTTAATAACTTGATCTTGTGCTTCCTAATAGCTTTTAGTATCAAATGGAAATATTTGTGTTTTTAAATATATGAACACATATATATACATCTATTAATACTGCCTATATCTTCTAGTCTATCTTCTTCTGTATATTAAAGATTTGGGGCTTAGAATAACTGCCATGGTATAATTGTGTCATCATTTCATGTTCCCAAAAACACCCTTATAAATTATATAAAATAGCACCTATTACATAATATTTTAGAGTACTTATTTTTTTACTTTTTTTAAATCTCTATATAAGCTTCCAATTTGTGTCTTTATCTTTTCTCCCTTCAATAGCTAAATATATCAATTGATAAATATCCATGTATATAAATATATATTAAATTTCAAGAATGATTTGCACACGCATAAGCGTGTGTCCCAGATTACTCGTATGTATAAAAATTTTCAATTAACTAGTAGACGACAAATAGGTTGACTAGTTGACTAGTCGATATAGAGATGATCTGAGTATGCTCGCTAAAGACCTTTAGATGCTCCCATAAGAAAAGAAGTTTACTACCATGCTTTGGCAAAGGTAGTGAGCAAAATTCGACAGTGTGGGAGATAGATCGGCGGTGGTTGAATATATTATTTAATTATAATTTGTTTAATTTAATATCGATTGTATAATCAGGTGTAATTAGATTTTGATTTGATCAATTAGCAACCAACTCTATCTAGACAGTTTATGACCAACTTTAAGGGGAAAAAGTAATTATTTCCTTGTTATTGATTGTGTAGACAGAAATTGATACCTGTGTATATTTTTTGATGAGCTAAAACGAGATTGTCCATAGCAATATATTTTCCCATATCATGAAAGTCCTGAGAAGAAGATTAGGGAAAGATGTGAGATCAGTGGAGTCAGATAGTTGAACTACTGGATTAGTTAGGAAGTAGAAGACCAGTAATAGTCTCTCTCATTCATTTTGGTCGCCGCACCACTTTTAGCAGTGCCAGCAGTTTGAAGGGTTCTGTCGAGAATTAGATAGGTGCAAATCCCAAAAAAAAAAAAAAAAAAGTGAATAAACTAAATAGGACTTTTTTTTAACGTAATTCTGTCTAACTGACCAATATCCGCAATTTAAATTGGCAAAATCTTAGGATGCCATATAATTTAAATAACCACAACTTTATTGACCACTATCCACAAAACAATTCTGTATTATTTTAGAAGTAGCTTTTTTCAGATAGTAGTAGTACAGCTTTCTTGTGCGGAAATGACCCTTTCAGTTTGAGGCAAACCTAATTTCTCTCGACTTTCTAAATTGTTGAATTTCACACGATTATATTGTATATTTGTATTACAACTTAAGATGTACACATATGGTTCTAGTTATAGAGTACGCATATCTTCCATTCCGTAATCAGCTTAGGATTTTCAAATATATGACACAGCCAATTTTTGATTATATAAGATCTTCCAAGACAATGAAACTACCAAAAAAGAAGATAGCTTTCCATAGTTCCTTTTTAGGATTCAGGGGAATACCTAGCAATATCTCTTATTCTGAAACTTCTGTGTTTCAACTTGACGATCATCAAATTTCTATGCATTATTATCCGTGTCATTTGCATCATCTGCATTCAAGTCATCATCGACATATTTATTGTCTTCATTTTGAAAGTCATCTGGCAACTACGATGTAAATCCAACACAAATGTGACAACCCCTGTTCATTTTTCCTCTTTTCTTTGCCACACTAATGCATACACAAAGTTGACATGGCAAAAAAGAAAATGAATCAAAACAACAAACAGTAGTTGACTAGGAATTTTTTTTTTTAAATTTTAAAAATTGAACAAATTATATGGCATCCAAGTTGGCTCTATTGTTCATGAATTATTGATCATGAATTAGATGATTTTAAAATTTAATTTAACAATAAATGTTAGAAAGTGACTATCAACAAAAAATATCAAAACAATTTAATTTTAATTTCATAAAAATTAATTATCATTTAAAACAATATTATAATTATAAAAGATAGAGAGAGACAACTCATCTGTTCCTTACTCCCACCGTCACTACCATCGCCATCTCTTCAACTGCTCCATTGGTAATCTTTTTGTTTTGGGCTGGTTCGTGTTTTCCTTGTTTTGTTGGCCATAATACTTGAATTGGGTCTTTGTTTATTTAACTTATAGGCTATCATATTACTTGGGTTCTCGTGCGCGCTTTAGGATTATTTTGGGATTTAAATGAAAGATAAATTGAACATAGAAGAATAATAAGAGAGAAGTTTGCCGGAAGACGGTATGATATTAGTCCATTTGAGTACGTGATGATGCTATTTATGAAACATAATTTCATTGATAAATTTTACTCAAAAAATATTATGCAGGCTTTTGAATCGCTCGATTTACTGAGAAACAAGTGAGATAACATAAGTTTAATTCCTCCGGCGGAGCTTTTGATTTTTGGGCTAGAATTTTATAGAAACTGGTGGCTATTCTTGGCTAGAGGTCGAAGACTGTTTGCTTGGCCAGAAAGTGGAGAAATGAAGGAAATTCATTTTGAGGACTTTGGTGTTAGAATAATATTTTGTTATTTATTATTAGAGAGATTTGAGGGATTTGTTACTTATAATTGCTAAATTATTCATACTCAGAATATATTTTGAATTTATGATTAATATAGTCTCTGCTTAATATGTTGTAAAAGGACTTTAGCATAAAATCAAATTTGTTTCAGCAAAGAATTTTTTAAGCAAGACTCTAGTTAAGAAAAGGTCTTTGTAGTATACTTGATCTTCAGCAAGACTACATTAGCAAGCAAGGAGTGTCAGACGCAGCAAAATTGCCAAGTACTTTCAGCAAGTCTAACGACCGCTGAATAGGTTTAACTATAGATAAATTAAGCAAGGGTCTTTAAAAGGTTCATTTCAAATCTTAAATTCTTAATATGAAGAGAGTATTTTATTATAAATTTAATTAATTAATTTTTCTTCCAGTAAATAAGCTCACAGTACTATTTTCAAAACCAATTAAACTCTCTCAATTTGAAGCTGTAGTTTCACTAGACCTTACAGCTTGCTTTCAAACTCGGTAAAGTCCGGTTTAATGTTGGTCTTAAAGCAATTTTTAGCTACAGATATTCAACTGTTGTCCTTCATTTCTGCTAAACATGGGTTGTCTGTGACAAATTGATTTGACTTTTGTAGTAGGAAATGCCTTAACTACAGTGGCAGCTACCAGAGATGCAGTTTGTATTGGCTGAGTTGAAGATGTGATTTTGAAGGAAATAGTTGGCATTTCAATAGTCTGTTGACTACTAATGAATATGTTTTGAACTTAGAAGATATGTAAATATGTTAGTAAGGTTATGTATGATAGTACTCCAAAAAGTGATGGCCAAGGAGTTTTATCTTTTGTATGTCTAAAGGCCTTGGATGATTGTAAAGAGTTCCTAAATCTAATCCACTTCAACATCAATGCAAATATTATCTGTTTAGTGTTTACTTTATCTTTCCTTTCACACAAAAATGAAGAAATGTTTCTGGGGTTCAGAAGTCAATAGAAGAGAAGTACCAACATGCTAATTGTAAATCATGCCCCATGTGTTTACATGGAGTACAACCCTCATAAGAGGGGTTGCTAAGCCTCCTACATAGTCGATAAAACAATATAAAAGAACTAAAAGAATAGGGAAATGATATGGTCGGAGCAAAAATTATGTTGCCATTGTTATTTGACATTTAGTGATATTTTTAGTGACAAAAAGTGACTTATTTATCTGGCAGTAAAAGTTGAATATATGACGTTATTAATTTCACCCACACATTAACAACCTGAAGAATTATTCTTTGAACTCAACACATATTCATGTGCGAGAGAATTGTTCCAAACATATGCTTCAAATTAGACGTAAACGGTGAAAATGTGACTTAATAGTAGGTGCTAATTTACTGTAAACCTGTGATAATTGAAGACTTGAAACTAAAAATGTATCACAAAATAATAGAGGTTTAAGAAGGATGCAGTTTTAGCATGGAGCACTACATTCAACATTCTAACAATACAAGGCACAATATAAAAAAGAAAACAGTTGGCAGTTTAATAAATTGGTTGAAACATGCAGATATGAAATCTCTTATGCAATATATTGTAAAAGCTCTCAAGCGAAACAAATACCTATCACTATAAACAATAAAACTTGGAAAACTCCTATGGTACTTTGTGTGATTATAGTTATACCAAAAGCAGCACCATAAAAACTTTTTCCTGGAAAGCAAGGTTCAAAAAAGCTCTGCTATATGTATTGAATTGGAGAATTAAGGCCCTCTTGAGAAGATAAAGAATGTACAATTTGGTGCCTCAGTGAAGGGAAATTTGAAGTTTTTCTAAATGAAGGCCTCTTACTGAGATGTTGCATAGTTTTCTTTGCGTAAAGTCCTCGCAATATCGGGCATGCTTTTTCTTTAAACTTGATAATGGCAAAGAAGAGGAGCCTGCAGAATATTAGAATTCCCACGACCACCGTCAAATCCCACCATTTCGAGTGTGAGAGAGAAATGCCAAGCTTTGTAACGAGGATGTCCTCGCCCTTCAGTTTAGGTCCACCTGGCTCACTAGAATCAAACTCGAGTCCAATCATGTCATTCTTGTATGCACCCTAGTATAGTTTTTCACATAACAAAGGCACAAATTGTCAGTATATTTGTACTTCAAAATTTAGCTTATTATCTATTGAATGTTTCGTCTTTAGCTGCATTCTTTTATGTAATATCATTTCGAATCATTTCCCATTTTGAAATGACATATCTTTCAGGACAGGCATAGGAGGGTACATCAGCAATATCAGTGAAAGAGATGTCAATTGTATGCAGATGAAGAAGATGCGTTTTTCAGGTAACGCGGCGACAAAAATTTTCTCAAAACTGGTATATTTTCTCGCATTTACTTCTCTCTCCAAACGTCTACCTATTAATTCTTCAAAAATATCAGTTTCTGCTTACTCTGGAATCAGTTTTGAGTACTATTTCAAGACATTGAACTCAAACTTGATGACCATTACCTGCAATGCCCATGCCATATAATTAATATAAGAAATTGGATATCGCCAAAAAAAGCGAGGAAGATCAGGTAGGAGCCGGAAAAAGCCTGCATCCATCATCATAAGTCCCTGCAACCACAAGAGTTTAGTCTGTAAGAAGCTAGAGATCAATTATCAAAAAAAAAAAAGAAAAAGAAAAAAAAAGAGTGAGAAAGAAAAGAAAGCTTTACTATAAGTCCCGCTCCTGCAATAATTCCCATCAAGAAGTTGGGAACAAGTGAGGCGACAACCATCATGCAACTTTCAACAACAGCAATGGCACTAAATAGATCAACGTATGCATACATAAAGTGAGAGAATCCTGGCTGAAATCCCACCATGTAATATGTGATGGTTGCAGTAGCGAACGACATCACAGCTAAGAATGGAAATGCAGCCAGGAAGTTTGAAAGAGTAAAAACCCCAACTCCATAATGTCCATTCAGCCTTTCTTTATTAAAGATCTGTTCGATTTTATATGGAGGAAACATTCCATTTATTAGAAAGATAAAAAACATGAACAACGCTTAGATGATCGATGATTGCTCATTTTTTAGGGAATCAATATGTTCACGACTACATATGATATTTCCACAAATTTGGCTCTGACATTAATGCAGGATACATTCCGCTCTAACTTTGAAAGTACACCTTGTGAAAAAAAAATTCAAATTTACTCACAAAAATGATGCTTAATTCTTTTACACCACTCTTATTACCTTCATTTCTTCGATGAAGGATGGGAAGCCTCCGATGGACATCATTGTCATAAAGCCAGTTATATAACCACCACAAGCTCCACGTGCCAAGATTGCCTGATAGGAGGTTCCGATTTTGAAAAAGACAGTTCCAACACAGAAAGATAAGGCTATGTAGATGAGTATTCGTAGCCAGTAATATCCTATGTCTCGTGACATATTTACAAACGATCTCTTTGTCAATGTTGTAAGTTGCTTTAACCATCCTGCTTTGCTCCCACAATTTGTTTCGACTGAAAGGTCCTCCTGCGACAAAATAAATTCCTAATGATGATTTTACAGTCTAATGTGTTCCAGAAAACAAAAAGGGTAAAGTACTACCATGTTTTTAGCCCTGAAAAAGAGTCTTACTCCATCAAATATGGCAATCTACTTTTATTTCATTCGTTTACATTTTTTTTTGTGTGTGGTTAGAGGGACTATTAAGTAGTTGAACTACATGACTTTAAAGAACATTATCATTTTCTGTAAATTTTGAAGGTAATATGATTTATCCGAAACTACTTTGGAGTCTTTTTCTAGTTTAGTATAACTTTCTAATATCAATAATATGAAACATGTGAAAAATTCAAGGTTATAGATGAAGGCTTACAATTGCTAAAATTTCTTGAATCTTAGTCTTCGCTCTTGTGGCATACTTGACCAACTTGTAGTTTTCGACAAGCTTCTCTTTAATTTCTGCCGTTGACAAATTCTCCAAAGGATCTGAACACTTGTGAAAGTCCTGCAACTATGAAACCAAGAAAACAAGTGGGGTAAACATAAATTCTGTACTGAACTCGGAAATAAAGAAGCCTAAAAATTCTACATAATCCAGGTAAAAGTTGCTGAAAATAGATTGAAACAGGAAAAGTGTTTCTGTAGTTTCCTCTGAGAACATAAATGAGAAATATGCAAATGAAATTTATAGGAAGCCTTTTGTGTGATAGGGTATAACAAATCCCCCTCAAATGTGTCATTTCTGCACTTTGCAGCTTATTATTGTCATAACCAAAAATAAAAATAAAAATAATCTCCAAAAGAATAGGAGGAAGCAATGTTTACAAGTAAGTATATATTTTCACATGCATTAATGCTTCATGTATCAATATTTCCACAAAAACAGAAAGAAGAAAAATGATGAAACAGTTACATACAGGAATTCTGTTAGATCCTATCAAGTTTTTGTTAACAGCATCGAAATCCGAGTTAATACACCGAAGAAAGTGATCAGAAGGATTTCTTTTACTTGGACAGGGAAATCCGGCATCAGCAAAGAACTGTAAAATTGAACAATCAAATAAAAGTTACATCAGAGTCAGATATACTCAACCCATTGCCACAATGTGTCCCAAAATAAGAGTTCTATTTCTTCAAATAAAGTAAAAGGTGACATCAAGCTTTATTTTCAGTTAGAAGGTGTTACGTTTCTTTGGTAGGACTTTTAATTTGGGACAGATTGTATATAAATTTTGAGTTTGACCAATAAGATGAACAGAGAGAACCTCTAAATTAGGACTGTTAATGTAGTTAGACCATATGTTTTACATGTGCAATATATGTTACATGCACTTTTCGTTTTTTCTTAAAGTACCCGTGTTGTCCTGACACTTGATAGTCGAACGCAGTTGTGGGCATAGAATACTTTATTCTACTACAAAATTGTGGCAAAAATCAAGGCGCATCATGTCGGATTTTTCAGTGTACTCGTGTTGACCAGATACGCTATCGGAGTCGGTCTCATTTGTTTCGGCTTATATTTTATAGGAATTTAGATTTTAGCAATATAATTCACACTACAAGAATTTAGAATTTCTAAAATTTAAGCCGAAACAAACGGTATCTATGTAATTTAGCCATTTAGGTGTACATAGTGAGGTCTCTAAAGTAGTACCCATGATCCAATTAGATCATCAAAAATTTAGTATACCTACAAGGGCATGTTTATATTGATGGGGCACTTATTTTGGGACTGACAAAGTATAGTAGAACTTTTAGTACCTCTAGAGCCATCTTTGCTTCTCCAAAATAGACAGTTTGACCACAAGATAACAGAACAAGATCATCGAAAAGTGCAAAAACTTCACTACTTGGCTGGTGAATGGAAGATATAATAGTTCTGCCATCACAAGCAATATTTCTAAGTGCTTGAATCACAAAGAAAGCTGAAGCACTGTCAAGGCCACTGGTTGGTTCATCAAGAAACAAAAGACTTGGCCTTGTCAAGATTTCAAGTGCAATGCTAAGTCTCTTCTTTTCTCCACCACTAATGCCTCTCAAATGCCAGTTTCCGATAAGACGATCGGCGCAATCTTGGAGTCCCATTTCAAGAATTGTTCCATCAACTATTGCATTCACTTCTTCCTTGCTCATACTTTCTGGTAGCCTTAAGTTTGCTGAATATGTGATGGTTTCTTTGACAGATAGTGTGCCCAACAGTACATCTTCTTGTGTCACATAAGACTATTACAACAATTAAAGAAGAAAATAAGTTGATTCGTGAATTTGTTTAAACAAGATCGACCACAATATTGTTGACAGCAAAAATAATAGTGAATAGGGTAACAATTTTCGTATGAGTTATTGTTACTATCATAATTCATAGCGGTCCACTGTCTACGTCTTACTCCGCCTATCTGTGTACTAATCAAGACTAATTCTGATTAAACCCCGTTTTAGGAGACCCATTTTATTGTACCAAATAGTGTTTGATCTCTTGTATCGTGAATTTAGAAATTGCCACGTAAGGTTTCAATTGTTGAATACAAGGGAGCCAAAAATTAGGAATTTGACATGACAATCTTTTAAATGTTTGAAACAGGTAATGGATTAGGAAAACACATCGCGTGTAAACGTTTCCTTATCACCTGAGTTCGCATGGTGTCTTTACAATATTGGGTATTTTTAATAACCATTTCACTGTAGAATGCAGTGAAAGTAATTTTTGTGTCAACTTCGTCGCACAATGCAGTGAATCCTAACATATTTCACTTTTGCAGAATTATGCAATTAAGAAATGTAGCTACAACCACCTTTCTTATTGTACAAAAAATTTCGAAAAATAATACTGTATTCGATTTCAAATTTCCACTGTATAATTAAATGAATACGTAAGATCAAGGCAACAACTGAAGCAGAACAATTAAAAGGAAAGGAGTAGTAATTAATGAACTTACAACAAAACCATAATCAAGTCTCTTTTTCTTCCCATTCAGCAGCACTGTCCCCGTCATTATAACATTTCCAGAAAGCCTACCTGCTAACCGTTGCAACATTATTACTCTCATTTTAAAATTTCAAAATATAAAATTTATTTTAACTTTTAATCTTTTTTTTTTTTTTTTTTTGGGTCGATCTTTCTCTCCTTTTTCAAGAAGAATAGAAGATCACATAAATTACCATGTTAACCCCATGTTCCTTTTTTTAATGAAGGGATGGATGTCGGTGACGCATTGTTTTTTATCGGCAGTCACATAAGAGTAGTCATGTAAGATTTATGACGTAGGGGAAGAGAAGTTTGGTCGTATATGTAAATATAAATAGTTGACCATAATTATTTATTTATCTTTTTCTCTTAATATGATTTTGAATTTTGATGTATTGAGATATAATTTCAAAAGTAAATGTAATTCTTTGAGAATATTTAAGACAATAAATGTGAGAGAGTATTATATATGGGATAGATGATGGGTCATGGGATAAAATGAGTTTTTATTTCATGGTTTATTTGATCAGATGCAGGCCAGGGTCATTTTCATGGTCATACCAAGATAAAATTGCATTTAATTCCACATGACTATACTTTAATTTTCCTGCTTTTATATGCACCAATCAAACTGCCTATGAGTATTAATGTATTATTTTCATTAAAAACTTTAATGCATGCTAAAAATATTTTTAGGCACATGTTCAGAATTTAGATATGTTTTATTCAAATGTATTAATTGTGCTATACTTTACCCTTTGCTTGCTTGCTTGTTTGTTTGTTTCTCTAATATTTTTAGCCATATTGGAGAAACTTTTGCAGATTCGCAGTAAATTATTCTTACATAGATTGAGTAAATATCTCCTTTTTTTTTCTTTTTTTATTTGGCTACCATAAATATAACTGTTACAAAGATTTCTATGAGTGTAGCTTATTAATGATAATAACATTTTGCTCCAACATAAAATGAAAAATAATTTATGCTTTATGGTGCATCTCATATGGACCATCTTATTAATGTTAATCTCAAAAAATTTGAGCCAGCCAATGGTAAAAGCTCATATTCCCTTGGCAATAGACCAAAATTCAACCCCCATACCTAATAGATGTTAAAATTTCTTAATAGTATAAAAAAATTTCTCAAAAAATCGACATATATATATATATATGTATGTATATGTATATGTGTGTGTATATATATATATATGTATATGTATATGTATATGTATATTCCATTTGGAACAAAATTATTACCATCTAATTGTTCTGGAGAAAATTAAGTAAAAGAACTGTCAAGTCAATTACTCACAGAAAAGGTAGCCTTTGGGCCTAAGGACTAAAAAAGTTTTTTTGCTTCTAAGTTCTTAGTTCATCTATTGAAGTAGGTACACTAGCCGCATAGTGGCCATATAATTAAATAAGTGCACTTATTTAACTGCCACTGTTGGGTCACATATATATATATATACACTATGTAGTTCACTTTTTATCGACGAAGGAAGAAATTTATTAAAACGTTCACTCAAGGGAATATATAAATGTCCAAAAGAATTGGACCACAAAATCAAAAATAAAAGCCTAATATGTATGAATGAGTTATGTAGAGGAGTTAAGTGTTGAATGTGTATTAATCATACATTTTGGATTTTGGTAATCCATTAGAGTAAATAGTGTGTTGTTAGAGTAGCTTGACATTTAATAACACTTTTTAGCGATAAAATTATTTTAACCATTCTTATTATTTTGGCAGTTGAAAGTTTGCTTTGATAATAATCATACCCCATTTGGTTTTGCAACCGTTGTAATAGATTATCTCGGTTTAGAAAGAGAGAGTGTGTATATGCGCGCGTATATGTGTGAAACAGATTCATCATGTGTATGGATGATTTGCTACTTAATTAGTGAAGATGCATGCACGAGAGTATGAGAGACATAAACACACACACACACAGGGATATATAAAAATGAAGAGATGGAGAGAGAGAGATGCAACAAAATTGAAAAGTGAAGAAATAGAAAATTACAATACCTGCTAAGGAATCAAGAAGGGTAGATTTACCAGAGCCAGAGGGACCCATTATTGCCATTATTCTACCGGGTTCAGCATAACCACTCAGCCCATTCAGCAACCTCCGGCAGCCGCCGCCACCACCACCATCTCCACCACCATCACCTCCTCCACCTAAGTAGCAGTTATAGTAATTTGGAATCACCACCGTCAGATCTTCCCACACCAAGTATGCAGCAGCACCTCCTTCAACATCAATATCACCCCCACCCCCACCCCCACCACCTTTGGATTTACATAATCCCTTATCGTGATCTGTACCACTATTATTATTGATGGCCACCTCTATCTCCATTTCTCACAACTTCATACAACACATAACAATATGTATATATACATGCACAAGAATATATTTATTTATACAGAAAGCTATCTATCTAGGCATGATAATAATATATAAGTCCAGTAAATAATAATGCCAGTACTGGCATCTCAATTTTCCCAATAGGCCGCCTCAATACTTAGGCTCATTAGACTTTTTGACTCTTACTTATTATTTTTTTATTCATATTACTTAATTCTCAGGTTTATTCCTATTATATATACATTATACTGATAAACATACATCAATTTAATTTAATTTAATATACTTCGTGTAATTTTGAAATCAGGTTGTATTTCTTATTTCTACTATAGTTAAAATGTACATAGATATATAGCTAGTGGTAAATAATATAGTAGTAGTTAATACGGAATGGTAATTTATTGTGTAGAGAACAAATATGTAGTTAGTTGAAAGATATAGGGCATACTCATTTTGCGTCTCATCCTGATAAAGTAAATTGATGTGTATGGAATAACTGTAGTCACCACACTATGATTCAATGCTACTGCACCCTGCAGTGCAGTGGGGTGGGTGGTGGGTGTGCGGTGGGTTGGGTTGGGGGTGCGGGGAGAGAGTGACAGTTTATAGAAAGATCTCCTTTTATATTTTTATATGCTGAAGAAAGAAATAATAGTATGGAGAAGGGTTATGAGAAGCAATGAGACTTTGTTTGTACAAAACTTCATAATTTATGTGAAATAGGGGGCCTAATAAGATTGATGGTTTTTAAATTATTTAATATAGACTCGTTTCTACTAATAAAGAAATTAGAAAATCAGATTATAGAAATAATAGAATGTAGGTTATCTTTTCCCAACACGTATTTATTTAAGTTCCGAATATTATACTAGTAATAGTTAAGAATTTTAGAAAATAAAAAAAAATCAAGCCTAATATACTCTATTCATTAAAAAAAAAAAAGAAAAAAAAAGAGTAACATATCATTTTGTTTGTATAAAATTGTAAAATTCTAAAAATAGTTTAATAATGTTTTAGTATTATAAAAAGTTTATTTTATTAGAATCTTAATATATTTTGTAATGTTAATTATTTTTAAATCGAAAACAAACAAATTTAAATCAAATTTAAATTATAAATTTTTGTAAAAATACTAAATAACTTTCTAAAATATTTCTCTTTTTTTAAAAACAAAGGAGGGAGTAATGTTTAACATAAAGATGAGTAAATTCAAGAATGTTGTGCCTAACTTTAATTTTCTCTAATAATTATAAATAACATATTGGGAGAATGTCTTGTAGGTCATAATATTGGGTCAAAATAACATATAAGTTATGTACTTTTTTAATCATTCAATTTCAGTACATTTTATCACTTTTTTTCCAACTTTACCCTTATTAAATAATTATTACTATTAATTAAGCAAATATTACAGCTACCACCTGGTCACCGGCAGCTAGTCGTTGATTGTTGTCGATAGTTAATATTAATCGATAGTTTAGTAACATACATATATTTCTTAGTAATTTAAAAATAACATTTAGTAATATTAGTGAGTTTATCTGTAACTATGGAAATAAAAAGAAAAAATAATTAGCAATAGTCTAATTTAATATTTGTTATATTTTAACTTTTATAATATAAATGAACCAAATTTTGTAGTAAAAATTTACAATAAATTTAATTTAATTTACAATACTGTTTTACCTTTTGCTATCACCACCACGACCATTGCAACCACAATAGGTTTATTATGGTTATTAAATATTACGTTGACATTGACTAAAAACAATGTCAAAGTTACTAAATAATTACTTAAAATTACCAATGAATATATTAAAATTACTAAAAAAGAATATTAAAATTACAAGCAACTCAGAAAATCACAATTTATTTAACAAATCTAAAGTAGAAAGAGAAAAAATGAGATAAAAATGTGTTCTATTGCAATCATAATTTATACATTACCAACAATATCGATATTGTCACCATGTCAATTATCAAAACAAAATTTATAAGTGAAATATATATATATATCATTATCACCATCTTTATCTCCGATATCAAACACGCCGTCACAATCATTATTAAAAGTTAAAAAAACATAAATACTATAATCAGAAATCGTCTCCATCTCATCTACCAAAAATCATCATCAAGTCTACTATAAATACAAACAATACTAGTAAATTTCTAATAATTCTTTAAAAATTACTAAAAACTCGTTAATATTATTGACGAGTCTGTAATCAACATATTATATCTGAAAAATAAATAATGAAAGTAACTCTAATGATAGTAGATCTGTTACATAAATAGAAGAAGAAGTAGTAGAAGGTCACGAAAATCATGAAAGTAACTCCAATGACGGCGGTGACTATGGAGGTTCCGACGACGGTGGTGGCATAGCCAACACACACCGCCTCTCTTTGTTTCAGATCTATTTTGATCTGTTTGTGTTGATATTGATAGTATATTTTGTGAAGGTAGCGGTGACGATTGTGATAGTGCTGGTGACGACGGTGATGGATTTAGATCTCGATTTTTAGATTTAGATCTAGTATATGTTGAAACAACAGATCATGTGATGATGAAGATGATGATGATGGCTGTGGTACGTCGGTTGTGATGGTATGACAACGGTGGGGCTAATGACGGCGGTATTACAATACTGATGGTGATTCTAGAAGCGGAGAAGAGATGGAGAGAGAGGGTGTGTGAAAAATAAGAAAGGATAAATAAATAAATATATAAAAAAGGGTATAATAGTAATTATACTAATAAAATATTACTTGAATGAAGTAATTTTAAAACAACACAATTAGGATGGAATAAATTTTAAATAAGATACGGACTTGTCATTTGCTGTAACATATTTAAAATCTACTTGGTCAATGAGTTGGGGTTGAGCCCAACATCATCCAACGTGAACTGAATATTCATCTAAGGTGTTGGTCGATTGTAGTAGTATAAGGTTTATGATCATCTTTAGAATTTTGAGGAAATGCATTTTGTCTTGGATTTTCCTTTTTTTTCCTTCTTTTTTTTTTCTTTTGCGGTTTTGGATTGAGGTGGGGAGGTGGGGGGGGGGGGGGGGGGGGGGGGGGGGGTTGGGGGGGGGGGGGGTTTGTTACAAGGTGTTGGCCTTGTTACTTGTAAGTGGTGCATCTGGACTCATCGTACGAAATATGTAATGGTGTCTTTATTATGATGAATAAGTTAGATCTGCAAATCACATGAATACAGTACTAAATTCTCAAGAAAAAGAAAGATTGATTGAATCACCTAACTTCTTCAAAAATTTATTACTCCCTTTCTCCACAAATAAGCAGGATCATTTTTTTCAGCTTTATATACATATTAAGGTTGATAACAAAGTATTGAATATAATTATACACTACATAAAATATTCTTAATTTAATTTTTAATCTTCCTTTATGAGGTTTTAAATTGTGCAATTACCAAAACATATTAATTGATTAATTTATTTTTAAAAATGAAGAAATATACATATATTTGTATACAAATCTATTACCCTAAAAAGTCACTCATTTATGAATAAAGGGAATACGAGGTTAGAAGTGATTAAGATAAGTGGCATTGTTAAACGCTACCATGGTTCTCAAAAGGACATTTGAGTTATTACAGGGGCACAAACTATTACTCCATCTTACATCTGGTTCACAATATTAATTTGTTGTTTTAACGATTTGTTAAAAAAATTAATTTGATACATCGTAAAATTTTAGCAAATGAATAAAAAGACTTACTATATTACCCTTATTTTGTTTACGGGGAACATGCATACAAATTAAAAAATGTGACAATTTAACTACTTAATATACTCTTTAATATCCGTAAATTCTCATAAAACGACTATTATTATGAACTGGAAGGAGTATATGAGATTCATTACATGCTAAACATTTTTAAAAAGTTCAATGTTTATAATATTAATTATAATCTATCATATTTTTATTTTATAATGTTTATTAAATTAAATAATATACTAAATTAGTCCTATGTGAAAATTGCTCTATTCTTCGAAAAACACAAATTAAGAAAACAATCTTCCTACTATTAAAAAATATATGACCACCTCTTGGGTCTCATTTTATGTTTGCATGTTACTTGATAGTGTGGGGGACTTTCAATTATTCTTTGTATGAGAATTAATGCTCCTTCAAATTAATGCTGAGCATATGATTCTACCTCAGTTCCTTGAGTCAATTTAACCACCTCAACGACTTGTTGTATTATTTTTATTTATTTTTTTAATTATCTCTTTAGTTTTTATAGTTGTCGATATATATATATATATATATATGTATGTATGTATTAGTTACATACAAATTAAGAAAAAAAAATAGAGAGAGTAAGAAATGAAATTTTCTTTTTTAAATTATCCAGGTGTTGAATGCATCAGCTTTATTTTTAAAATTCTCTATTAGTTTTAAAAAAAAATTTGGATAATTTTTTACCATTTTTTTGAATAACATACCAATGTACTTGAACAATTGAAATCTTGAAATGTCGACAATAAATGACTAGTCTGGTACCCATGATCTACGCGCGCCACTAGTACGTTCCTCTATCCTTATCACTGTGTACTACTCCCTCTGTTTTAAAATGAAAATAATATATCTTTTTAAAATTTTGTGGTACAAATTTTAAGACTTGTAAAATACAATAAATTATATCTTGGAATGACATACAGTGTAATTAAAAATATAGTATTTTAAATACATTAAAATATAACAATAAATATAAAAAAAGATATGTATGCCAAAAACTCTAAAAAAATGTTACCTTCATTCTAGGACAGAGGTATTGCAAATAAATTTTTACGAATCATTCTAACAATCAAGTGTCAAGATTACAAATAATACAATAAAACATATCTACGTACATAGGAAAAATTATGATCATTCTCACGAAAGTTAATGTACAATAAAATTTAAAATTTTAATTTGAAAAGAACCATCTTAATGGGATAAATAATAAAACGATAGAATTTTTCGTCATTGGTGAAAATGGATGTGATGTTTAATGTGTATGCAAAACTTTCTTCAAAATTCAGTATGTTATTTAATATATTTTTAGGTTGTCCAATTCTCATTAAGGGTTGTCGTTTTCTTTCTAGAGGTGTATGTATATATAATTATCCCCCAAATTTCTATTACATGCATATGGAAAATATGTTTGAAACATAAACAATCTCAAAACAAGAATTAAACAAAAATAAAAGAACTAAACCTTAAAATAATAATTTTGACTTGTATATAACAACTCAACCATTACTTTATATACTTTAACATCTTCTCTATCTAACATTATAAATAAATAAATAAATAAAACATCTTTTTTATTTCTTGCATTTTCATGGGTTAGAAAATTAAAGTTATTTTTAAAACGATATATGGAATACTTTCATTTGTTAAAATATGTTTCGTAGTTTTGTGTACGTTCCATAAGAACATAACCATGCCAATAAATGTGAAGCTCTTGCTATCTACGTTCATCCTTCATCTCATGTGCTGTCACATTACAATATTGGCGAACAATATTACTCACAAATTGATATTTTCAAAGTTTAATATTCACGTATTGTGTTTATTACTTACACATCTTAAATTATTCAAATAAAAATATCAATTTTTTATCTAAAAATAGAAGGTCCTCAGTACTAATATCACAAATTCTAATCTTCATATTAATTAGTTGGGAAAAATGAAGGACAAAAGAAAACTGTGAAAAAATGAAAAATGTTTTATTTCAAAAATATTATGTACTCTCTTGGAACATATTTAATTATTCTCCTAGTAATTTCTACACTTGTTAAGAAATACTATTGTACATATCATTATACAATCAATATTGACATAAAATTATTTGTTTATCCTTGTCTATAATAAATGTTATAGATATTAAAAATCAAATTAGTGCATTAAATACGAGAGTAATTTTAAAAAATAAATACTAATTTTTTCTCAAATATTTTGTGCAGTGATCATATCTAAATAAGTAATAACACTAAATATGATATATAAAATTTGGACGAGGGAGTCATTTGTAATTGGGAATTTACCCTGGTGACATTAATTGACTTAAACTACCACCTGAATTCTGCTGTGGCAAATCCAAGAAAATATCAGAGTATCTCTTCGATCTAAAGCTTTATTAATGTCATACAATTGTATCAATCAGTCACCCATATAAAAAATATATTACTGTGTTCATATTTTTTGTTTTATTTTATTTTATTTTATTTTTACTTTTTCCGTTCTATATTTAAACCATGCAACTTCTTTTCAGTTGTGGAGCTAGGAATCTAATTAAGTTATATAAATTGAAAGCACTTATCTTTCTTTTTTTGCTTTTTTCTTTTCAAAATTGGATGGCCCAAGGCTAGACCATTTTCTCTGCAAACCAAAAAAATTCAAGTCGAAAAGAAGGGTACTAACAAAGATGACTTTTCTTTTTGTTACACAAAACATTTATAAAATTGGAATCATTAACCACTGTTGTAAGTTCAATTAATTCAATTTTTTTTGTTAAAGATTAGGCGGTCTTCTACCATTTAATATTTAAATCCCGATTAATTTTAATATTTTTTTTTTCTAATCCCTTTTAAATAATATTAATTAATTGATCTCAACCAAATGTTAAATACACTATTTACCGCCTAAATTCATCTAATATTATTTTACAAAAAACTATACTTTGTTGGCAACGCACAAGTGCAAGTGTTCAACTGAGTTGAGCAGTTGAGCTATGTTTTCGGCAGTGTTTAGAATAATGCTACAAACAATATCGGTAAAGATAACTGAAAAGAAGAATCATTGAAAATATATATTGTACATGAGAATAAAACATTAAATAATTCGATATAACATAGAAACAATAGATAAAGAACCTCATGATCTAATTAATCTTTATAGAGTAATGATAAAAAGAAACCTATATATATTTCTTGATAAGAACATATATTAATATTTCATTTTTAGACTCTTTATTCACAACTTTTCTGATCCATGTGTATGTTTTATCACAATGAAACATATATAAAACAAAAGGAATGAATATCACAAATTCACAATAAAAAAACTTTATGGAATCCTACCACTCAAAATACATAATAAAAAAATAAAATAAAACATTCATTTGGGAGAAAAAGTAATTCTGTTGAAATATTGACCCCTCACATTTTCACAATAAAACAAAAGAGCTACTATTTTCATAACTAATTAAATACTGACCATCTAACTACCAACCAAATATGCCATTAAGGTAGTCCATATATATATATATATATATCACACACAACTCCGTTCCAAAATGCTGATGTTTGATTTTTTAACCACAATTTTAGATAAAATTTAATATATGTTAAACATTTTATTGTTTGAAAATAAAAATTGAAAATCAAAAATATTTTAAATAAAGATTAATATAATGTAAAAATTACAATTATATAAAATATTTAATATGTATTAAAATTTACCTAAAATTAGGTGAAAAAAGTCAAAGGTACTGCATTTAAAAACGGAGGTATTACAACATAGTAGTCACACATGGTATCTAGTAGTTGAGCAGAGCATTAAGATGACAGTAGCAGAGTTTAGCATGGTAAAGGGTTTCCATTTAAATATCCTGTCTGTGAAACAACTTTAGCGCTAGCTACCAGTTTGCACAATTGAAGTTCTTGCCCCAACTATAATTGCTGATTATTCGTGTATCAAGAAAGGTTAGTAAATTTAATAAGAAACAGAGTTGAAATCAATTTTACTTTTAACTAATACAAATAGAAAAATAGAGCTAGTAATAAAACTAAGGGATAGTATAATAAGCGAGATATAGTAAAATTATTAGAAAAATACATGAAAATCACACGACTTCAATTGCACATTTTCATTCTCTCTATATATACGTATATGTGCATATATACACATAAAATAAAAATGTATGCGTGTATACGTGAGTATCCAATCATTTCTATCGGTCCGTAAGGTAATAAATTTCCAAGATTCATCATAATGCATCTAAGCTCACCTCAAATCTAACACGCGTCATCATTCACTTAGCAATCCAATTACACCGATCGAAATAATATACAAGATTATTACAACTTACAAAGTTTCATTTTATTTAAGGATGTAAAAAACCCTTATAAAAATGGCATCAAATATGTTACTACGGCTCATAATTTATTAATGTTAATAACCATATATAAATAAAAGATGAAAAATTCCCACACTAAAATTCTCATTTCACACCACCATTGTGTATGTATATAACACTTTTCCAATAGAAGAACACAATCTTGTCATTTATTCAAGAGTTGAGAATGTGATTAATACAATCAACGTTTGAACTTTTGTGTACTCCCATCACATAAACTCAATAACTTGCAAAAGCTAGGAGTAACTTATGACCTCAGAATAATAAAGAATACAAACTCTGTATGTTTTGTTCAAGTTTTTACAACAGCATACTTGCCATGTGATGCTGCAGCCAAGAGGAGATAATTTTTTTGTAGCTGCTTTTAGGGTATTGGAGAGCTGAGTCCCTCTTGAGAAGAAAGTGGATGAAGATTATAGTGCCTTTTTGAAGAAAAAGTTGGCCTTCTCTTGAACGACGGCCTCTTGTTGAGGCGATACAAAGTTCTTTTCGCGTAAAGGGACCGGAAAAATGGTGCAGCTTTCTCCTTCACCTTAAGAATGACAAAAAATGTGAATCTGTATGATATGAGAATCGCGTAAATTGCACATAGATCCCACCATTTTGAGTGATCAAGTGATAAGCCATATATCTTTGTTATGACATCTTCACCGCTCATTTTTGGGTCACCTGGTATTAGAGGATCAAACATGAGCCCGATCATGTCGTTCTTATATGCTCCCTGCATTATTCAGATTATGATGAATGTTATGACTGCTCAAATTCACCAGTTTTGCACATTAATTGCAGATTCAATATGCAGCTCACATGACAAAATGTATATGTGGTCCTTATTATGTTATTGCACTTATTCTTATATTGCCTGAATGTTGATGTTGCCAGAGCAAAAACGTTGCTGCCAGAGCAATGGGTGTCACTTAAAGTATTATTCGTCCTCTATGTGATTATCATGTGTCGCGAAAAATGTAGATATTCTAGCAGCAACCATTTTGTTTGGCAACACCATCCATCTTTTCTTTAGAAATGTGTTAATCCAAACTGCACATTATAAGGTACTTCTAAGAACTACCTGCAGTGACCATGATCCGTAACTTATATATGAAACTGGGTACCGCCATATAGGCTTAGGAAGATCAGGAAGCAAGCGGAAGAAACCAGACGTCATCATCATGATTCCCTGCATAAGAATGCATTGATTATGACAAAAATGACGGAACAAATGAAAAATACAGATTGTGGTAAATAATATTCCGTACCAATATTCCCGCGCCAGTTATGATTCCCATGAGGAAGTTGGAAACTAATGATGCTACAATCATCATGCAACTCTCTACGACAGCAATAGCGCCAAAGAGATTGAGAATGAAGTATGCATAGTGTGAATATCCATGCCCAAATTTCACCATGAAGTAAGTTATTGTCCCGGTAACAAAGGAAACTGCTATCAAAAAGGGGAAAGAAGATAGGAAATTTGACAGTATGAACACAGCTACTCCATAGTATCCATTGAGTCTTTCTCGATAGAAGACCTGCGATATGACATATTCAGCATCAAACCTACAAGAACTATAAAAATCACTTGTTCTATATCTCTCTTGTATCATAACTCATAAGATACTCGCGCTGAAAAAATCTAATGCCAGAACAACCAGCCAGTGTCCAAAAATAGAACTCACGTGGACATAAGCTGACGAAATTCAAGATTAGGACACTGAATATTAATTTTGCAGTAAGCAGCCTGGGTCCATCTGTAGAAGATCGAACTTCATTTTTCCATAAATGAAGTGGAATGCAAGGCTTATATGATTGGAAAGCTACAAAGTCTTACTATCAGACAAAAATTAGGTGCACAATGATATTGTTCTTATGCAGAAGCCGGCTGTTTGTACTGTTGGAGTTTGTATGAATTAATTATTAGTTTCAAATGAGTTAATAATAAAACTCTAGTTTCCACCCTCTATTAAAATAGAATTAATTTCAGCTCTTCTTCATTCCATATGTCATGTTTTAGTCTTTTCATATGAAGGAATTACAATGGTTTATCTATTGACGATTCTTGACGTTTTTGAGTCATAAGGATTGATTCTTGGCGGGACTTACCTATTTGGATCATCCCCGGACCTCGAGAGCTTCAACATACTTGAGAGGAAAACCAAGCTATACTGTGACATACTTATGGATTTTAGGGTTGTATTATCTTGTACCCTCAAATTTTTAGAGTTGTATTGTCTTATACCCTCGAATGAACATTTCACTTCTCTATGTATGCTATCAACTCTAATTTTAAACAGAAGTCTCAAGCTTATAGGAACTATATAGCTCTAGAATGAATCACATGAAAGGCTTACACTTATATCTTTTTTAGACCATAAAAGAAGCATGACTATCATTTTCACTAGGAAGGCACAATTGACATTTTAGACAGGCTTGTATGCTGACTGTTCTCCTGGAAATGTGTTCTTTAGCTCATTGTTCACTTTGGTTCCCACCCCCGGCATTTGAATCAATGCTTGTACTTTCAAAACTCTTTGATATTCTTCAAGTCCTAACTTATATTTATTCTCTGATTTTGAACTCTTGTATGTCTCTTTATATCTGTATGTAGCATATGGATTTATGGTGTATTATGAGTAGTCGCTATGCATGGAGTGATGGAGGGATATTTCATGACTTTTCTGTATTAGCCCATATCACAGAATGTAAACTCTAGTCTTGTTTAATTTATCATATATTGAGCCAAAAAGAAAAAACATATATATTTGAGCTCTTGACCTCTCAAAAAAACAGATTCCAACTTGTATCCCTTAAGCAGTATTATCTATTCTTCTTTGTGTTGCAACTCCAGATTGGGCTCAAGAGCACGACTTCTCTCATCTTATCAAGTTGACTTCCATATAAACTAGTGAACTAATCCTACTTTTCTTCCTTTGTTCTGTCTACGGAATTCATGCATTAAAATGTAAATATATTTGACATTCAGATAAAGGTTCAGCTGAATTTTGGAAAGAAAGAGTGAGTATTGATAACATTCTTTTACCTTCATTTCTTCGATAAAAGATGGGAAGCCTCCAATGGACATGAAAGTCATAAAACCTGTAATGAAACCGCCACAAGCTCCACGAGCCAGTATTGCAGTGTAGCCAGTGCCAACATCAAAGTAAATGGTGCCAACACACAATGATACCACCAGATATATAACTATGCGTGACCAGTAATATCCCACATCTCTAGACATGTTCACAAAAGATCTTCGTGTCAATGTCACAAGTTGCTTCCACCATCCAGCTTGGCTTCCTTTTATTGGCTCAAACTCAATTTCTTGCTGCAGCAAATGAGCTACATTAGGCATTGTTTAAAAAAAATTGAAAAATATTACAGCGGTAGACTTTAAAGTATTGTCTGAAACAAATCATCTAATGAAAATCAATTTGTACTAATGCAACTTTTGAACATTATCATGGAAGAGAGATAAATATTAAATAGGCAAAATGATATGGATATGTCAAGTATATATAGTATTGTAATTCATGAAAAGCTACTTGAGATAGAAACGCTTACGAAGTTCTTGATTTCATGGATCCTGGATCTAATCTTTGCACCATAGTCTGACCGTTTGTATTTCTCAATGAGAAATGCTTTTATTTGTGCTGTTGCCATATTCATCAAAGGATCGGATATGCTTTCACTTTCCTGTAATGAAGAAATGGGTAGAGGTTACAAAACAAGAATTACCCAATAGGATAAATGTTACAGAGATTGAAAATAAATCCCATTTTTGTTATTTCTTGGTTTCAGAAGTATAATTTCCTCCCAATGAAATTGTGAAAATAAATTAATAAAACAGTGACTGCAGCATACATACACGAATTCTCTGTGATCCTTTTAGTGTGGCTGTCACAACATCAAAGTCAGAATTTATGCAGCGTAAAAAGTGATCAGAAGGATTCCTTCTGCTCGGACATGGAAATCCAGCTTCAGCAAAGAACTGTAAAGAACAGTAGTACATTGAACTCAAATCAGCAGTTTTAAATCACATAAAGTATCAATTTTTCAGAAGCTGCAGAAGAGATGCTACAATGCATAGACAGAACTCGGCTTGGAGCTTATATCCCCATCCTAGGAACTAGGCGTGGTTCAACAACAATAAAAACAATGTTACTTACTATGAGATGTATCTTAGTCAAAATGACAGTATCTCATAAACATACTGAAGGATAGATACTTGCATGAAACTTAATTTTAGGTAAAGTCCATTGCGAATGATATCAAGAAAACATTATACCTGTATAGCCATCTTTGCTTCGCCAAAGTAACAAACTTCACCCCCGGATAATAGAAAGAGGTCATCAAACAGTGCAAACACTTCGCTGCTAGGTTGATGAATTGAACTAATTACAGTTCTTCCATCACGAGCAACACTTTTAAGAGCTTGAACCACAAAGAAGGCTGAGGCACTATCAAGGCCACTAGTGGGTTCATCAAGAAACAAGATGCGGGGTCGTACTAGTATTTCCAAAGCAATGCTCAATCTCTTCTTCTCTCCACCACTGATACCTCTTAGATGCCAGTTCCCAATTAGCCGATCAGCACAATCCTCAAGCCCCATCTCCAAAATTGTTCCCTCTATAACACCATGTACCTCTTCTTTAGTCATGGTAGGTGGGAGTCTTAGATGCGCTGAATAAGAGATAGTCTCTCTTACAGTGAGGGTTCCCAATAAAATATCCTCTTGAGTCACATAAGCCTGAAATTACAACCACAAAGAGAAGAAAAACATATAACGAAATTTGGCAAGAAAAAGTCACAGCGGAAGTGTTGTTGATTTTCTACACACTACAACATTTCGACTTTTCCATCAGTTATTAATTTTTATTACTAGAGGCTGCTGTGACAGTCCAAGGAATTTGAATTCCAGTCAAGAACATTTTTGAAAAACTGACAACCAACACACACACACACACACACACATATAATTTGCACTTTTTTCTTAATTTAAAATTGATAAAAAGAATTAATGAATTGTCAAATTCTCAGTAGCTTGGTTTCAAACTAATATGGTGTGCAAGAATTTGAGGGTTACTTACAACGACTCCATAGTCTGTTCTTCTCTTTTGACCGTTAACCAAAATCTGCCCAGTCATTATGACATTATTTGACAGTCTACCTGTGGAAAATCTCAGTGCTCAGTTCAGTCTATCAACACAGGATAGTAAAGGAAAAAAAAAACTCTTCATCCAAGTTCTTCTAATGCATGCGGTCAAATCTTAAATTGCCATTCCAAGGCTCAGAATCCCAAAAGAAATTAAATGAAAATATAAACAGGAACAGAGCAGTTCCATTCTAAACTTTAAAGTACCTCATCTATAGTTCTAGTTCAGTTACTTATAACGTTTCAATATCTAAGGTAGAAAATACAAACTATGATGACCAGGCAAACAAGGATAAAAGGGAAAAGAAAAAAAAAAGGAAGGGAGCTAATGCATTTTCTCAGCACAAAGTATGCAGTACATAATTGTACTTGGGAACTCCTGCTAAGGAAATTATCAAGTACCTATTAAATTATTTTTTCTCAAATATAGATTAGTCGGAATCCAAATTGACTACCGGATACCAGATGGTTTAACAAAAAATAATTATGTTTTCTTAAGTCCTCTCTCAAAACAGGCAAAGAATGATAAAAGATTACACTACGTGCATCAAAAAAGACGGCAACATGGTAAAATCTCAGACTCTGCCTAAAGGGATCTTAGCACAAAGATGGTTGCACCTATATAATGACAAAAGGTAAAAATTTCCTCTTATGGTGCAGACGATATATAACTGAGGACCATGTGAAAGAATACAACAGATAAGGATCTTAAGGTCTCAAATTTATTTGCGTCAAACATGTCTCAAACATGATCCTTGCTTCAGTAAGTATAATTGCATAAGCTCCATCATAATTTTTGAGCAATCAATGCATGAATACCATGTCTATCAAAACTTCAAGACCTCTAGCATTTACTCTTCTTCAAATTTGTTACCAGAATATAAAAGATTGACTTTAGATTCTCAAACTAGTTACATAACCACAATTATATATTTATGTAGTATGACAGTTCTTTTCCCCCCAATTTACACCTATTTGCTTGGATCTAAGGTCCTTTTTTTGTTTTATTGCTTTTCTGCAGCTCCCTGTACTTGCATAAATAATCATTCTTAACAAAATTAGGACATATGTGTAACACATGGTCAAACAAGATAATACAAAAATAGATCCATATCAACCAGTTGCTGGCAATTAGCATCATTAGTCAGGTGCTATGGTTTACTTCTAAATGTCTACATACAGAAATATATACACATTTGTCCCAAAATAAGAGTCATATTTTCCTTGTGGATATTTCTTATGTCATGGTAGGTGCAAAATAGAATCAATGTGCAAGTGTTTCCTCAATTTGCCAAAACGAAGTGAAAAAGGTGACTATCATTTTTGGACAAAATGGAGTAGTACCATATATAGATTGAGGAAGAAAGTGAAAGACCTGCCAAGGAATCAAGAAGGGTGGATTTGCCAGAACCAGAAGGACCCATAATAGCCATGATTCTACCAGGCTCAGCAAAGCCAGTCAGCCCATGTAGCAGCCTTTTGGTGGGCCCATGCCCAAAATTGGGAAGCACCACCGTCAGATCTTCCCAAATCAAGTAAGCTCCACCCTCATGTCCACCGTATGATGTCTCAAGCCCACTCTCAACATCACCACCTCCACCTCCACCACCACCACCACTACTACTCACCTCTATCTCCATATATAAATTACCCGCTAACAAAAGGGCAAATAAAAAAAGAAAAAAGAAAAAGAAACTTCCAATAACTGTTGTAAGGGATGCAAAGTGAGAGAAAAAGAAGGGAAACTAATTCATGTAAATGTAGACCATCAGGGCATGTCAATTGATATGAAAATGTGACAAACTAACGTGTAAAATTTAATTTTTTCAACAAACAACCAATTTTTAAAGATACCCTCCTTTTCAATTTACCAAAAAAGAAATGCTACCCTTTTTGATGTTTCGTGTGTGTGTGGTACAGTGTGTTGAAAGGTGTGTGATAAGTGTCAATGGTGGTAGCTGCTAGAGATTGATGGGGGGGGCATTGGCTGGGGATGGAGGGGCGGGGGAGAATTTAATGTTGTGGGTCCCATGATTATGGTTTACGGTTGCATTTATGCACTTTGCTTCTAAAAATCTTTTTTCTATTAAAACTAATAACCACTATATGTACTACTTTGTAACCTTGAACTTTTACACATGTTAAGAAAAAAACATGAAGTTGGGATTAAACTGTCTATATTTTAATTTTTTTTAAAATGAGTGATGGAAAACGTATTAATTTAAAATTAATAAAAAAAGTAAAAAATCAATTGATTAAAATTTAATAATGTGACATAAAATATATAAATATTGGAATGATATTTTAAGTATATTAAATGATGAAACTTTCTAAATAATAATGTTACAAATAAATGACACATAAAAATAAAAATATAAGTGTTGTAGAAGACCTAAACGAAAGGAGTATAATATTAAAAGTGATACTTATATAGCTAAGAATTGCCTACAATTTGACATGGAATAATCATATAATTGTCAAATATATGGATGTATAAATGCTTATATATGCGTTTGTGTGTGTGTATATATATATATACACTAGTATCATTTGTATATACAATTATGAGTAATATTGTCACATTTTTAAAAGTTTTAGATTCTAACATATAATTACATTATAAAATTCCTAAAATTTAAATTGAAATAAATAGAATCATATATATTGTAAGTTTTATTTTAGTTCATAGATTGATTTCTTCTTCTTTTTTTTTTTTTAATCATTTTGGTACATTATTTATCTATCTGCGTGGGTAAGAATTTGTAAGTTACATCATTAAAAATGGAAATGTTGATAACTTTTTCCCGTCTTACTTTTTAAATTTGTTTTAAACTAGAAATAAACATTAAAATATGAAAGTGATATAAACTGAGAACTACTCCCTAGCGTTCCAAAATTATATCAATTCTGGTACATTTGTGAAAGTAGTATTCAAATTGTGCATAATATAGCATAATTAAAAAATACTATATATTTTCAAATTACATATCTATCTATTTATCTGTTACTATAAAATTAATTGTCAAATCTTGTCTTAAGATATAATTAACTCTTTTGAATTAGTTTATTGACTTAGTTGATTAAATTTTTTTTCTATTGTTGCTAAAAATAAATTAATTTTTTTAAATTCAAATATTATTTGGTTTCAATTCTAAATGGTTACACTTCGACTTAAAATTGGAATACATAAATGATTAATAAAATCAAAATATTTTAAGATTTCAAAAATATTTTAACACTATATGGGGAAAAAAACACCCAAAAACAAAAAATACAACTAAAACAATAATAAAGTTGTATATGTATAAGAGATAGATAAAAATATTTATATATACTAAAACAATTACAACTAAAAAGAATATAAAATAATTTGTTTTATCTTATATAAATAAATAAATTATAATTTATACCAAACATATATATAAGTGTGTGTGTGTGTGTGTGAGAGAGAGAGAGAGAGAGAGATACAAATATACGAATTTATTAATATTCTCCAAAAGCAAGAAAAAAAAAAGAAAAAAAAAAGGACTCGTTCTGACTTATAAGCTTATTATTGGCATATGAGAGATTAAAGTTTATTTTTTACTGAATGTGACCAAGTGTTAATAGATTGACTTTCTTGTTAGTATAAACTTTTACTCTTTAATATATAATATGAATGAATGAACTCTAATTTGAAAAATGAAGTGAATACATTTTTATGTTGTTGATATTGCTAGAATAAATATTTTTGTGGGGGTAAAGAGAGTCACTAATTAAAATGTATTAATCATCACTAAATGAATTGTTAAGGTAATATTAACATCAGCCACGTGATTTATTACAAATTCGTTTTTTTTTATAATATTAATAATATACTATCTACTTTGCATTTTACACTTTTTCCTTATCTGTAAGGATGGAGGGTTGTTAATCTTTTTCACCTAAAAATTAGAAAGACAATTTCGAAGACTCTCTCCATTCTACAAAACAGTTGCATGTTATATTTTTTTTACGAATATAAAGGTTTCATGTTGATTGAGATTTTAGTGAAATTTGTTTCCGAAAAGAATGACAAGTTCTACATATAATAGCATTTTATTAAAAAAAATGCAAATAAAAGAATTTTGCTGATTTTAGTGAAATATGAATGTGAGTCATGTGACACCACCTTTCATTATTTGTTTGTTAACACTGAATCCAGGGTTTTACTAATTTATAGTCCAACACAAACACAACATTTTATCCGACAGATTTTGATTGATTTTTAAATTTTTGTTACTGTATAACATGTTTTATTTATTACTGTGTTCAATTTGACATTATTATGTGGCCCTTACAATTTTAACATCGTAAAAATAAACAGGAAAATTTTTTAGCCGCAGATAAAGTATGAAGAGTCAAGTTCAGCAAGATATGGGAATTTAAAAAAAAAATTTATCACAAGTGATGTGAGTTTGTGGGTTAGCTCAAATGACAAGTCTGTCTCCCTTCTGACGGTGAAAATTACATTAACAATAATAAAAATTTTGCAGATAAAAAAAATTAAAAATAATTTCGTTTGAAATCAAAGCTATGTTTGAGGTGACAAAACTTCTGATCATCTTCAAACAAAAAGGCTGTTCAGAAAATCTAGATCTCCTATTTCTTGCTTCCATCAACTATTAATCATAGAAAATCATCAAAATTAATTGAACCAAACACAACATTAATGTCACATTATTTGTCATCGATCTATATAGTATAGTGGACATCAATTTTTTCAATTTTTGCTTCGATTACTGTCTATCATATTCTAAATCATTGGCTTGAGGAAGATCATATTTTTCAATTACATTAGTCTCGTTAGCATTTTAACTTTGCATTTAAGTCTGACTAATCTTTATCTAAATTTAGCTAACTGGAATTAATTTCACTTAAGTATTTCTTCTGTTTCATAATAAGTGCTTTTTTATACATAAGTTTAGATGAATTTTTTTATATGCTAATTTTCTAAATACTAAAATTGAAACACATAATTTGAGAAATTTTATTCTAGCATAGTCAGTTGCATTATGACGGTAAAACATATACAAAATGACATGCGTCCAAATGATTTTGCCTTTTGTTTTTAGGAATGCATGTATAGTATGATCGAATTATAATGTTGTTTCTGGTATTTGTAATCGATTATTGTGCATGTCTTTTTAGGCCTAAGAGATACTGGTAAGTAATCTTACCATAGTTTATCTCAAGTTGTATGAGTTTCAACCAATTATGTTTGTTAGAGCAATAAAGAAAGATGTAAGAAATGGCAGTTAAATACAGATAATTCTTGTTCTTAAGGGACTAAATGTTATTTATAAAAAATAATTTTTTAAAGAGTTCAAAAATGTTCTACCTCTAAGATATATCAAATCTCAAGTTAAAATCAAATCTATTGAGATAACAATTCACAATAAAACTCAAATGAATATAAGTCGTAAAAATATATAAAAATATTTTAGTAGGAAGAATAGTTTAAAGTTGTGTTGTTGTCATCAAACACTAACATTAATATCAAGCATTCTTGTCACTGATAGTCATTCAATTAAATATTAATTCAAATAACTAACATGAGTTTAAATAACTGAAATTGATTATCACTATAGTAAAAACATATAAAAACGTTTGTTATAAACTTTAAAACCACAAAACTCTACTTGCATTTTTTTGACGAAAATATGCCCCTTAATCTGCTTTACTAATTAGCCCATATAGAACTTTTTGAGAATTTCGAATCACTATATTATGGATAAAAAATACGAATACCATATAAAAAATTATGACCAAAATACAAACCTATCGTCAAAAAGAATTTTACAAACAACACAATACACAAAACTATTTCCAACAATTTTTATGTTGCTAAAATTGCACTCTTCAGGTGGGAATATAGAGTACAAAAATGGTCCAGTCCAGCAGAAGAAATAACAAGAGGAGCAACGATGACATTTTTGATGCACTCAGAACGAAGTTTTTCTTTAAAGGAAATATTTATATTACAATAGTTTAGCTTGAGAAAGAGTACAACACATTGATAAGTACTGACCATTGCATTATCAAAGTGTATATTCAGAAATTTTCTAATTTTACATTATAAAGAGTAAATAGAGCATGAGCCCCAACACGAATCTCATTCTACGATAATTGACAAGAAATGAGATAGAATTTTGACATGAAAATAAAATAGGGGAAAACAAATAGTGTCAATGGCTTGAATAAAAGCATGGTAATGTAAAGTAGTTCGTTTGAAACTAGAAGTGCATATACTAGTAGTAGTATTTCCAATTTTGGAAGAAGTTGGGGGAATTACTTATAAACTGCACTTATAATTTGTGTATTCCAACTTTATAATATGATGATAAATACCATCACCATGTAAGCAAAAACAGTCTTGGGATTCATAGATTTTGCCCATGCAAAGCAACACTAGTCTAGAACTACAATAATAGACTTGTGTAATGACGGTGCTCCAACGATATCTTGTAGAGTTTTGAACTGAAAAAATAGAGGACGGCTGTACCTACCGTTTCTTTTTGGGGTCAATATCAGCAATGCAGTTCATCCAACAATAAACCTAATCCAAATTATAGATATGGGATTATATCTACATTGAGTATATAGCGACCAGGAAAGAAAAGAAGTTGCTAAACATCATTATAAGAATCCCCCAACATAAATAAGCTATGCAATTCACAATCCCATGCATGTCTATAAAAATCACTATAGAAGCTCAATTAATTCCAAAATTATAGACACATTTCAGTTTACACAGAATACGTTTGCGCAATTACATATACATCAGTACATGCATAAAACTCAATATAGAAGTATGGACAACAAGTAACCAATTCAAATGAAGATATCAGAAAGGGACAAATATGAGAGCCCACAGAAAGGGACAAATATGAGAGCCCACAGAAAGATTAGACAAGGACAAAAACAGATCTTAAGAAAATAAATTAAAGGAAACAAATTCAAATCAGAGGTCTACCTAATGAACTCCTCTGTTTATTGATGAAAGCAGAGATGTTGAGATTACTCAAATCCTTTGCTTCTCTGGCAGCTGGCTATTGTCGAGCTTTTCGAAGCAAATGTGACAAGATTGTGATTTCTACAACCTGAGAAATATGAACAATAGAAGAGGTTTTAACTCAGGTTTGGTTAGATAATGGCTTAGCAGAAGAGAGAAAAAGAGGGGAGGAATATTGAAATGCATATCATCTTCTCTCATAAATACAACACACTACATCTATCATTCACCTAAGTTAGGAAATTTGCTGGATTACATTGGTCTGACAACAAAAATTTAGCAAACATTTCATATTCTGACGACTCATAATATATCTCATATTCTCATCAAATGAAAAATGATAAATTACAGCCAGAAAAGTACATTAACAATAAGGACAAAAGCAAGCAAAAGTAAAACATTAATGGGATAAATCTTCAGAACCCACAAACAAAGACTTACAGAACAGAAAAACCACAAAAAGCTAGGTTGAACACATAAACAAGTACAAAAGCAAGAAACTAGAATTCTCATGGGATTAAAGCTCTTGAAAAAGAAGCTTAAAACGTTTACAATATTCTGAACCCAAACAAATTTATAGCAGATAACTGACAGTAAGATTTACAAAACACATATACACAACAAGAGTAAAAGCCGCAGTGAAAAAACCAACACCCACCAATGCTTAGAACCCACATTAAGAAAAGAAGATTCTATATTGCAAGAAACGCACATGCCTACGAAAAAATAGACCAGAAACCAGCTAAAATTATTCATTTTCCTTTTGAAGATCTATATAAACGGAGATGTAATACAGATCAGGAAAAAGGCACTTCTGAAATGGGAAATTTATTAAAAATTTCGGAAGAATGACCCAGACGACTACTTTGAAAAGGCAAATCAAATAGAAAATCTTGAGTTTAGAAGGATCACCCAGTAGTGTTACAAATGTTGAGTTTGTTCTGATACAAGGCATTCATGGCACACAACCACTCCTGAGAGAACTTTTAGCAACAGTTTCATTCATCTTCTTGTCCAAATTTGACAATTTCAAGTTGAGTCCTTCTGGAACTATATTTGGCACTTACAGAAAGAAAGAGCAGATGAACTATACTTACATAAAACAGAATCACAAAAATCATAGCAAGTTTTGACATCATACTCAACTTCACTCGATTTATTTGTAACACAAAGTTTCTTGAGAAAGTAAACTACTTCCTGCTAGAAACTGAAATAAAATTTTGAAATGGTAAATCAAGTAGAGATTAGGTGATGTTCTAGAGATTCAGAGACAATATAACAGAATGGTGTTGCAAAGAAGCAACAAAGTTAAGGACCATTTTGCAGGGAAACTTTTAGAGCTAAAATTAATAAGACATTATTGTAGAACACAAAAAATTTTACCCCATATTCATAGCAAAGGTTTTAAATGTTTTACATAGATTATACATTACAAAGTCAACTTGAGTCACACTAATGAATGGCCCAATATAAGTAAAATACATGGAACTGCATGGTTACTAGTCATAATAGAGTACAAAGACGTGCTGAATACCTTCATTGATAAGTAAACTGTGGACATTTGACATACACTTGCAATTTCCATTGGCATCTGTTCTGATAAATACCCCAAGGCAAGTGGTTTCAAGTTTAGGAGGTGGAACCATGTCAACTAAACGAGCATCATTCCTCACTATATATTTGTAAATGGTAGAGTAAACTGTTCACAATGCGTGGTGATACTTTGTCAGCATCATTCCATATTTACAACCTACAAGATTAAAAAAACAGAATTTGTACTTTCCAATAGTCTGATCATATTAATCCCTTAAACTATCCTGATATGTTTAGTGAACTAAAGGAGCAAAATAGAATCTACCATCTCTCCAGATTTTGGTAGAGTCGCCTTGCCATTTTGGTCCTTGAGCAGGCTGTACATGTGCTTCCATCTGCTGGGGAGTTAAGACTTAGTCCCCGAACAAATTTTTTGGAATTTGTGAAAATATGATTCAGAAACAACCATTGCTGCTTAAACTTGCATATCTATAGACGTATGGGCAACAAGTAACCAATTCAAATAAAGAGATCTGAAAGGGACAAATATGAGACCACACAGAAAGATTAGATTTTTAGGACAAAAGCAGATCTAAAGAAAATAAATTAAAGGAAACAAATTTAAATCAGAGGTCTACCTAGTTACCTCCTCTGTTTATTAGGTACCAACAGCTGTTAAATTGATGAAAGCAGAGACGTTACAATAACTCAAATCCTTCGCTTCTCTAGCAACTGGCTATTTTCAATACCTTTTCGAAGCAAGTGTGACAAGATTGTGATTTCTACTAGCTTCGAAATATGAACAGTAGAACAGATTTTAACTCAGAATTGGTTACACCATGACTTAGCAGAGAAAATAAGAGGGGTGGAAATTTGAAATGCATATCATATTTTCTCATAAATACAACATACTACATTCATCATTCACCTAAGTTAGGAAAATTGCTGGATTACATTGCTCTTCTTGTAGCTCAGGTTCAAAAAGGAAATTCATTTAGCTAAATTATGGAGATAAACTACAGTAAGATTTATAAAACAAATGTATATAACAAGAATAAAAGCTGCATTGAAAAAACAAAAACCCACCCAATAATGCTTAGAACCCACATTGAAGTATGAAGATTCTATATAGCAAGAAACGCACATGCCTACAAAAAATCGACCAAAAAAAGCTAAAAATTTTCATTTCCCTTTGGAAATGACCTATATAAACGGAGATGTAAACAGATCAAGATAAACTCCTTCCTGAGACAAATGTTAAGTTTGTTCTAGTACAAGGCATTCATATCACTCCTAAGAGAACTTTTAGCTTTCATTTATCTTCTTGTCCAAATTTGACAAGTTCAAGTTGAGTCATTCTGGAACTGTATTCAGGCACTTACAGAATGAAAGAGCAGACTATATGTACATAAAACAGAATCGCAAAAATCATAGCAAGTTTTAACATTATACTCAACTTCACTCCATTTATTTGTACCACAAAGTGTCTCGAGAAAGTAAACTACTTCCTGCTAGAAATTGAAATAAAGTTTTGAAATGAAAAATCAAGAAGAGAGTAAGTGAAATTCTAAAGATTCAGAGACAATATAACAGAATGGTATCACAAAGCAGCAACAAAGTTGAGGACCATTTTGCAGAATTTTTAGAGCTAAGATTATTGTAGAACACAATAAAATGAAAAATAAAATGTGTTTTCATTACTGCATGTATCACTTCATCAAGCAACCACAATTACAAGACAATATATTAAAACTTTGTAGACATATGGACACAAAAACAGAGATTATTGCACATGATTCTCATTAGAAGTTGAAAATGTCAATCTTGATGTAAAAGTATCCTTCTTGTCCAACATCAGTATAAAATTGCTTTGACGCTAAAAATATGATGGTCTAGAACAAAAAAATGTATAGAGCACTCTTTTTATTTCTTCTGAACCTGCAGTCTTGAAGTTCAAATGTCATCTATTAAATCTTACATCACTAATTTAGGCATATAAGATGCTGACAGTTTGCTAATAGAACCGAACCAACATTATAGTTTCTATGGAAAAACTGCAGCTACTTGCTATTGTTCACAATTTTCATCTGAAAAGAACACATGTAACTAGCTTTCTGAAGAATAAAACAAAAACTGACCAGAAGACTGTTGTGCCATTCAACCCACTGGCATGAACTGAGCACATAAAGTGAAGTTGAATGGATAAACACACTGATTCACACCTTTAATAACTGATAGGGATGATACTAAAATGACATATTTAAGCATAAAACTCAATATAGAAGTATGGACAACAAGTAACCAATTCAAATGAAGAGATCTGAAAGGGAAAAATATGAGACCCCAAAGAAAGATTTGATTTTTAGGACAAAAGCCGATCTAAAGAAAATAAATTAAAGGAACACATTTAAATCAGAGGTCTACCTAGTTACCTCCTCTATTTACTGGGGAGGGGTTGGAGGATTTTGGTGGTTGGTGTCGGGGGTTGTTGTGTGTGCATAGG
>CM025786.1:13391395-13418081 GCA_014636745.2 Centella asiatica
GAATCTCAGCCGCCAGCCAGTTTGGTTTGAAAAGAAAAGAAATTAAATAATAACAAAATCAAGAATATATATAATCATGCAATAGTACCTCCTCCAGCAGCCAATGCGTAAACGCCGCCGTTGAGATTGGGCATTCCCTGAGGCTGATCCGGCCAGAAAAACGAGAGAAAGACACTCAGAGGTCGCCGACGACGCTGCCGCCGCCGCTGCCGCCGAAGAACATCTAATTCCTCCTCTCCTCCTCCTCCGACTGGGGCGTCCCTTCCTCCTCCGACTCCGAATGGAGCGTCCCTTCCTCCTCCGACTCCGGCCCTACAGAGGGGACATCTGTTGTCCCACCGCAGGGCCATTAAAATACAAGTGGAGTGAAAGGGATGAGAGCACGATAGAGTGAATTGTGTCTCATTGCCCAACTCCATCAAACAGATCACGCACACCTCCTCCGCCATAACGCACACCTTTTGTGTTTACGAGCCAAAGTTACAGCGCAAGAAAGTCGAAGTATATACTTTATTCGGTACGAACTCTGTTTTTGTGAGGATCCACTGTGATAATGAGAAAAATTTCTGCATATACGTCTAAATCAGTCAATAATATCAGAATATGATAAATCGGTCCAAACCAGCTTAGTAATCGGTCCAAACCAGCTTAGTAATCGGTCCAAACCACCTTACTAATAAGATACCTTAACATGTTATAAAATTTTGCTTTACTCAATTATGCAATCAGAGGAATAATTGAAATAAAAATATTAAACTTATTAATAGTATTATCAATTATAAATGAATTTTCTAGCATTTGACCGCGTACTATTGAAGGGTTTAGCCGTTCACTTGATAGATAGCTCAGAAAATCGAGCGAATAATTATATAATTGGTACGCCATATGTCTATAACGTTTTTGAAATTAATGAAGCCCGTGCACCGTGCTATTCAGTTAGTATATTTTTATATTTTTATACATTCATTAGTCATGTAGATTTTATTTTGAATAAATTCATTCATGAAATTATTAATTAAATCGTATCATATCAATTTTATTATGAATGAATCACATATTTCACGTGTACTCTAATTTGTTTGTGATACAATATACAAAATTTGTTTGGAGAATCTATAAATAATCTTCCATTCATTTTCTCATTGCAACTCCACTTGAAGATAAAATGGTGAGGTTTTAACATGATACTATCGAATAAACTGTTATTAGGGTATTGGTGAAAACTAAAATATAAATTAGTCCGCCATAGGAAAGATGAACATCATTAAAATACAACTGATAAATTAATTCGCCATAGGAAAGATGAACATCATTAAAATACAACTGGAGTGAAAGCGATGAGAGCATGGTAGAAATTCGGTCTCATCGCCCAACTCCATCAAACAAATCACACACACTTCCTCCTCCTCCTTCATATTGCGCACGACTCCGCCGCCTTCGTTCGCCTACGCATAATCCGATTTTAATAAAAAGTATGTTTGGAGAAACAATATTTCACGACTCTGCCACCAATCATGTTCTGTGCTTCGTTCCCCTACGCATGAGAAAATATTTGTAAATAGGTTTTAAAAAAAAATAAGTAAATAAAAATAATATTATATATACACCGCTTAATATTAGTATCACTTATAAGTTAAAAATAACCAAACATACTTTTAACTATTTTAATTTATTTTTTAATTTAGAAGATAATTATTTGTCAAACACTTTTGTTTATAGGTAATTATTTATAATCATTTAATTTTAACTTATAATATTACTTATAAGTAAGTAAATATTAAGTTATTCTCAAACAACTCTAATTGTCAAATTATTGTTTTGGAGGATTTCAACAAACCAAATATAAGTTTTTTTTAATTTAAAAAATTAATAATTAAAATTATTTTAAATAAAGATTAATATGAATATTTTTTGACTAAAATAAAATATCTAACATATAAAAATATTCATCTAAAATTACGTGTAAAAAAATCAAAAACTTATATTAGCTTTTATTGTGATTATAGTTTAAAGTTAGTATTGACTTTATAACATGTGAAGTGGTATTAAAAAAAATTCTATCAAAATCTTGTCAATTTTGGATAGAAACGTTATGATAGAAAAGTGGCCAAATTTTTTATTCAATTCGATTATTTTCTTTTCTATACTTCAAAAAATTCATAAATACAAGAAATTAATGAAAAAAACTTAAATTTTCTATACATTTTTTTTCTAGCCCAAAAAAAAATAAAAAGAAAGAAAAAACTCATCAAAAATTGTGTAACACTGTAACATGACTGGAATGAAGATTTGGATTCACAGGTTCCTTTGTTCCCATCCCTTCTTACTTAATGAAATTTGTTCGTGAGTCAATTCTCTTAGTTTTTATTGGCTGAAAACTCTTATTTGATTTTCTTCTATGAACAAATTTATTTAATTATGTTATGTACAAATTAATATTAATAATTTATTACACTTATTTTATGAAATGACTCATATACCTTACATCTTGATCTTAAATCATGACTTGTATGGGATTATTCCAAAAAAGCAAGTCAATTTTATACGATTTGTGGCAACGGCCCACAGCCCAAAGGATAGACCCAAACCTAGATGGATGTTTGGGATTTTAATTATAGGCAAATCTAAAGTCAGTTGACTATAAACTTCAAAATTTCTTAATAGTGATAACATTTTTCAATTCTTCCGTAACGGTATATTTTCGTATTATGTTTTCAAAATTACCTTTCTACTTTAGTCGGCAACCTTATTATATATATATATATATCTAGTGTTACTATTTAAATATGACATTCGATTAAATAAAAATATATTTAAAGATATTTCAAATAAATGAAAAAAAGAAAAGATCAAAAGATTAAAGAGATTAATGTTAATAATAACATATTTCTTCCTAATATCTTATATAGCAACATCACTCATGTTAACATTTGTTCTTAATACAAAATTACTTTTACGTAAAATCACATTCACTTGATAGATAGCTCAGAAAATCGAGCGAATAATTATATAATTGGTCCGCCATATGTCTATAATGTTTTTGAAATTAATGAAGCTTTCTTTTGTTTAATTACTAATTATGTTTTGAAACTTCTTTCTTATTAACTTTAAATTACAATTAATAATAATTTGAGGGGTATAAGTAGTCTCTCATTTCGGTTAGAATTTGGGATTAAAGTCTTTTTCTTCGTCTTATAGTGTACTATAATATTTAATTTTAGTCAAATATAATCTCTTTTGTTTCACTCTAAATTTTAGAAATTTTGATTCTAATAAAATAAATTATATTATTAAAATTTATAATTTTTAAAATTTAAATCAAAACAAATGAGTCACATGTTGGAGTTTGGTTGATTTAAATGAATTAAGTTGTCGTTCGTATAATACTTGAACAAATAGTACTTGGGCGTATTACTCATGTATCATTTTTATAGTATTTGGTCTCATGTCCTTTTATTTTAAATTACATGTTATTTTATAGAAATTCTTATTGATATAGTTGATATAAATAACATTTCAAAAACTAAAAAAATTCAAGTGCCCGTGCACCGTGCTATTCAGTTAGTATATTTTTATATTTTTATACATTCATTAGTCATGTAAATTTTATTTTGAATGAATTCATTCATGAAATTATTAATTAAATCGTATCATATCAATTTTATTATGAATGAATCACATATTTCACGTGTACTCGAATTTGTTTATGATACAAGATACAAAATTTGTTTGGAGAATCTATAAATAATCTTCCATTCATTTTCTCATTGCAACTCCACTTAAAGATAAAATGGTGAGATTTTAACATGATACTATCGAATAAACTAAAATATAAATTAGTCCGCCATAGGAAAGATGCCATAGAGTCTAATGCCCTACAGAGGGACATCTGTTGTCCGGCCATCAAAACACAAGTAGAGTGAAAGCGATGAGAGCACGGTAGGGTGAATTCAATCATTCTTCACTTGATTAAATTAATAAATATAACGAATATTTTTCTTTCATTCATCTGAAAAATGAGGACATCAAGTTTATAACTTTACGAACTAATAAAAATTATGCAATCTAATTGATGAGTGCGTAAATATGTGCGTGAATTTTTAGACAATAAACTCTTATGTAACAAAAAAAAAATAATAATTTACGTAACTAGCGCTTACTTAAAATTCATGAACAAAATATTAAGGTGAAAATGAAATTCCTAAAATTATCGGTTTCTACTATTTTTTTGTGCGTATGAGTGCGATCAGAATTACATCGACTATAGTACTAAGTGTATATTGAAAATATAAAAGATAAAGAATTTTATTATATAGTGTATCCAACATTATTATAATCTACGTAATGATGAGGCGTGATTTGATAAGATTAGTTATTGAGTCTCTAAGTATGAAATTTATAAAACTTCCAAAATTAAAATTGTAAGATTATTATTTATTATGGTTTGTAAAGGCCAAGTATTTTCTTAATTATTTTTGTTCCTTTCTTGTCTTTTCTGAGCAGGTAGTCAATAATGTACTAGTGCTATAATGAATTTCACAAAAGCGAGGAATATTATATAAGGAGAAACAGAAATACGAGCAGCACGACTGTTGCACTTTCACAAACACCACCAACCATCATCAAACCACCATAACTCCATTTCAGAGTAATTTAACGGCTTGTGAAATAGAAGATTACTTTTCCAATGTATCATACCATCGTCATCTTCCAAACAACTTATTTTCAAAAAAGTTGTCGTTTTTATTAATTCGTTTCTTTCGCTGTGTCAGAAACCAATTCTATGGACTAAGATAATTAGTTTAAATTATCTCATACAACATGCAAAACTTAACTACCGTAAATTATGAATCATCTCATATATATTTCATGCATGAATTCATGCATGAAATAACTAATTAAACCATATCATATAGGTAGTAGTTTGAGCGACTCACATATAATATGTTCTCTAATTTATTTGTTACAACATACAAAATTTGTTTTGAGAAACTATATATCATTTTCGAAATCATTTTTCCATGAGAATCCACCTAGAGATAAAAGACTCAATGCATGAATTTCTTCTTATATAAACTTTTATTAGAACATTGATGAAAACTGAAACACATACAAAAGTTATTATAATAAATTATAAGTATAACGAATAATTTTAATCTTTTATTAGGATATTGGTGTAAACTAAACTCCGCTATAGGAGAAAGCAAAATATAGCTAGGGTTATATAATCAAACAATAAAGCTTGGCTCCGCCATAGGAGAAAGCAAAATTATATAAACTCAAAAATTTAGCAGATAAACCACAAACACTTATAGAACATAAAAACCATAACAACAAATGGGGATGAAATTTGAACCCTATATATCATTGAAAATAAGTGATAAGTCCATAATTTATCTATTTTTATCATTTTAATTATGTTCAATTTATTATTATTATTAGATTATTTATTGCTTTTATTTTATTTTACAGGAAAATAAATTAATAAAAGACTTATGTGAAAATATGATTTGTTAAGATACAATTTGAATAATTGAAAACTCTTTCAAGAATAAACCTAACAAATTGAAAAAATCTCCACTATTTGAACTGATAAAGTGATAGAGATTGGATGATATCAAAAGAGTTCAAGAGATGAAATTTGAAAAAACTAAATACATTTCAAGTGATAAAATTGAGAGTTTTCATATTCTATAAATGTATCTAGTTAATCCTATAAATACTTGTACAATTAGAGGCTAAAGAGAGTTTTTTTTTAGTTTTGAGTTTTCTTGTTCAAGTTTACACTTTTTCATTCGTTTTTTTATTTTCTTCCTTTAGCCGTCTATACATTATTTTTCTTATTGCTTTTATTCAATTACCATTTGTTTCATCTTTATAGACATTTAATTACAAAATTAATAATATTTTATTCTTCATTATTACATCTTCTATTGCAACCTTATTTTTCAATATACGTCACAATGATTTTCTACTTCGTTATTACTGTCTCTCCTAATTATAATTTATTTATATTTAAGTTAGTTTGAATTATTCCGTTTAAAATATTCATATCATATTTATTATTTTATTTATATTAGGATTAATTACACAATCTCCTCAATCATTACGTCTCTATTTCGCCAGAGTTGAATATCAAAAATATTAGAATTTTCTAATCTCTGTAAATCGACCTATACGAGCATTGATACTACAAGAATCTGTGCACTTGCAGAAATTATACACATCAAGTTTTTGGCGTCGTTGTCGGAGATTAAGATTAATTTTAAATTCTTGATATTGGTTCTTCGATTTAGTTTATTAATTATATATGTTTATATTTATTAATTAGTTTTATGATTGTGATTGCAGGAAAAAAATTGGTCGTTAATTTTAAAATTGCGGACTTAATACTCTTGATCATAAAACTTGTGACGAATCGGTGCAAAAAGTACGTTGGATCGCAATTCTGACACACCAAGTTATTTTGATCATTAGTATTAAGTCACCGAGGAACCCAATTTTTTTTTCTCTCTCTTCTCACAATATAAAATATATAAAAAAGTGAAAAAAAAACTTAAAAAATAACTGTCATTTATATATATATATATATATATATATATATATATATATATATATATTTAGTTAGATATTATGTGCGCATTCATGCATTTTTCATGCTCACTTAGGCACTGAAAACTAGGTTTATTTATTTATTTATTTAGTAGGAATAAAATTTTTTAATAAATATTGGTGAGTGCTGGAGGACCTAAGATACGTACCATTCTTTCTTTTTTTTAGGCGTAGAACACGTAGCTAAGCATTTTAATTGTTTTTTACTTTTATATATTACATGCTTGTTACATGTGCATTCATTTTAATAATTTTTAAGGGCAAAAACCCAACATAAAGATAAGGTGGGGATTTCATCACCCTTCCTTGGCCCAAAAATCACTAAATCACATATTGCATTTTCAAGCTAAAATATAAGGAAGTAGACGTTGACTCCTATGATTTCGAGCTCATTAAGAATGTAGTTTAAAGGGAGTTCTAAATTTTTAATTATTCTTATTATTGGTGTCTAGGCAAGCTATTGCTTATCTAGCCAAGTAATTGGTGTCTAAAAAAGCGTTCTTGAGACTATTTGCTTTGGGAATAGTGGTTATTTAATTAGTCATCTTGATTTTCAAGGAGAGACTACCACTTGGTTTGAATAATTTTGGTTGGACCTTTTAGCTTATCTTAATAAGTTAGGAACTGTCTAGAATTCTAAGATTTTCATAAATTTAGGAAATATTTGATTTTTGTTTTTTATTTTTTATGCGTACTTGACTATTTGCCTATTTGTTTGGTGTATGCAATAACCAATTTGGGTCGACTAAAAAAATCTAAAAGACTTGTGAGAAAACTTAGACTTTGAAGTTGCACTTATAAAAGATTTAATTGAGTTAAGAATGGCGGGTCAATTCCTACCAAACATAGCCCTTAAGGATCGTTGTTATCCTATCCGATCGGTCCAACCCACCTGTATTGTCTTACTGGAATCCAATAGTAATAATTTTGAAGTTAAACCACATTTTGTAAGTATGTTACCTAGGTTTATTGGTGTAGAGGATTCATACATATTTATACAAGAGTTTGAGGTAGTTTGTGATTTAATGAAAATTCAACAGTTAAGTGAGAATTCAGTTAGGCTTAAATTCATCACTTTTGCTTTAAAAGATAATGCCAATAAATGATTATTATTTTTCTCAATAAATATTTTTCAAATCACAAAATTGTCAAAATAAGAACTGTAATTAATCAATTTTCTCAATATAAAAAAGAGTCTTTTTGAAAATATTTTGAAAATAAGAAATCCTTTGTGTTGTCGAAGAAATCAAGAATAAATATATTTGTTAAAATAAAATAATTTATTAAAGTCAATTGTTTTTAAATAATATATTAAAAGATGGTTGATTAAATAGAAAATAGACTAAAGTTAATTGATATTTTTTGTGATTAATGCGATAAATGTGTGTCTAATCCTATCTCTCTAATGCTCGGATACGTATTTAATATTATATCTTATACATGCAATGCCGACATATAGAAATATAAATTTAGCTGCATGTGTTTCCTTATATACTTAGTGTTATGCATGTCGGTACATATACACAGATGTTTAAATGAATTTTATGTTTAGATATATAATCAAACAATGTTCTAATTATTGTAATTGAAAATTATATAGCAATTACATATAATATAATTAATTAAGCAATGATTAAAATACTAAATTATCGATCACTATTTAATTCATTATAATCAAATTAATGGTTAATGGTTCGTTCATCTGTATCGGATTCACATGATCTAGGAACGTCCTCTGTTTGAAGTCTATTTTCTTAAACTGAAAATAATACAAAAACTCTCTATTTTTCATTTGCGTCTTTTTGTGATCTTAGAATATAAGAAACTTAATACGCACCACCTTATTTTCTTAGAATATAAGGGTATTACTGGACTGAAATATTAAACTATTGGACGCACCGGCCCCACATTATTCATTACTTATTTAAAACTAAGAAATTTATAAAATCTTTTTAACTTATAACTTATATATATAAATAAAACCTTTATGTTTTTACTTAAATAAATTTAAATTGTCAATATTATATTGCATATTATTCTTTCTAGATGCTAGTTCAAGTGGATTCATTAAAATAGGGATTGTCTTTATTTAGGAAATGAAGTAGAAAAATTAGAGCAAATGACTACTCCACTAAATTCCTAAAATAGAGAATTTTGTATTTTAAGGAATATATTTGAACAGTGATTCTCTAAATCTAGCGAATACTATGCAACATCCTTATTCTTAAAAAATATTAAAATATTCTTTTGACCCACACATTTCTTATTCCTCAATATTATTTAAATATATAATATAAAATTATATTATATATTTTATAATATATAAAATATCTTATATTTTATGTTTAACAATATAGATTATAAAATACAATATAATATAATACAATAATAAAGTAAATATAATATTATTTAATATATAATAATATATACTACATAATATAAAATTATACACACACACACACACTATTTTATATTAATACAATATAATATATATTTATAACTATATTATGTAATATTATATACAATATTGCTTATATTATATAAAATATAATTAATTAATATAAACTAATTATATTGTATAACTAATATTACATTTTAATTACCTTATATAAAATATAATTTTTTTGATATTATATTATATTAGGTGATACAATATAATATACTCCATATTTTATTTATTGTGTGTGTTTGTGTGTGTGTGTGTGTCTATATATATATATATATATTCATGTATATATGTATATATAGTATAATATAATATTAAATAACATTATTTTATATGTGGTATAATATATGTTATATCATAATTTTAATATATTATAATATTAGTAGCATAATGTGATAATATTATATTAAACATAAAGTATATATTAAATATTGTACATTATATATATTGATATTTTAATATTATAGCATATAACATATAAAACATTATAGAAAATTTTTTACGTGATCTTAATATATTATAATATAACCATAAAATACATTTTTTTTGTGTGTGTGTATGTGTATATATATATATATTATAAGTACTAGTTAGATGTTATTTTAATGATATATTAAAATAATATAATAAGAACTAGTATAAATATATATTAATATTGTAATATTGTGAATCTATAAAATAAGAAATTTAGTGGAGGTCATTAAAATATTTTTAATGTTGTTAAGAGAATTTGTATAAAATATATTATGGACCGAGTATAAATGCTCTTAAACTCAATTTCAACTTCACTAATTTTATAATAATTTGATGCTCCGTTTTCAAAATTTGGTTTCCATTCATCCTGTTTACTACTTAAAATATAAAATATATATTCTTCATGTTAACAGGCCGGTTATGACATTTACTTCTTCCTTTTTCTTATTTTTTAAAATATATTTTCTCTATTCTCCAAAATAGAATTATATTTTAGAAAATTATTTAATACTTTTGTAAAATGTATCATTCAAATTTGATATAAATTTAACTGATTTTAACCGTAAGATTGGTACTACAAAAAATTTCTAACGAAATATAATCTTTGTTATATGAAAATCAAGTTTAAATCATGTCACATTTGATTTTTAGTATTTAATAACTTTATATAAACAAAATGGGATGTAATTTTTCTTATGGAATAGATGGACTAATAGTTATTACTTTATTTGTAATTCTAATTTTTTTTCTTTTATGGGCAAAAATCATTCTAATGCTAACCTAATTGTAATCCTATAAAATTTGTTCTCCGACTTAAAAATCATTAAAAAAAAATACTCTAACCATAAATTCTTGTAATTCATACATGAGTCATGTTATTGCAGCCTACAACTTTTTTACTGATTCAAGTTACAATAGCACATTTACATTTGATGTAGCACATGTTTGGTCACATGTTATTATGTAACATAAGATTTGATTTTCTACCGAAATTAAAATTCAAAACATTAAATACACTGATTTTAAGGACGAATAACTGTGCAATTTTGTAGATTGAAATATCATTTTTCGCCTGATACACAACATTCATGCTTTGGATAAACTAATTAATTAGTAAATGTATGTAGGCTTGAAAAAGGGGGAAAAAGAAAAAATAAATAGTTTAAATTCGATTTGTGATTTGTTTGACTAAAAAGAATTTGTATCGGGAAAATATTTTACACATTTCATATTATATATGTATTAATGTTGGTTTTTATATTTGATTGAGAAATTTAAATTATTCAAATTGACTCAACTCAAATTTCATCAAACATTAAAAATTATGTGAATTAAATAATTAATATTCGTTTTAATTCAACTCGTTTGTACAATTTCTTTATTTAGCCCTTTATTGCAAATGCACTAACTCATTAATTTTGATCTGAAAATCCAAATCAGTTTCATCGTATTTTTATTTAGCCACGTCATTCGGTAAAAATCACTATGTAATTACATTTCAATTTTAAAGATGTTATCTCAGCTTTAAAGGTGCCAATGTAATCCCTTTTTCCTAAAATTTGACAGAACGGTAATATTTTTCCGGTAGACCTGTTAAATAGACAGATCAAATTAAATGAGCTGTGCTAATAACGGGCGGGACTAAAATGAGTTGGACTAAAAATAGGTAATTTTTCTAAGCCCATTTTGTAAATTCAAAACTCAAGACTCAATGAGGTGAGCAGATTATGAGCTTTTTAAATAACAAAATAAATCTACAACATTAAAATATAAAAAGATTGAGAACCATGTTATATTGTTACATAATATACTAAAAATCCAGACAAAATAATACGAACTAGTATTTAGTTTTTATCAATCAAATTCATCAATACTGGATAAAAGCAAAATACTCCACAAATAATTCTCAAAAGATTTATTAACACAGAATTATAAAACACTTCAAAAGTAGGTTGCAATGCTTTGAGAATGTCTTCCTTAATCAGTTGCCTAGATTCGTTAGGAATTAGGAAGATGTAACTACAAGGGTGGGAAAAAAATAAATTTTTTTTTTATTTGACTAAACTTGACACGTGTCATGGATGCTAAATTACATATATTAGGGCTTGGATACACGTTATGGATGTACAAATATTCTTTAAATTATAAATGATATAAAATGTCAATAATGATATATTTAATAGAATTAAATTATTTTACATAAAATATAAACTCATAAAGATCAAAATAATTGTCAAAGATTGTAGAGAGAGAGAGTGATAGGAATTTTTATTTTATTTTAAAGTGTGATGCAAATTCATTAATTCTTGAATTTCTATCCATTGTCGTGTTTCGGATGCAAAATCCTCTACCATTCTATGTTCTTCTCTAAACAGTATCATACTATTTCGTCAAATGAGAAGTTTAAGGCAAGGAAAAAAATACCTTATTTTCTATTTACTATATAATAGATAGTTGCGTCTCCTGAAAGATCTTTAAGATTCTTTTCCAGAAAAGAAGAAAAATAAGAGTTCTATATCTTTCATAATATAAATAATAAATATTTTAAACAACGGACCAGACAATCCATGAATCGAGTTCCAACAAATTGTTTTAAAGAGGCTAAAAAGGCTCCTTTGTTTAGAACACATATTTATACTTTGTTTGGTTTAATGAAATCGAATGACATGATAATTAAATAAATTTTATACTATTTATCTGATGATTTATGTGTAAAATTAATTATTTTATATAAGATTATATATAATGTTAAATTCACCCTCTTATATTGAGATTGTCCTCTATTACAACCAAAATTTTATACGCAATTTCTATTTTTTTATTCTCATATTTCACTCATAATTTTGTATTCTTTCTCTTTCACTATTATTTTCTTTTTTATCCACTCATGAGAATTGATATTTCATTTCATTGGACCAAATCTAAACTTGGATTTAACTCGATTACTGTATGTAACGATAAAAAGTCAACTTGTGAAGAAATATATTCTATATGTCTCGGTCCATTTACAATATTTTCATTTTTTGAATGTCTCGTTCATTTGTAACACTACTCTTTATGAAAAGTTTGATAATCTAATTTATCTAAATTACCCTTTTAACATTATACTTTAAAGCACAGGAGTGCATTCCAATCATTTTATTATTCCACTAGTTTTATTTATTTCAAATTAATTCATTCTTTATCATTTATTTTGAAGAAAAGTATAAACAGTTTGATTAAATTTATTTTTTTTATAATATTTGTGAAAAGTCAAGCTATGCAAATGGGGTTGGACGGAGGGAATACTGCCCAAAATAAATTGTGAAAATAATAAAAATAAATATTCTAGATTCAATCGATGTACAAAAATGGGGCCCACAAAGTGTGGAGCAGCACGCCCAGAGCTTTAAGTTTCTTGACGTTGAACAAGTCTTCGTATTAAATAACACCTGGTTTGGCTTCGATGAAAATAACTAGATAATGAAAAAGGGTTCAATCACACAAGATTCCTCCCATGTTACGTGAATTCCTGTTTATTTTTAAAGATTCTAAATTTTTTTAATATCAATTATATTTCTAAAATTTAAAATATTTAAAATTTGAACAGAAATAAATGAGATCATGTTAATTTTAAAAAAATATAATTGATATTCATTTTAGAAAATATAAATTTCAATTTAGTTGGCCTATTCCAAAATTACAAATATTGCTAATGGTACAAATATACTAGCAAGTACTTTGTTCTGATAGTATCAATATTCGGTTGAAAACTATTTCTAATAGAAATATATCCATAGCAGTTTTACGTAAGTGTTAATTATAATAAGTAATACTTCCCTTGTTAATGAAGTTAAAAATTACAAACAAAAAAAGGTATAAAAATTAAAAATATAAGTAGGAAAAAATAAAGTAAAGCATAAAGTTGTGTGTCTCTCTCTCAACCCCACTAATTTCTGAAGTCAATGTTGGATTCAACTTTTCTTTTGTTTTTTTTTCGTTTGTTATAAAAACTTTAGGGCGATAAGAAATTATTTCAGTTTAAGTTCAGAGTATTTTTCAGTTTTCTTTAACAATCATTTTTACTAATACATTTACAGATTTTCTAGAGGAAGAGATTGCTAACAAAGAAATCTAACACCTATTTTTTACCAGCGATTGCATTCAAAACCTGAACTCAGTTATTATGAGGCATAAAGACACAGGTGATATTTAATTCAACTTGATGATTATGAAATTATTTAAATTTTTTATCAGCAAAGTTGAAAATTATGGAGTAAATATTATTATAAACAAGAAAATACTGTAAAACTAGTTGACCTGGCGGATCCAAGATTCTCTGTATCTACATAAGAACGCGCCCACCACATTTCCTAAGCATTAAAACCAAGATTCATGCTCCCAAGTGGGACACTTGATTAAGAAAATAAATTTGTTACAAAAAAAATTTATAAGGTAGAAAACGACATTAGACCTATTTAAATGATAAATAATATTATACTAGTGACATTGTTTTCAGATTATACTACCTAAATATTATTAAAATTTTGTTTTTAGTACTTTTAATAGATTTTTTATTTTAACATATGCATTGACAGTACCAATAAATGTTGTATTAATATTACTAAATAATATATTAATAATGATCATTTGTTAATTAATACTATTAAATGATTTGTTAATATTATTAAATATTTATTTACAATACAATGAAACTCTTAAAAATGCATCAAATAAATGTTATTTTGATATCATAATTTGACCGACTAACTATTTCATTGTTTATTAACCAAAAAAATGTTTTACTATCCTATAATCCGGTTAACCATATTTTTCTTTTGAGTTCCCTAAAATTTAGGTTAAAGTGATGCGTTCAAATTATTTATTATCTACGTAATATTAAATATAATGTATATCAATATATTTTATCATTATATAGCTATAATAATATATGAAGAATAAGGGAAGCATTTTATAATTCTTTTTTAAAAATATATATAGGGAGAGCTAAATATACAATTAACAATCATTCTAAGAAATTTAATTAGATTGAAAAGTATAAAACATAAAGAAGAATAAAATAAAATAAAGTTTAACTTTTACAACCATGTAAAATTAGTGATTTTTGAAACATTAAGATGCATCAATTTTTCCATGGTTATCAAAAAAATGTGAAAATGCCTAAAGAAATTTAAAAAAAAAAACATTTTGTATTATTTTTGCAGGATTTTTCAATCCTACTATTAGATATTTTTTTGAAAATTGTGAATTATGTATAGCACTATACTCTCTTCTTCCAGAAAGAAAATAATAACAACAACAACAACTGTTCAAAAAATAAGCTATAGTTTATTATAAAATAGTAGGAACTATCAAGTAGAATAAATTAACATTATTTTTTTCGATTTGAGTATATCGACCCTTAAGGTGCTAGAACATACCATTCACGATTATTAATTTATATTTAAAATAAAATAAAAACTAATGTAACATACGTTTTTTTGTAAGCAAATTAAAAAAAGATAATGTAACGTACTTTTACGTCCTTTTGCTCGTTAAACATATATCTTACGCAAAAATAATACCCCTTTTGTAGCAGAACTATACTTTGTTTTGAACCGTTCAATTTGGTTAGAAGTATCTTTTTGTTCCCCAATCTATTCTATATATTGTATTTAGAAAGTAGAATAGGATTCCATAAATCCATATCGAAAATAAAATGGATAAGATGTATTAATAAAATGTCGTGGCAATTTTGTGTTTTATGGTACAGTTTTAAAAAAGATGGTTACTGAGATAAGTTTTCCATTTCTTTAATGAAGCAATTTCATGGAAACTTGCTAGTCTCAACTAGCAGTGCCAAACTATCCGCTTAACTAATATAGAAAATATGAGAGCCTAAGAGGTTTGATTTAAAGTAGATATATTTTGGCATTAAAAGATGTGTAGCTTCTTTTTCGTGGGTGAACAAAAGTTTTGAAATAAGAATAATAGTAATGCTATTTTTTTTTTGGTAATTTTAGTCCGATATTTGAGTTATCTCAACTAATTCAGATTGTATTTTGGTCAGCTTCTTTCGAGGGCAGTGCTCCTAACAATATATTTTATATTCCCAATAATAATGCTTATGTTACCCCAAAAAAAAAACTAGGGATAAATAATATTTATTTATGTGACTAGAAAGACATAAGCAAATTTACTGTAACAAATATATAATATCTCTTATTGTAAGTCTTATTTGTTAAATATTTTTTAAAAAAATTATTAATTCCCTCTGTACTCAATAATAATGTTTCCACTTCTTCATTTTTAAAAATTTATAATAGGAGATGCAACTCCCTTTAAAACACAGAGAAATTGCTCCGTAAAAAGATTACCTTTAAAATAAGCTATTGATCTCATTCATTTAAATTTCATTTAATTTGACTCACAAAATATACCTGTTGATCTTAGATACAAATTTTGGTCCATTAAAAAATTTTAAACTCCACTTGAAACAATCAAACCTTTTAGATTGAGTCTTTGGCAATCACTACGACCAGACAAAAAGACTATTTCGCTTATATCTTAGTTGCTAAGAAATTAGACTATGTTCTATTACATTAAATCTAATTGAATATGTAATTTGTTCTCTACTGCATCTATAAATCTTACAATATATAAAATGAAAATTTTGAGTTCATAATTGACTTTTCAACATAATTTAATTTACTTATTCATTTAAAATTTTTATTTTTATAATAATTTTGAATCAATTATTACATTTTTATCTTCTGAGATTCTATCTTAGTGGCCTAGCAAGCTGCTTCTTCTTCTTCTTCTTTTTTCGGAGCTTCCATCCACTGACTTTGATTACAATACACAAACTAAGATGATGAATCCTATCGTAACACAATTAATTCGATTACACCAAGTACATAAAATAAAAACAAAAAATACAAAAATCATCACATATTTTCTAATTAAAAAAAATACTAAAGCATATGTTTAACCGTGAAATCATTGATAAAATAAGATATGTTTTAATTAATCATAAAAAATAATTGACGAAAAATTAGATGTATAATTTTCCGTCAAAAGCCGAACAAACTTAATAGTTAAATAAATAATAAATAATGAATAAAATTATTATTCATAAATGCACCTACCTTAACTTTCCAGCATAAATCACAATCTGGTGTTACGTTCATGGTTTAGCTTTCTCCCTCTCACAAATAACTTTAAATGGAAACATTAGTGATATGTTACCTCAGCTGACAAGCACTCATCTCTGTCCATTATATTATATTATTACCCATAAAAAATTGAAGAAGATGTTGATTAGACTTTTTCACAATAATTCTGCATTTGGACATTCTAATTCTTGGGACCCCCAATTTTGTTTTGTTTTCTAATAAGTGCAAATGATAATCCTTATTTTGAACGACTAAAAAAAACTTTGTATCAACTTGTCTTTCCTTTTTCCATTTAAGTACATTTTAGGAATTTACGTATTTATTTACACGCTCATCAACAATTATATTTACTTCAATAAGAGATCAATCGATGATAAATTTAGCCAATCATCAAATATAGCTTTATTTTACGCTCTGAACAAAATCAAAAGCCAATATTCTGGTTGAAGTTTCCCTTGAGCCTTTAGAATTCACACTTCTCAATTGAGGATGTAACAATTATCTTACTTGAATGAGTAATTCATGCAATTTCATGAACCTTTCTTACAAAATTTCTAAAATGGTTTATGATTCTAATGTGCACATTGAACAAAATTATATAGAATGAATTTTACTTGCAGAAGAAATTAATAAAACATGATAAACATTTTTTTTCATTTTTCTTATGTGAAATAGAAATGGCCAGAATACTTTACATTCAAAAGAAAACTGACATTGTTAGGCACTTATAAGCACGCACAACTATGTACTTTTGAAATTTAGAATTGATTTCATATTTTAAAAATAAAAATAAATATACAATGATTTATTATATAAATGTAATTATAGAATTTAGGAAGTATCTATTTCTCTATTTTGGACCAGGGAGTTCTTACTATAACTTACTCATTCCGTTCGAAAATTAAAGATATGGTTGTTTCGAAATTAGTAATATATATTTTTATTTTTAGATTATAAAATGAAGTTATTATTTCATTATTTCAACTATTTTCACTATCTTCAATTTTAGTATTTAGTGGTTCATATCATAAATATTGTTGTTATTATTTTAAATAATATGATAATATAAATATATTTAAAAAATAAAAATTATTATAAAAATTATCTTTAAAATTATTTTAAAAGTGTATTTATAATTTTGGAAGGAAAGGAGTATAAAGTAAAAGTGACCATGTTCTCTGCTAACTATCAGGTTCAAGACTAAAAATTTTTTTGGAAAAAGTTATGGAGCATATCTCCACTAATAATACTAATATTTTTGTACGGTTGAAATTAGACAACAAATGAACGATGTACACGGTAGCAGAAGACATTGGGAATCTACTCAACCAAAAAACATACAACATACGGAGAAGATATTCCAACTGGGTAAGAAAAATAAAACATTTTCAAACCCCCAAAAGAAAAGTCTTGTGGAATGTAGACTTAATGAATGGAGAGGTTAAGCTACCCCCATCAAATAGACTTGTCCTCCGAGTCATTTTTACTGTGAGGATTGACAATAACCCCTCTGCATATATACTATAGAAGCAGTTATATATATATATGTGTGTGTGTGTGTGTTAATTAGAACAATGCTTGAATTAATCACCATTCTAAAATTTTTGCCTACATCGATTAATTCTTTCATTTAGACGATAGATATTCTTTTAGTTTCTCGTTATCTTATCTCGTTTAATTTTTATTAACCTCGATTAAATTCATTTAAATATTAAACGTTGTTCTACTATTTATATTCACCTAACATCTTTTTTATAATTTTTTTAACTTGTTCTTATAGTGTTCAAGGAAATGTCACTATATTTCGATGTGTATCGAGATATATCAATTTTGAACTAAAGCTAGTTAAAAAATACTATAAAAATTATTTAATATCTATACAATAGAGTATTACAATTTAAAAGTTAATGAAAATATTCGATTACATAGATGAACAACTGAAGAGTAACTTTGAGAGCTTATGTTTAAGCCTCCCTTGCTACAATTTTAGATGCGTGCGTAAGAGTTTTATTGACCTCCTTTATTTAAATAAAAAATAGCTTAAATATTGTTTTTTACCGACTTTAACTTGGAACCACTTACTAATATATATATAGTTTATTGATATATATACCTCTGTATATTAATATATGTATATGCACTACGCTCACATACACTTGTAACCAACATTATCAAAATTAGATGGGTCTGCTGGTTCAATCTGTTTAATCATAAATTGGTCATAAATCAGATTCGTTTGATTAAAATTAACCGTTCATGAGAAAACTGAGAAAAATCAATTCGAACTGAGAAAAATCGATGAATCGGGTAGAACCCAATTTTCTTATTTTGTTCCTTAGAACCAACGTTATCGAAATCGGACTTGGTGGTTCAACCAATTTAACCGCGAACCAACCATGAGTCTGGTTAGTTTGATTAAAATTAGTGATTTAGGAAAAAATTAGAAAAAATTAGTGGAATCGGTGAACCGATTAAAATCGAGTTTTCTCCTTTTGTTAATTAAAACTTTATTTTTTGTGAACCGGTTTAATGAATTTTTAGAATATTTGATGAAGTTATTTTGATTATTATAAATTTAAGACTTATAGTTGATGAATTTATAAGGATATTTATAATTTATATAATATTTTTCCTAAAAACAATAGTCCGATTAAACCATAAATCAGTAGTTTCACCGATTCGATGTCCGATTATAATAACATTGCTTAAAATTGTGTGTTTTGTCTTTTAGTGAACTGGTGAACAAATTTAATAAATTTTTGAAATATTTAATGAAATTATTTTGATTATTAAAAATTTAAAACTTATATTTAGTGAATATATAAGAATATTTATAATTTATATAATATTTTTTTTAAAAAATAATAATATAATTAAATCACCGATTAAACCATAACCAGGAGCATACGATTAAGATAACATTGCTTATAACTATTCCTCCCCATTTGGACCCCATCCTCTTTCTATTACCCTCCAAATGCTCCATCTTTCTATCTACCTTTAGAAAGCCAAAAAAATGATAAGCAGAATTTGTATCTGAGAAGCCATGGACCATATGGGGTCACCTCAAAAGTACACAATCAGCCAAAATTGTCCATGACAGAATCTAAATATTTTACTCACCAAGAAGAGCTCATGTACTTCTTCCTATATAATCAATTTGGCAATTATATATCTCTTTCTTATTGTTGTGGCTTTTTAGCCACCATGTCCAAGTTCTTTCCAATATTATTCATCTGGGTCATCTTATTCTTTAGCCCGTCTATTGATTCTTGCTCTACTTCTTGGTGCCGACATGACTACATCACACAAAGTGCTACACAGTTTCAACAAAAGAGCACCAAGTTTTGGGAGTTTGATGATCAATCCAACAGTTGGGTTGAACTGAAATTGCCTTTTGATCTAGTCTCTTGTGTAAATGATAATTGTACCAAAGTGGGTTCTATTGATCAGATGATGATCACAGAGAAAGTAGAAGAAAAAAAGGAGAATTTCCACAAGAAGGTCACTAATGGTAAAAATGAAAATGAAGGGGTGGAAGAAAATTCAGTTTTTCTGCCTCTGAGAAAGAGAGTTTCAATGATTAAAATGTCCGAATCTTCGATATGGGTGACTGGTGTAAGTGGATCAATCTATGAGAGGTATTGGAATGGATTGCAGTGGGTGATAGCACCTCATGATTTGCCTCTATCAGCTGGTTTTGCAGTTGCTTCTTTCATTGTTAATCAGACTATTCTTGCTCTTTCTGATGCTGGAATTTTATATCAGGTAATATCTTTGATGTCTTTCATATTGATTGTAGTACATGTGAAATTTCCATGTTTTGTCTATAATTTTATTTTGAAATCATGTTTATTGAAATCTGGTCTTTATTCATTGTTTGGAAGATGAATAAGATAAAGATGGATGAGGTAAAGCTTTTGATTTAGTTACTACTTGATCAAGTTTAAGACTGCTTTTTATTTTTCACCATTGATGGAATTTATCAAGATTTTTTAAAGGGAAATGAAATGGCTTTGATCTATAAATCTATTCCATATTTGCATCCATGGTCATGGGTCCCTAATTTAGATTCCCATCTGCTGGGGTACAAGGAAAATAACAAGAACACAGCAATAATTTTTCAATATTTTCAAAATAATTATTGCATTTCTTTTCTTATATTTGAAGCCTAGAAATGAAACTGTCTGATACAACTTGAGTTAGAATCACTACCCTTTTTTTTGTTTGGATTGCATCTGAGTAGCCACTGATTGACGCAAAGTAGATGATAAAAGAAGATATTGATGGAGACAGTCAACAATTTGGTCCTATTGTTTTAGTCAAAGTATAACTGCTAGTACAACATGTTTTGCATGATTGAAGAAAATTAAGTACTACCACTAACTGACAACATAAAATTCATGTTCCTTTTGTTGTTGTTGGTTGCAGATGCAGTTGGGGGAAAATTCACAGCCAGTTTGGGTTGAATTTTCACCAAAAACAGATGACAACAAAATAAAACAAAAGGGAAAAGATATTGCATCCCAATTGAGAAGTGGAGTCATTTCCCATAATAGGGAGTGAGTATTAATTGTATGACCCTTTATTTCCTTTCTTGAAATTAACCATGTATTTCTGGGAAAACCATAATTGATCCTGTTAACTGCGGTTTTTTATTTTCCCAGGAGAATCTATTTCTGCACAAAGAATGGGTTGCTATTTGAACTCACTGGGATTGAGCCACCAAGGTGATTAACATAGTGAAGTGATACATATTATATGTACTGCAAAATTTAACTAAATTTCATAAGGGAGGTTGAGTTTGATGCGATTTTTGTTTGGTAAATTATTATTATAGGTGGATAAATCATGGGAGACCTCCTGGTGCAAATGTTGCTGCCATAGCTGATGCTGGTACTATTAGACCAGATACAGTATTTACAGTAAGGTGAGATATTTGTGTTTTATGTATGGAAATTGAGTACAATGGCAGGCTAAAAAATTGAAGTATCAATTCTAGTTCTACAGGAGATCTATATGAACATGACACTAGTTCAAAGCCAATGTGGAAGAAGCATATATGGGGAGAAGGATCAGAGGGTAATACTTCTTTGATGCCAAGTACAGGGTGTAGTTTACAAGGAATTAATGGAGCTTATTCCATTTCTTTGTTTCTCCTAACAAAGGTATAGTTTTTTGACATAGATTTGCCTAGGGCACTATGAAAAACTCAATAACTTATCCTTTTTTTCAGAAGTTTTTTATGCTCTTTCTATTTTGATATGTTGTACTCATCATACTCAGGGTGGTAAGTTGGTTGAGAGACGGTTACGCCAAAGGAAGTGGAAATGGATAGTTCATGGAGGTCCGAAAGATCACTTACTGACATCTATCACACCGGTTTCACATGATGAACTGAACGAAAAATCATATTCATTATTTCTCACATCAGCAACTGGATTCATTTTTGAATATCAGATACCAAAACACTCAGGTAAAGTAGATTTCACGCGATGATATCTTGTAGAGATGATAAAAGTTTAGATATTTTTCCATGAATCGCGTGGCTGAAAAAATCGATAAAATCAACTGAATTAATAGTGCACTGTTTAACATGAAGACAGGCACTACCAAGGAGAAGCAAGAGACTTGGGTGAATCATATGCATCCTCCACAGGCTAAAGCTGCAAAAGGCATTGCAGGGCTGGAAATTCAAGTTGGTAGGGTGATTTTTCCATTAGATGATGGTAGGCTGGGAGAGCTGCATTGGCCAGGCATCGGGGGTGAAGGATCTGGCCCAAGTTCTTTGGGAAATGTTCGAAGAAAAACGACGACAAAATACTTGTGGTCAATATTAGATGCCCCAGAGACAGAAGGATGGAATGCAGGGTACTGCACTGAAGAAAGAGGACCCTCAAATTGCATCATGGGCATAAAAGATGAAGCCGATGATACAGACACTACGAGGTCAATGACAAGAAGGCGAAAGGTAACCAAAGCACAGGAAAGTTACTTATTGTTTGGTGAAGCAATTGCTACAAACGGCAAAACATCAGAAGACTATAGCATACAAGATAAGTGGATAAACCCAAACTTCCGACTACGAGTGATGCACAGTGGCCGATCATTTTTCCTTATAACAGATGGGGGGTTGATATTTGAATATCTTAGTGCTGAAAATGTGTGGTTCTGGCTGAGGCATGAGCACTCAGAACCAATGCAAGGGGCTATAGGAAGTTACAATGGAAGTTTATTTGTGATCGATGAGCAAAAAAATCTGCTCATAAGAGAAAGAAACAGTAACGAACTGCGGTGGATAAATTGCACGGCTATGAAGAGAGGAAGACATGTTGTTGGAGGTCCACCATGGGATAAAATTCCAGGACAATCTTTCAAAGTTACTGCAGAAGATGCTCTATTCTTCATTAGCAAAAGCGGGCGGTTGCTACAATTGACTGTAAGTTGAACAAGTCTCCGTTTCTTTCTTTACCGTTTGCTTCTTTGCTACGTAGACAAAGCTAGTCATAAGTCAGTTCAGACTTGTAGCAAGTCGTGCTTTCCTATAAACTATTACATCGAAAGTGTTTTTTCCACACACTGTAATCATCTATCTCTTCGCAATTATGTTAAGCTGCATTGTTCTTTTTGAAGTATCGTTTCACATTGTATCATATGAAGCTGACTGAAGCTTCAACTTACTGTGCAGGTTGCACTGAAGAAATTCAAGTGGAAAGATTGCAAATACCCTCAGAACACTAAAATAGCTAGTATAGTAGATCAAGAAGTATTTAGGGAAAACATAGTTTTTGTTATAGGTAGGAATAGTAGACTTTATCAGTATAACAAAGTTACTGAATTGTGGCATGAACATTACCAATCCCAACACTTGGTGCTCTCGAGATCACCTGGAACTGCTATGCGATCTTCATCAGAATCATTAACGGGTTCTCTTTTCATGCTCTCGGAAGATGGGAAACTGATTGAATATCACTGGAATTCAGTTGATGGATGGAACTGGATAGAACACGGAACACCACATATAAGTGTGAGTTTGGTTGGTGCACCTGGACCATGTTTCCAAGGGAATCAACTGTTCTTAATAGGTTCGGATGGTAACGTGTATCTCAGATACTTAGAGACGGATCAAATGACATGGAAATGGAAAGACTGTTCCTTCCCATACATTATAGGTCAGGTCATCGAGAAATCTGAAAAGGAAGAAGTCTGCAAAAATGAACATTTTGCAAGTAACTCTGACAAAATCAAAGATGATCCGAAAGCTTCACTCAAAAACTGTGATCACAAGGTTAGCCTATTTTTCACAACATCCGTCATAAACGATAAAATTCACGACGAACACATGACATGATCTGCGTAAGTACTGACAAGACTTCTTTGCTACAGATTGCACCTACAAGGCCGATTCCATTCGCGGAGGATGCAGTGATATTCGAGCTAAGAGATGGCAGGGTAAGAATCTAAGTTTTTACTATAGGCATTCTTATTATGTCAAAATAGCAGTTACAATAAACATGAAACAAATATATCTGACATTACAACAATTATCACAACAAAAATCGCAACATAAAATCGTCCTCATTAAATTCACATCAAGATTCAACTATTATCATGAAGATTTAGTGTTACAATTTATGTTGCAATAAGTGTTGCAATCTGGAGCAAAACTTTGATACGAGGATAGTAAAAGTTTTTGGTATTATTTTTCATGGCAGTTGGGAGAAATGCGAGTAAATGAGGATGGAGTTTGGACATGGTCGCGTATAATTGGCACACCAACAAGCTTGTGTGTTGCAAATTATTGGACTGCTTTGGCATCATGAGACTCAAACTAGTTAACTTCGTTCACCATATAGTATGTGTGTTTGTATATAAGATGAAGGGTAGATAGATGGTTAACTTATAAAGTAACTATAGAACTAATAATAAACCTTGTACAGTTATACAAACCAAGCAAAGGAGCAATGCTAGGTTGTCATTTATATTCTCCCTTTAGCTATACTCATCTTTTTTTCAATTTTTTTCTTATATTTATAAATAAGTTATTTAAGTCTAAATAATACGTAGTATCTCCTCTCCGATATACACTTTTTTTTAATACTATTATTCGACTTTTTAAGTTAAACAACGGGATATTAAATTTTAAAATGATGATGATTTAATTGGTGTTGGTTGCAATATTTATCATAATCTTATAGTTCAACTCAAAAAGTGAAAACTCACTCTAATTTTGAAAGAGGAAGTGAAGAACTTGCTCATTTAACCAACAAAGCAAGAGCCTAGTAACTTAAGAAGGGAATTGTGGTTGATGATATCATGCTCAATTAAGTACTGCAAAATATTGTACCGCGCAAAACACCGGAAAAAATTTTACTCCTTCCCACAAACATTACATGTAATACGCGATAATTATTTTTTTGAAAGTGTCGATCTAAAATTCATATTCAAATATTTCCTTTATAAAAAATTAAACTCAATTAAAAATATAACAACCGATTATATCAATATTGTACAATAGATATAAACATAAGATATTAAGCATAATTTTAATTAACTTAGAATTCGTGCCACACGTAAAAGAAGCATTACTTAAAGCAAATATATACCACTACCGTTCACAATAATCACCACTTTATAAAATTATTAAAATTTTATTTTAATTGACACATCATAATAATGTAGACAAATAAAATAATCTAAGCAAATAAATAAAGAAATTTATTATATTACTCTTATTTATATTTATGAAAAATGTGCAAACTAATTCAAAAATATGACAATTTAACTAGTCATTATAAGAGTAATACTGTAATTTACAATTATATTTAATTATCAATTTAACTAACTAATGTACTCTTTAAAATTCGTAAATTCCACTTGACCAATTATTATTGTGTACCACAGGGAATACGTGAATTGCGGTGTATCAAACAGAAACAATGTCAGGCAATAGAAAACATGTGCTTTCTACCCTTCGTAACCAAAAGAATCCCCTTAATGAAGGGAACATTGCAGTAAGACTCCCCCTTTATTATATTTCTGGGCAGTTGCAGTAAGGCCCTCTTTCTTATATTTCTACACAATGCACTTCCCGCACTAAGGAATTTGAAAACAATATATATCGGTAAACATAATAAATAAACATGATTATATATAAAAAGTAAAGAAAGAAATAGGAACAAGATAATAAAGTAAAGAAAAGATAACAAAATTGCAATAAGCCAATAATATTAAGATTGAGCTAAGAACTTAAGATGGGCCATATTGCGAAGGTTAGAAAGAAATAGGTATTACTCAAACACGTCATAGCCAAGAAGCAACAAACCATAAAACTCCAGATACAAGTCATGTTTTCCTAAAAATAAGTATTCAAAATGTTTTTTCCTAGTGACATAGAACATGAAATTCCCCTTCGAGGATTTCTTGAAGAACACAATGATCTGCAAAGATAGAATAGCAAACATCAGGTGACTGGAGTAGAAACAAAGGCCAATAAAACCAAATCAGGCGATACGTTTTCCACGGATATTCCAAGAGGACCAACACATGAAAGCTCATCGAAGTCAATTTTACCACCGTTCCTTCATATAATTTATTTCACAGTGACACAACTCTTCTTTTGAATTCCTTAAACAGTAACCATATACAATTGATGCAAAGGGCTGGTAAGGAGATTCTCATTTACATAGTGTTATTCTACCATGAAACATTTTTGTGCTGCAAGAATGTTATGCATCTTTCTAATATAGTTTTCAACAGTAGTTCAACGATAGACTCAGAATCTCATTTGTATTCTAACCCACAAATAGGACAAATATCTTTTAACATTTTTGAATTTACACCTTTCAACGACACTGAAATCTTATGTCAAAAGGACATCCATGTTTCACAAAAAGTTAAATCTGTTGATAAGTTTTTTAGATGCTTTTGTTACTAATATTTTGATTTTCGTAACATTTCTTTTCATATAGCTTTCATGGACAACCAAATATCAACTAAC